>VYXH01011720.1:370-27976 GCA_013397275.1 Burhinus bistriatus | reverse complement strand
AAAAAAAAATAAAGAAAGGAAAAGGGCCTCGAAACAGGCCCCACCACCAGCGGAGGTCGCAGCAGCTGCCGTGCACCAGGGAGACTCTCCTGCGGTGCTGGGCTCTGCTCCCAGCACCTTGCCCACCCCAGACGGGCACGGACGGGCTCTGCAGCCCCTTTGCATCCTTCCTGTTGCCCCGTGCCCCCTTGCCTCAAACCCTCTGCGTTTTGCTAGCCAGAGGTCTGTCCAGCAGTTGCCCCCACCAAAGGCTCAGCAGCCTCCATCACCAAGAAGGTGGCCATACCCTCGCGGTTGCCACCCCAGGGCCCTGTGCAGCTCTCAGGGGGGTGCCCACCACCCCCAAATTGTCCCCTGTGCAGCGGAGCAGCATCCCCACCCTCAGCCCGCTCTCAGGTCGATGGTGGGACATGGGACATCTCTCAGCACGTCTTCCACCGCCGCTGTCCCAAGCCCCGCTCACCTCGAGAAAGCACCAGAGCCAAAGTGGAGCTTAAATATTTTTGTTCTCTCATTCACTTAGGGATGGGGGGAGAAATGAAGGGGGGAGAAGGGAGAAGAAGGGGAGGGGGACAAAGGGGGTTTAATAGGCTCCAGTGACAGCACAATGTCCACATTGGGAAAAGATTAATGATGAAAATTAATCGCATGACCTTTCTTTCGAGGAGCTGGAGGTGAGGCGAGCCATTAAAGCCTCTTATGTTGTAATTAACGTTTGAGGGGAGAAAAGACTGGCTTTAGAATGGATGTGATCATTTAATTAGGGTTATGCGTCAGTGCCACAACAGGTTCAGAGAAGTCATAATTTAACTATAGCTTTAAATTACACAGTCAGAATGCGGATGGCAGGGTTTAATGGCAGGGAAGCGCTGCCACCGAGGAGTAGGGAAAACAATTAAATAAACACCTCGAACAGGAGAAGGAGAGGGCAGACGGCCGCAGAGGCGAGGAGGGCGTCCTGGGCAGGGAAGTCACAGCTTGGGTTTGTTTGAAAGGGAATCCTGTTAAATCAGAGCAGGACAGACCTCGAGCCGCCTCTGCCCAGCTCTGTGCCATCAGCCTCACGTGTCCTCACCGATCAAGGTTTCCAGGGCAGCAGGATCTCTTCCTCAGCCCCATATTAATCCACTAGCCCTGATTTCCCCTTCTTTCACCCCAATGGACACGGGTCATAATTTGACTCACGTCGGGGCACTGTGGCCCAACACGCTGTCTCAGCAGTACCTGGCATTTGGTGCTTCCGTGCAAGGCACAAGGCACCTTGCCATCAATGCCAATGAGCAAAAAGCAACGTATCTTTACAAATCTAAGCTTTTAGAAAAAAGGTCAGGATTTCTTTTTCCCTTTCAGGAGAAGAATTCACAAAAAAAACCCCAAAACCACCAGAGAAACGCCTAGCTTTCCCTTCACCTACGTCAAAACGTCCACTTGGCGAGAGCACTGGCTGCTTTAGCGCTGCTGCGGAGGGCAGGTCTTTTCGGACCTTGAAAGGGGAATGAAACGCTGTGTGGCATGGCAGCGGCGTGGCATCCTGCTGGGCTTTTTTGGGGAGGGTTGATTCAAAAGGGAAAAGTTGGATTGCGCTTGACTTTGGCCCAGGGAACAGGTTTAACAGCTACTTGGCGCGGCGCAGACAGGCATATATGTTAGAGAGGAGGTGAAGGTGGATGTGTAGAGTCTTGGAAAATTATATGTGAGAAATGAGTGTCATGATCAAGTGCTGCATATTGGATGGATTATTAAGGTTCAAAATTAAAACATATACAATATTGCCGATGCCAAGAGCTCTCTAATCATAAATCAGTTCCCCTGACCCCTTCATAATCATGAGATTGCCCTAAAGAGCATGAGATTTTACATAATAATAAATGTGAAAGGTTTGTTTTTTTTTTAATTGGCCTTCTGGTTTTTTGAGCCTGCAGTGGTCACGTTTTCAAACTCTTCTTGGCAATCAGAAGGATGTTTTATTTGTTTTTTAGGGAAGGTGAAGGTTTTTCCATAACGCCGTATCTTTGTGAAATTATGCTTTAGGAAAAAATATACATCTTTCTCATGAGTGCCTTCTTTGGCCACACAGCAAACAGAAGTGAGGAAACTGAAACTCTGAGATCCTGGTGCCGACGCTGAACTCCCTGCACGGCGCAGGCTGGGGGAGCAACCCAGGAAACGGCAGGTTAAATATTACAAATCAGAGCTCCTGAACTTGGGGGTAAATCACAAACAACTCCGCTGCCTTCAGCAGAGGCGGAAATCTGGAGTAAATAGTTCTCTGAATCTAACCAGACACTTAAAATCACTATGAGCGTTCACATCCAGCACGCTGCAGAACTGCACACGCCGCGGCAAGCACAGCCACCCTCCTGCTCCAGGAGCCACCAGCCACCGCCAGCCTGCCCGGATGGCAGCTCTTGTCCTGGGGCTGGCCGGAGGACACCATCCTGCCTTCAGGAAAACTCAGCCGCAGGTGGCTGCGTTTGCTCTGTAGCCGTGGTGGTTTCTGTGCCTCCAAAGCGCAGAAGCACCAGCTTAACTCAGAGAGCGGGGTGAAGTCCGTCCCTGCTTAGCGAAGCGCTCGAGACAAAGTGCTTTGCTAAATCTAAGCCGAATGCAGTTCTGGGCTGCGCGAACAGAGGTATCCACTTGTCAGCGAGGCCGTGCAGGTGCCAAAGTTCCTACCTGTGAATGGCGGCGTGAACCAGGCCCCTGTCTTGCTTAGCTCTGCGCCTCGTTGCTGAGCAGTAAGCGATCCGAGCCAAATCGCCCCCAAATCCTAGCCAGCAGCCGTGACCCGACCATATCCAAAATGCTTAGAGCTTTGGATTTTGGGGAATGAATGCTCAGCTCGCTTCTGGACTGAGTTCTGCTCACTTCTGGACAGAGTTTTGGAAAAAAACGAGCAGTCTCCAGCTCTGCCTGTCTCTGCAATCTTGACGTGTGCGCCAAGCCTTCCTGAGGACAAGGTCACTTTGCCCAGCCCGTGCAGGACTGTTCATGTGACCAGGGTGTTATTTCTGCTCTCACGTGGGGTCAGAACCAGCACATGCAGACAGGACAGGTGGGCTATTTTCCTACAGGATAGAAATGAAAATATTTAACATCTTTCTGCCATACTGCTGGAGATACACAGAACAAACAACAAACAGGTCTGCTCCGGAGCAAAGGGTGCTTAATTTATCCGGTTACTCTGTACTCAGCTGGGATAATTGCATGCTCAGATGTGTAGAGGGATGGAAATGCACAAGAGGATCTCAAGCCATCGCCTGTTTTCATCCCCCATGCTCACACCATCGTATGTCAAAGCAATCTTCTCCTAAACACCTGTCTCTGCAAGAAAGCCTGGGATTTGGGAAGAACCAAGTGCAAAAAAACATGCATCAGCCACTCCAAGCCCACATCATTGCAAGCCCCATCCTTGGGGACATGCCAGGACCTCCGTCACCACTGCCCTGGACCCTGCCCTCCCCAGTGAGCTTGGTGGCCCATGTGCTGTCGTCCAGAAGCCTCGTCAATCCCAGTTGCTGACTACCCCATAAACCCCAGCGCCTTCGAAAGAAAGAAAAAAAGGGAAATGACTTCTCTCCTTCACGGAGGTCTCATGGCCTTAAAACTTAATAGTCTCTCAAATGCCGTAATGCAAGAGGGGACTTTTATGGACTCGACAAGGGATAATATTATTAAGGTGTGTTATTATACTAATTCCAATATTTCATGAGATGGGGTGGGGGGAGAGGGTGAAGAATAAAACTTCACTGGGGAGTTCTGGGTTTCCTTATCCCTCCCCAGGGATGCACAGAGGGGCCAGTGACGGCTGCTGGGGCTCCTCGGGTGGCAATGTCAGTGTCACCTCCTTGCCCTCCTCCTCTCCCTTTCCCTCGTCCCAGGGCAGATGTCGAGGGTCTTGGTGGGAGGTGCTGCCCTGGGGCAGCTCTTCCTTCTGAAGTGTGACAGGTTTGGAGGGGATGGCTGGGTAAAACTGGCTAATGACCAGAAATTGAAGGCTTATACCACCATCAATGGGGAGCAGATGGAGAGGTCTTGGGAAGGAGCAACTTTCGCTGTGTTGGGAGAAGCCGCGGTTGGATCCAGGGAAGTCCTGGGGAGGGCAAAGCTTGCACCCAGTTTTCTTGTTGGTTCAGCTCTGGCTGCCTCTACCCAAGCTCTGAGAGACGGGATATCGGCTCTGCACGACCGTGGCAGTGCTCACGGTGCTGCAGGACAGCCCGGTGTTAAGCACGGTGTTGGGCTCCCCGGACCTCTGCTCACAGGCCAGGCAGAGATGCAGAGGGGGCACTCTGTGCCCAGGAACCATGGCTGGCTCAGCTCTAAAAGGATGGAGAGTGGTTTTTTTGCACTGAAATCTCTTGAGGAAGACCTCACCAACCACAGAGGTTTGCTGGAGGCAGTGAGCAAACATCCAGAGATCTCCCTGTCCAGCCATCTCCACCACGAGCAGAGGCAAAGGCGGTCCCAGTGATCTTCCATCACCCCATCCTCTAAATGCCTTCACTGGCCAAACAAGTGCCACTTGGTTGTTTCCTTTTCTAATCCCATCTCTTTCTCCTTCTTTCTGTATTTTCCTCTTCCCTTCTTTTTCCCTTTCTACTTCTCCTTACCCCTCCAAGCCAAAGCGCCTGCTGGGATTTTGGAGACCAGCCACTGCCCAGCTTTCACCGTGTGTGGGCAACACCAAACAAACAGACTGTAAATAAAATACCCTCTCTCTCACACACACACATATTTTCTCCATTACCTCCGCTAATACTGTCTTTCTTCCATCTTGAGTTCAATGTTGTTTTTTGTCTCTCCCAAACCCCTCCTCCTCCTCCTCCCTGCAATTTATTCCAGCTGTGAAAACCTTTCTGCCATCCCCTCTGCCACACGGGCGGATAGGTGAGTGGCAGCGAGAGAAGCCCCTCTAAGCCACTGTGGCTAATCTATCCCACATGTGCGACTTGGCGGGTGTCCCGTGCCGGAGCCCGGCCGGACTGCGTGGCTCCTGCTGAAATCAGCCTGGCCCTCTACGAGCTCCAGCCCAGACCCCTCCCTCCGTGCACTGGTGGAGAGCAGCACTGGGGGGGAAACAGGCCATTGGGGGCTTTTTTTTCTTCTGCATCCTCTTGTGCTCGGTTTGATGTTGTGTTCTGGTCCAAAGGGGCATGGTGGGAGCCTCGGGGAGGAAGGGGCACCATGAGGAGGACAAGAGAGGACAAGCCATGAGCACATTCAAATATCTTAAGTCCCTGCGCTGAGCTGAAGGGTGCCATGAAACCAGTCTTTGCTTATCTCAGTACCTTTAGGTAACGCTTTCCAATTCAACATCAACCTGTTGGGAAACAGGTACCACCCTCCCCGTTGACTGCTGGGGAAGCAGCGCTGCACGAGTCGGGGTGACTGGTCCCAGATCCTACCCTGACCCCTTCTCAAGGCTGAGGGAAGAGTTTGGCTTTTGCGTGCTCCGTAACCAAACAAATACCCCTGGGAAAGGGACCCAGCAGCCCTGCCATCCCAGCTGGATGCACTAAACTGTTCAGCTCTAACGTGTTTAGATCCCTCTGTGGCTGACGGAGACAAAAACGAAGTAAACCCCACGCATTATTGCAGTCCCACGACACTGTATTAGTCAATAACACATCCTTGATCATAAGCACGGGCATGCATAAAAAGATCAGATCATCAAATCCTTCCATCTCTCTGTTGAGGGTTTTTTGTTGTTTGGTTTTTTTTTTTTTTTTTTTTTAATAAATACATATCGAAGCTTTTGCAAAACAGAAATGAGAAGCATGTTTGGCAGTTGGCAGAACTTTGTGCAGGAGCCAAAACGCTGTCCTGTCTGCCAGATCTATTTGTCTGTCACTCGGAGCTGCCAGTCAAGGCAATGCCGCTGGCACCCAGGGGACGGCTGACAGCACGAGCCCTGGAGACTTGGTGGGGAAAGAGCCTCCCTAAACCTTTAAAGACCACTTTATTTAACAGATAGCTTTAGTTAAGCAGTGGCCCCTGCTGGGCTATTTTCCTGGCTTCCCTGTGGTCTCAACACCAAGCGAATAGACAGGAATTTCCCATCACAGCCCAGGGATGCGGCGAAAGGAGAGGTATAATCCTCGCTTTCAAGCAGGTTGGAGGCAGAAGCAGGACATGCATGTTGTGCTAATGGCCATCCTCAGTGTGGCCTCAAGGCTCTCTGGAAGTTGTGTCTGTCTGACTGTGTGGCCTGGCCTGATTTTAGGCTAATGAGGATCTTTACATGCCCCTTTGCCCCACAATTCTCCATCCCAGGCAGCTTTTCCTTGCCCAAGCTGTGCTCCCATCCACACTCGGAAATAGGAAAGACCTCGAGGAGCCCGTGTCCTCCTGGTGACACTGGCTCGACTTGGAGACCTAGAGAAATAAGCACAGCTGAAATTACCTATCCAAAATGAAGTGACCACTGGCTCTTTACTAATCTTCCACCACTGAGACGGAGCCTTCTGCGAAAACCACATCCGCACATGTGCACACACCACCACCACCACATCTGACACCCTTGTCACCCTCAGACGACAAGTTATGTCTGCCCAAAAAGAAAGCGGGGCAGATGGATCAGTCAATCCACCCATCAACCATGCTTTTCTCACCTGCCTCTCACCTTACTATCAGGGCTGCAAATGCAAAAAGGAACCAGAGTCTGTTGGAGGACTAACGTGCGAGTGAGCTCCATTGCAGCGTGATGGGTTGGTTAGCTGCAACGTGTGTTTTTAAATAAAGATTTTAGCAAGGCAGGAACTTGTAAAACAAATAAATAGGAGCTCTTCTTAGCCAATCTGTGTCTGAGGCAGAGGAGAGGATTGCAGTTTCAAAAGAAAGCCGCGTTTCCTAAATGAAGTGCGTACTGGGGCCGTGCGTTGCTCAGACACACCAGCGAGGTCCTGACTCCTCCAAAGTGAACATCTGCTCAATAAATGTTGTCTCCCACCTGATGGAAGCAGTTGAGTAAAGGTGTGGATTTGTTCCAGATGGGGAGCGTAGGTGCCATCGTCTGAATTCAAACCAAAAATCGATGTGTTGAGCCCTGCTGAAGGGATCATCTTCCTCCCCGCTCCCGCCGCTTCCAAGCAGCAGGCAATGCCGAAAATGAACAAGAGAGTGCAATGCCAAGGTGCAAGGATAAAGCCCCAGCCTCTGCTCTCCTCCCCTGCTTCCTGGGCCTTTTCCCCACTCTCCTTCTGCCCCTGGACCCCGTCTTGCTTTGCATGACCAAAACGGGGTGGTGAGGTCCTTCTTCTGCGCTTGGCCCTTTGTGGGGACCTCCCCGGTCATTTCAAAGATCAAAAAATTTGACCGCGAGATGGAAATCCCACTGCCCAGAGGAAAACAGCTTATGCGAGGCGTAAAGCCCCTTTAGCACTTGTGCAAGGTTCGGGCCTCAGGCGGTGGGGAGCAGGGGCAGGGAAAGGACTCTGCGGGATGAAGGAGCAGGGAGCGTACAGTAAGCCCAGGAGGGGAGCAGACCTGTCCTGCGTAACTCCCGGGTTATTGACTGCTGGGACAGGAAGGTGGGGAGAAGAAAGGAGAGTAATGGCCCTGGATTTCCCCCAGATGTGTGGCGGGCCCACATGATTGATGACATCTGTCTTTTGCTTTATTAAACTTGTGCAGCCATGTTCAGCCAGGGATTTGCAAGCGGCTTAATGAGTATTAGGCAGGAATCTCCTGGCAGGACGGGGAGATTTCAGGGGTTTGCCGAGCCACTGGCAGGAAATGTCCTGCACAATGCGGCACGTCCTGCAGGACAGGGCCTGGGACACCGGGAGCAAATGGAAGGGCGGAGGGGTGATGCCTGCAGGGATGCGTTGCTGGAGGTCGTTACCTTGCCCTGCAGCGACAGGACCAGGTTGGATGAGGATTTGAGCAGGTTGGACAGGCCTTTGAGCAACCTGGTCTAGTAGGAAGTGTCCCTGCCCATGGCAAGGGGGTTGGAACTAGGTGATCTTTAAGGTCCCTTCCAACCTAAACCGTTCTATGACATGGGTGCGACAGGTCCGGAGGTGGGTGATGGCGAAGGGAGCCAGCACCAGGCTGGGAGGAGGACTGGTGCTGTCTAAGGAAAACACACCTCTGTGCATAAATGGACCAGGACATCATCAGGAATTGATGACAGCAGCCTTGGTTGGCTGTCTAGGTCCTGAATCCAAACTCAGAGCTCAGATAGGAACATCCCAAGTGACAGTTCACTGGTATGTTCGGGGACAAGCTGGTGTGAGCGTCCCTCTTCCATGGGTCTCAAAAGGCATTTGAGAGACGAGTTAACCCAGAACGTGAGGTCTGTCCTGGTCTCTGCTGCTGGGTCAGACCTCTCCTGCGCACAGGCCTGTCCGTGCAGCCTCTGCCTCCTCTTTTCCCCTTTGACGGGGGATTTCAGAGTGCCAAGATCTTACATCACATGCCTGCTTTTCCTAGTTAGAATTGAGGTACAAGCATATGTGTGCATGAGGGTCCGTAGATATGTATAAGTAGTATTTGTGTGTATCTATATGCAGAGTGGGGAAGACTGACCCAGAACTTTTCCATCTGCAAACATTTGCAAATTAAAAGCCTATTAAATATGAAAGTTTCTCAGCTGCAGAGGAACACAGTGCCCTCCCCATGTCCCCCTGACCCAGGAAGTCACTCCAGGGTATTTCCAGGTTGATTCTCCATCCCTATGACATGAGCTGCTCTGTGAGGCACCACCTGCGCAGGTCACCCTTGCTGTGCTAGTGCAAGACTGCAGAAAAAGCTTCCCTTTTCTCTGCCCTGAGCACTCAGAACACACCGTGCCTCAGTCGTCTGCCAGACCCCACCACCTTCCAGGTTACGTTCCCTTCTTTCAGGCATTGTGACCCTTTTCTGCATCACTTTAAAACCTTTTTTGGGATGGAAGACACGGCAGTATGAAACGGTTTGCTTTTTCCTCTGCCAATCTCCCTCCTCTAATCCCTTACCTCCGTCACTCCCCGGCTCCATCCACACCCTCTCCACCCTGGGCACGTCACAATCACAAGTCTCTGCACAAACTCAGGCCTCTGACACACAAACAGCATTTTGAAATGAAATCAGTTAGGTTTCTTTCCATTCAAATCCTGATTTTGACTGGTTGGGCTTTGGGGTTTTTTTTTGTTTAAACCGTCTACCTTGGCCACGGCAGCTTGACACTTCATTTTGAGTTTTAAAAGAAAGCTGCAAGTCTGGGGTACCACTTCCACGGTGTTCATTTTAAAGGGTTTCCAAAGAACTTCTACGAATATAAAGAAAGGGGATTTCAGGAGAAAGCCAACCCAGAGCAGTGGGATCTCTGTGGTGGCTGTTCGCCCCGTGCTGTGTCAGGGCTGGTGGGGGAGTCACGGGGAGGTGATTCCTTCTTCCAAGGCGAGACCCCAAGGAAGCAAACCCCGAGCTCCAGCCCAGCCCCGCTCAGGAACGTGCCCTCTGGCCTCCCATCCCTCCTTCCTCCCCATGGCCTCAACACTCACTCCTTCCCCCAGAGCCTCCCCCTCCCTGCCTCCTCTCCCGCTTGGTTGTTTTTCTTATTTTTTTTTTTTCAGGGATTTTTTTTTTTTTTGGTGCCTCTCTTTGTCAGAATTAGTCAGGGCTGAACTGCCTCCACTCCCCAAGGAGACCCTATTTCACCCTGCCTAAAGTTCACCGCCTTGTCAAACCGAGCTAATCTCCTGCCGGGGAAGGAAAAAGGCTCATTTCAAACTGCTGCACATTTGGGGAGCGGCTGGGGGAGGAGGAGGTCTTCCTGGCTCCAGCCTGAAAAGACCCCGGACAATAATACCCCTTTTGTTCTAGGACAGTGGGAGGGGGCTCGGTGGTAGGAATGAAAGATGGGGGATATTAAAGGAGCAGGTGAAAGACATGCGTCTTCAGCAGGCACAGATAAGAGCCGACCCCCTTCTAATCTGACTGAAGCTTATTATCTTACTGCCACAGTCATTACTATTAATATTAAATACGAAAAGAGAAAACTGCGTGAGACAACAACCTTAAAGAGGCTGCTTTAAAGCATCAGCAGACGCGGAGGTAAAGCCGGTGCCTTGGCCAGATTCGCAGCCAGGCTGAAGGAGGTGTTTCTCCAGGGATGCTCAGCTGGCGTTTGCTGGTGGAGGCATTTGGCTGGCTGCAAGTTGTCCCTTTGGGCTAAAGCGTTTGATGCAACAAAACTATCTGAGCCAGAGGCTCTCTTCTTTAACTTTTCTTAGCAGAAAGCAGCAAAACTGGGGTTTCTTGACAATACGTGGGGGCGTGTAAGGTAGCAGAGGAGCACGAGCTGGGGGATGCCTTGCTCGGACTCTTCGGGGGGGTTTGCTGGATGAGGCCGTGGGGCTGGTGGCTGTGCTCAGCGTCGTCTCCGCCAGCTGAGATGTTGTATAAGGGAGGCTAGAAAGGAGGGAGCAGTGTGTCGGCACAGCACAGCACAGCGAAGGAAAAGGGGGATCCAGGAAAAACCAGGCACATGGAGAAACTCGCACCCCATTTTCCCCCCCCTACACGTGCCTTCTGCTCACTGAGCATCTCGGCAGACCTCGCTCAGCCAAGAGCTGCTGACTCCCCGCCGCGTCGCTGGGCTGCCTGGGGGCAAGGTGGCCCCAAGCCCACCGTGAAGCACCTGCGACTCGGTCTTGGAGTGTCGCCCCCAGCTCCATCCCTGCCACAGGTGGCCTTGGGAAAAGCACTTGGCGACTCTTTGTCCCCTTTCCCCTTCTTCGAAGGTTTCCTTTGTTCCAATTAGTCCGTAGGCTCTCCAGGGCGGGGGATCTTCCCGGTGCCTGTTTGCACAGCGTTTGCCCCAGCAGCCCCGCGCTGCCTTTGTAAATACCAGCCATGCGGCGCAGGCAGCAGCCGGGCGGCTCCGGAGGTCCCCTCTCCCACCAGGAGTCCTGGCTGAGCAGGAGGAGAAGCGATTCCCCTCCCAGCACAGGAGAGAGGAACTCCCCAGCCGAGCAGAGGGCTTATTTTTGCTGTAATTTGACAAACCCTCTTTCTGGGCCGCTGATGCTTTTTGTGCATGGAGGGGAACAGGTGGATTCGGGAACTGGGCTATTTGTTCTCCACATCGGGGGGTAGCAAAGGTCAACTGAGCATCCCTTTTGCACCCAGCCCAAGGAGCCCTGCTCCCAGCCTGATTCAGGGATGATGCTCTCTCCCAAGAAGGGCCAAATTCACTCCCTGAAGTTCCCAACGAGCACGGTCCCTCCTGCCAAAACCCTGGCACGGAAACCTGCTGAGCCGGGGACTAGCAACGGTGGCTCCAAGCGGCTCTTTGTGCAGCAGCGGGAGCAGAAGCAGGCAGCTTCGCTGGGACAGCTGGGATGTTTGCTCTCCCCACTGACCTCTCCCGTCCACCTCCTGCCCTCCCTCGGCAGCTCCTCCACAGCAAGGCAGGGGCCAGTGGGGATGCACAGTGGCTCCTGCCAGATGTGTGGGGGTTTCCCTGCTGGAAAGCTTCAGGGGGGCCTTCACCACCCTGGGGAAGGGATGCCGATGGCCGGGCAGCAGTGCCGCAGGTCGCAGCACTTGCTAGACTTGATATCGTTTCTTAACCATGCTGGGACAGGAGGTACCGAGGAGGGAGAAAGCCCCCAGGAGGGGATTTGCCCACTGATTTGGGGAGGACATAACCCCCTGCCTGGTGCTGATGTTGCAGTGGACCCTGAGTGCGAGGAGGCAAAAGGATCGGTGCCGAGCTCCTGGCATGGCTGTGCCTCTGGGGACATGCAGCCCACTCCATCGTGGGAAGGGGCCAGGGTGGGCAGGCCCTCCATCCCAAGGCTCAGAGGTCTGATCCTGAAGCCCACCAACCTCATCGCAACAAAAGGGCCTCTGACAAGTTAACCGGGGCCTTTTCCCCGCCGGCTGCACCTGCGTGAGGCAGGCAGAGCTGGGTGCCGCGTCTGGCAACCTTTCCCAGGGCACCGAGGCTGCCCGACGCGGTGGGAGAGCTCCCGCCCGGCTGAGGCACCAAGGAGGAATGTTTGCAGCGGCCTCCTTCCCCTACAGTAAACATGAACGGATGACCCCGGAGTGACATGCTAGGGTTGAAATAGTCTGTCTGTGCACTGGAGAGCCGTGGGAATACAGCGGGGGTTACGGCACGCTGGGGAGACGGCGTGGCCTTCGGGACCACGGGCACAGCCGTGGCCTCTGCGAGTTGGGGCTGGGTGGGGGGGGGTGTCTCTGGTCCGGCCGTGCCCTGGGCGGCAAACGCGTGCAAGCCGCCAGACCTTGTCTTTGCAAAGAGGAAAAGATAATGGGATTATTTATTATCAGCAGCTGGCGAGGATCTATTGAATTGACCATTGCTAAGCTTGCGGCAGGATGCTAAGATGCGTTAGCTAAGTTGATAGCAAAATATCCTTCAACATCTACAGCTGGCAGAATTGGGCAGGATACGTACGGGAACGACTTTTGCACAGCAGTATGGTGCTCTCGGTTCCATCTAAGACAAGCTTCTGGAAAGAGATGGGAAAAAAATCCCTGCAGGGAAATAGCTCAAAGCCTTGCAAAAGTTTGCTAGGATGCAGCAAAACGGGAAGCCCCTGTCCTTTGAGCTAATGGGCACGTCCGGAAAGCAACAACTCAAGGCTCGTTCTGTTACACTTTAATATTAGTTTTGTGTGTTTCAGGATGGCTGTTCCAGGAGCCCACAGGCCTCTGAGCAGTTTTTTACCCTTTGCACCCAAAGCAGATGGACATAGCCGTGCTCTGAAGGAGCCTGGGGGGTTGCATGCAGGGGGTGACATCTTGGTGGCATGACCACACCAAGGGAAGCCAAGCCACACTGACCGGCACAGGCTGATTGACCTCCTGTTTGGGTCCAGAAATAAGAGGTGAGGACTAAACTCCACACGTGGGAGAGAGCCCGCAGCTTGCCACCCTGTGAACAGAGATTGACACCTCCAAAACGAAAAGGTCTGGCTGTTTGCTATCACTTGTAACTTCCGTTTCAAACAGCTTAACTCAGTTATATTACTTTGCCCTCGTACGGACAGAGAAAATACATCGTATTAATGTTATGGGCCCCACACTATTATGTATTAAGCACGAAATCTCTGCGGACACTGACTCTGCATACAGCACATCTGCCCCAAAAGGGCCTGGGAGATCCCGTGGTTCTTATTAAGTCAGACGTGGAAGGGTGACTTCTTGCTTAGTTTCAGACCGATGCATGTTTTCGTAAAATTAGTCCATTGAACCAGGGATGGAGGCCATAACAATATCATACATGCCGGCAATTTTCCACTCCTGTTTTTCAAAGCTAGGTACATTTTTTTTCGCTCTCAACAGCCTGAATGTGCTGTTCCTTATCTAATCTTGTATTGATGTGTCTGTTAGACAAGGTATGCAGCATGTGTCACTTCTGAATACCGGCATTCAGGACCAGCAAGCTGCTCTGGATAAGCTATTAATATTTTTGCATTTCACACTGCACAAGGCTTTTTCCTTGCAGATCTCAAAGCACTCAGTTAGTCGGTTAGCTCATTATTCTTCCAGTTTATAAAACAGTAAGAAGTAGTGTCTATAGAGGCAAGCCAGCCTTTGACACATGCATGAAACCACATCAAGTCAAGGGAAAGAACAGCAATCCCATACATACAACAACAGCAGAGAACCAGACAGCCCCGCACTGGTAATGTTCAGCTCGAAACAGGCAGGGCATCCTGCGGTTCCTGAGATGTAGGCTATTTTGGTCTTAACAAATATTAATTAAGCCTCTGAGGATGGATATTTGTTGTATCTTTTGCTCTTGACACAACAAAAATAATCTGAAGAAGCTACAAAAGCAGACAAATAACTGGGTTTACTAAATATGTGCAAATACCCTGGCCCAGCTGGATATACAGGGATGTTTTTCCCTCCTCTCCTGCGAAGGCCGTGCCTGGCGCTGGCTCGGCTGCACCTCGCGCAATGCTGTCCCAGTGATGGAAACAGCCGAATTTCCAACAGAAACTGGGGTTTGCTCCTTAAATTTAATTAAACATTAGGATGAGACAAACCAACCTCCTCTCTGTGAGCCCCAGACCACTCATCCTTTGGGCAATACAGCTTCGGTGGCCAAAATTTTTTCCAACTCCAAAGCCTGAATTTGGAATCACAAATTTGTATTTAAGCAGCTGAAGAAGAATATTCCGGAGCCCGTAACTCCTGGGGAGATGGAGATGTGCTGTGGTTAATGCTGTGGTTGTTGTTATCATCACCAACCCCCAAGCAGGGTGTCGGGTACTTTATAGCCAGTTGGAAGGAAGAGTCTCTTCTCCGAGGACACCAAAATCTGCTTCTGTAATTAACGGTAGGAGCTGTGGGTGTGGAAGATAGCAGGCAGACATATGTATGTGCTCGTGTTTGCACTGCAGTAGGTCAGGAAATGGGGGTTTTCTCTACTGAAAACGTGAGGTTTTTTTCAGGGGAGGAGACAAATCAGTCTCCGAGCTACCCCGCAAGGCGGCAGCGGGAGGAGAGCAGGACCATGCACCCGGAGCCCGGCCTCTGAATTTCCCAGGATGGCCACTGCCTTTTTGGACAGGAACAGGGGGCCCTGGCCCCGGTATGATTTGGTTTTCAATGAAAAGTTCAACGATTCCTGGGGGAAAAGGCACATTTCACACACAGAAGCCCTTACCACCCATATTGGCATGGGAGAAAACCAATTTTCCATTAAAAACACCCTCAGAGGCGGTTTCTAGCTGAGCGCAGGTTTGTACACACGCTCCTCTTGGGCCATATGAACTGCACGGCTCAAACTTTTCCAACCTGGGAGCCTGGCTCTGGGTACCCGCATCTGGGTTTGGGCAGCTCAACCAGCACCCTGACTTTGGAGTAACCGAAGAGCCGCAAATCCCACCAGCGCTGGACCCGTTCCGGGCACCAAACTCTACAGGGTTTGTACGTGTCTGGGTGGACACAGGGCCAGGATTCAGCGGGTTTGCCCGTAGGTCTGTGGGCACAGGCAGCCGCTGGGTTTGTCTGTAGGGGCTGTGCCACCACATTTTCTAACCAATCCTAGCCAAAAAAAAAAAAAAAAAAAAAAAAAAGGGGGAAAAAAAAAAAAAAAAAAAAGGGGGCAAAAAAAAGAAAAGGCAGGAGGGGGCAGGGAAGGTGGAATTAATAAAAGAACGGGATTAAAAAAAGAACGGAGAAGAAAGTTTATGAAAAAGAGAAAAAGGAGAAGTAGCTTCACAAAGTGACACTTAATTCAAAGCTTTTACTTTGGCTTTTCCACCTCCGAAGCATGAAAGCGGCTAAATTAGCAAAACAGAAGTAAACTGTTGACTGCTTCATTGCAGGATTAAGTGTGATAAATGGAGGTTTTGTTCAGCCTCTGTCCAGATGTTGTGTCTACGCTGGGTGTTTTTTTTTCTTTTTTTTCTTCTTCTTCTTCTTCTTTTTTTTTTATATTCTTGGCCTAAGGCCCATATATATTTTGGATACTGCAGGGAGTATATAATATCATTGGAAAATGATGTGGTCTGGTAACCTTTTAAATAACATTTCCTCCCTCCTCTCTTTTCTAATAGTTTGTTTTTCTTTCCATGTTTTCCTTTTATTGGGGGGAAATTTTTTTTGGAAATTAATGAGGCCAAAGTTTTAAAACAAACAAAACAAACAACCCCCCCAAACAAACCAAAGCAAAAAAACACACTCTTTCCCTCCCCATTTAGGGAGGGAAAAAAGAGTTAAGGGACTTGTAAGGGTGCAGGCTAAGGATGTGTTTGGGACTTTTTTTTTTTTCCTCTGTCTAGAAAACCTTCCTGATTATTTTTTAACATTCCCAGCGCACTTGGCCCAGAAGCCAGGCTGGGTTTGGGACAGCAATTTCAGTTCCTCGCTCTGTTTGCATTGTCAGAGCCCCCCGACCCCAAAAGCTTTTTTTTTTTCTTTTTTTCCTCGCATTTCATGAATCGGAAGTACCTGTTGCTCCTGGAAGCGCTGGACGGAGGAGGCCGATGACCGGCCTTTCCTGAATCTCAAAGACAGCATCCAGCAGGAATTCAGACCTCCCAATTTTAAGCAAAACAAGCCAGGGGAAGGTGGCAAGGGCAGTGCCCGCAGAGCTGTGTGGCCACGGGGCAGCCGTCCCGGTGGCACCGCCAAAGGGGACAAAGTTGCCAACCCCTTCCCCGTGGCCGCGCAGCATTCCCCAGGATTTTAGCATCGCCCCCAAAAATAGCAAAGCCGTATTTTTGCGTCTCCGCCACGCTGTGTGTTTTGCAAGTGGCTGGGTGCTGCCGGCAGCAGCTTTACACCGCCACCGCGGCTGCTCCGGTGGGGATGGCACTCCGGCTCCACGCTCCCCTTTCGTCTCCTGTGCTCCCCGTGGGGCTCCCGGGTTTTTTTTTCCAGACTCCACCTTAAAATCCGATCTCGGCAGTGGCTGTGCCTCCCTTGGCTCCGGCTGGCTTCGGGAGAGGAGCCCAGCCCAGGCTAAAATTGTGCCATTGACTCACTCGCTGGCAGAGGCTGTGGGGCTGGCACATCACTTCAAGGCAGTTAAAAGAGCATTTGGGGTCTCACCCCATGGAGGAAGGACCACGGTGGTTTAACCCTGCGAGGGCAGAGCTCTGCTGCCCTGGGGAGGAAGCCCTCTCCCTTGGGTGCTCTGCGGGAGAAGGGGGATAAATAGGGGAGCAGCATGGATGGGAATGAGGGTACCAAAATGGGCTGGTTTAACCCATTTATACCAGCCAGCGTGGGGAGTTGGGGGAGGACAAAATGACGGTGTTCACCACCCAAACGTGTGGTTTTCCCCTTGGAGCAGGGTCTGGATGTCAGCACCTACATCACTTAGGAGTAGATCTGCGGTGACTTTCACAGCCCTTATTGCTTCCCACTCTGCCAGTGCGAGGTGAAGGGCAAACCCGCCGGCTCCCTCCAGCTCGGTGCCGGGGCTGTTGTGACTGTAAACATCTGCAAAGGGATGGGGAAGCATTCCCAGGGCAGCACCGTGAGGATGGCCAGCACGGAAACCCATCATGGCTCTTGGATGTTGCCCCAGTTGAGGCACAGAGCCCGGGTACCCCCTTCCCAGGATGTCCCAGCATTGCTGCCAGCACCGGCTGGCTGTGCCACCGGCTACGCTCCGGGCTGCAACGGGACAAATCCCCATTCCCCCCCACAGCCCCATGTCTTGTGTGTTTTGATTTTTTCCAGGGTGACGTTAAACAAACCCAACCCAAAATAAAAAAGGTGAGAATTTCAGCAGATAAAAACGCAAAGCGGCAGCCGTTCGCAGCAGTAAACACCTTGAAAAGTCGCTCTCAATCTTTCTCCCCGCCACCACCTCCCTGCCTCCCCTCCTCTCCCTCTCCTTCCTTCTCTCTCTCTTAAGGTAGCAGCGTGGGAGCTTTGCCAAAACATTGCGGTCCCGGGGGGAAGCTTTCCTCTCACTGAAAGAGCCCTTGCGCCTGCCAGCCCAATTAAAACAACGTGAAAGGAAAGCAGCATCTGGAATTGCGCTGCCTCTCACAGCCAAGTCACAATTGTTTAGTCTGAAAGTCGTTTCAGGGAGAGCGGGGCTGGCTGGCTGTGCAGTGGCCCCCACATCTGGATTTGCGGCTAGACAGCCTCTTTGGCTGCAGTCCTGTGTGCATGTGCATTTTTAACTTTAGGATATGCTGACAAGTTAAGAAGTCAGAAAGTCAGTCACAGTAACAGCCTCCGCGGCCCCTTCCTCCCTCCGCCCCTTTCTAACACACACACGCAGTTGACTAAATACAATTTTCTGACATCCTTTCATCTGGAGAGAGTTTCTTCCCTTTCCAGCCTGCAGCTCGGGTCCCCGATGAGTTATTTGAGCTGAGCCAACACATGTGAACAAAAAGCCTTCTCTTCGGTTTATGCTCAAGGGCCTGTCTGTGCTACCCACGTTTCGCCGGCAGCGGGGCTCCGTTGTGCTCGGTGCGGGGACCGTCGCGGCCACCTTGCTGCTACCGCAGGGGACAGGCTGCCCACGGGGTTTTGCTCATCGCCAGCCACGGGGATGTGGTAAGGGCCAGGGTGCATTTGGGCTCGAGCTGCCTGTCGGGGTGTGCAAAAAAAAATGAGCTACCGATCCCAAGCGGCGCCGCAGGAGCGCTTCCAAGTCAGCCTCGCCATCATGTTTTGGCCAAAGCTTTTGCCTGCATTTATTTTTTTTTCCCCGAAGCCCTGGCTGTGGCTGAGATGTCGGGGTGTCTGTTGGTCATTCAGACGGCAGGCAGGATCCCCCAAAAATGGGACGGCGAGGGCAAAGCTGAACTTTTACAGGCACAGCTCAGGAAAGGCCACCGACTGCACTGCCTTTACCGGCTTGCATTTGTTCACACGGTGCCCAGAAACACCCCGAGCCCCCCGCCAGTGGGGCTTTGCCTTCCCAGGAGCCGTGGCAAGCAGCAAAGGGAGCGGGGATGGCCCAGGAGCCCATGGCCAGGTGGCACCACGGCAGCCACCATGCCGGCATGGTCCAGCCACCACAGTCAACCCTGCTGGCCAAAATGCTGCCGGGCGAACCCGTCGGTCGGAGTGCACATCCCATCCTCCTGCAGGATCAGTACAGCAGGGAGAGGCTTCAGAGAAAGCCCTTTTTATAATAAACGACTTCATCCAAGCCACCAGAAACACAGGCACAACCAAGCTAGCAGCGTCTTGCCTGGCTCCCGCTTCCGTCCCTCCCTTTGCCCAGCTGCGCTTTACCGTAGTCATCTGCGCGCTGTGTCAAAGCAGTAATGTGGCGATAAAACACGGGAAAGTTTCCATTTGAAGGGAGGTGGTTGTTACGGGCTGGGGGCCCCCGCTGCCACCTGGACCCTTGCTGGGCTTCTGCTCCCAGACCCACGCCAGCTGCACAGAAGCTGCTCCACTTGACGGCCACGAGTTTTCAAAAGTCGCTACTGCTTTGGGGGGCTGAACACAGTCAGGGTTTGGTGCAGGGATCCCGAGCACCCCAGGCTCACGGATTCCCGTGGAGAAACACCTGCCCGCCCCATTAAAGCAAATGCCATAAATCCAAGGTCTGAAAAGCCCAGGGGCAACGCTCCAAGGTTTCCCCAAGCACCGGAAAGGTCAGGACTGGGCAACTCTGCTTTTTTCCCCTTGGTTTCCGTTTAGAGCTAAGCTTATCCTGCCCCTCACCCCAGCATCAGGCCTGTGCTCAGCCTGGGTTAACCAGCACGCAGAGACGGGGCTACCCCTGCGCTACAAAGGAGATTGGGGGGTGTGGGGGGTGTCCCAGGGAACATCTGGGGTGATTTATCGTACTCCGATGGAGGGCTGCTTTGCCAGCTGCCCTTCCGCACGCTCTCCCGGCAGCATCCCTCCTGCTGCCCGTGCCTCTGCCCCCGTATGTGCAGGAGTGTCGCTACCAAACTGGTTTAGCAGCTCTGCGGGGTGAGTTATGGTGTTTCGAAAGGCTCCCAAATACATGTTGTTCACAAAGCTCTCCTGTATAAATAAATACCAGCATTTCTTTCCTGACCTTTGCTCTTTTGCCAGGTTTCTCCTAAATGCAGAGCACACGAAACTGCCTTTTATCCCTGGAGAAGCCCAAATCACCCTATCTCCATGTGTCTGTGTGCATGGTGGTGTAGAGAGACATCGGGGAACTGTCGTCTTCCTCCTTCTCCCTCCCGGCAGCCTCGGACCTTGGGCTCACTGGAGACCCAGAAGCGTCTGAGTCTCTCCTGCCTTGAGCTGAGGGGCCGGAGGAGGGATGGAAAAGCAGTACCATCAATGCCAGCATTCACAAATCCCATGTGAGGCCTCCAGCTCATTCCGAGACGGGCTGAAAACCCATGCCATGATGCTGTAATGGCTGTCCCCAATAAATTTGTTGGGGTTTTCTTTATTTGCCTTCTGCTTTCCAGGCCTGCCAGGGTAGTGAGGTCGTATCTCCAAGTGTGGTTGGGTGGCCAGAGCTTTTGCAGTTTTATCGGGAGTCTCATGGTAGCCAGTGTTTACTTTGAAACCTGTCGTGTGGCTTTGTTCACACCGACTTGCTAAAACCCTGGGAGATCCAGGGAGCTAGAGGGCCACAGGGGAGAAAAAAAATTCATATAGCAATAAAAGAAAATAAAACCTTTAGGCGCCTAGACCCGATTGTAACCTTCTCCCTGTAGGGCCCGCATTGTGGGTTGCAGATTTTTGGCGGTGCAAGACCCTCACCCTCTGACTGCGAGACAGAGCCCCCAAGGGTGCTGGATGAGAGACCATCACCCGTGCTGGCTCCGAGCTCTCACCCACCCTGAGGTTGCTCTTGCTGTTGGAAAGCAGTGCCTGCTGTCGATAACTCCCTGAGTGATGGCTGGGTAAACTCGCCTTGTTTACCAATGTGGGTGTCACACTGACAACAAACAGGTCTCTACCTGAGTGTGTCATAAGCGAGGGAGGATGGTAAATAAGGAATGACACATAACGCTGCAAAGCCCTGGGCTGCTGGAAACCAGGGAACAGATTCCTCCTCTGCATGGCACGTTGCAGCAGAAGCAAATCGAAGGCTCGGTCATCTGCTTGGCAAAGACTGGAGAAAACAACATAAACTGCGTGGAAAAAAAAAAAAAAGGCAGAAAGAATGTTTTACCCTGTCGCTAGGTTGCAGGGTGTTTGGGGGCAGGGACCGTCTTTGTTCAGAGGTTGCTCCGCGCACAGGGGCATTGTAGCAGGGCTGCCGAGACAGCTCTGCGTGGGCACGGTGCGGCTGGCTGGAGGGCACTGCCCTGGGGCAGAGGCACCTTGTGGATCCCCGCTTTGGAGCAGTCCCCGTGCTCTAGCTGCTGGCACACGGACAGTGATCCGGGACACCCAAGCCAGCTGGCCAAGGTCCCCCCTGTACCTGGGGCCGTGATAGCAGCCCGGATCATACGTCGCCGCATCCTCTCCTGCGCTGCGTCAAATGAGCAGTAATTACAGCCGTGCCAGAATCTTCTAATTACCTTGCTGTGGGTGCCAGGCAAACCCACAGCTTTGGTGAAATTAGCCTGGGTTTCACCGGAAAGCTTGTCAAAGTCTGTAGAAAAAGCCTCACTGAAGCAGCTACCCTGGATATACACGGGTACAAGTCAGGACAGAAATTGCCCGTTCTCCTGCCTGCTGCCCCAGCCGTGGTGCTGGGAGCCAGCGGGAGCGCTGCCAGGTCTGCTTCCCCCCCGCCCCAGGTGTCTCCAGGCACATCCCACTGCATCCAGCCTTCGGGCTCCAATGCCCCAAGCCCTTCCCGCTGGCAGGACCCCGGGGAACAGCCCTGGGCCCTCACATGCCGCTCTGCTCCCTGCATGGTGTGGCTGCTTGCAGAGGGGGCAGGAGGACCACGGGCTCCCAGGCACGAAACCATCCCTGGGGCCATCTCTGGCCGACACTGCTGGGTCTCGGGAGGCCTCAGCTCTGCCCATTGCAGACCACCTTGACAAATCCTCCCAGCTTGGACCAAGTCCAACCTTTGGACTTGGTTGAGCCTGGAGCAACCACTGCAAAGCCATGGGTGAGATGCAAAAGGCTCCAGTTAAAATCAAGGTGTGATTTCTAAGCACTGCGGACAAATGTTCTTCCCACTAAACAGTTCAGCTCTTCCAAAAGCACTTTCAATCTGTCTTCTCCCCTTTCTTCTTCTTATGTTGGAGTCAGAATCAGCAGATCAGCCTTACTTGAAGCAGGCCCATCTAGTATTTAAACTCGGGTCCAATTCCTCCCATTTACTTCCCAAGTGTCCTTGAGCACATCATTTACCTCTGCCTCAGGTTCCCCACCTGTGAAATGGGGCTGAAAATGCACGGAGATGGTATAAAATGCCTCAGGCCGTACAGATGTCCTCACTGCTCTGGCAGTAACTCTGATGTCTCTTGGTTTTTTTGCCAGGTTTAATGAATCCTGCTCTGCGAACCGATGGGCGTGACGGCGGCGTGCCCTGTGGAGGTGCTGAGCTGTCTGTCGCAGGTGATGCTGAGAGCTGCTAGAAATATATAATATCAGGGAGCCCCGCACTGATTGCAGGGATGAAAAATTTCATGGGAATAATGTACGCTGTGGGATAGCAACGTGAGATGCTGCAGCCACAGACCAGAGATGCCGAGTGTGACACTAACAAGGACGGAACTTTTCATTCACTCCTCCCTGCCCAGTCCCCTCCACCCGTGCCACACACGCAAACGCACACACACATGCACGCAGTTTCTGGGTTTATTTTATATTTTCCTTTGTAAAGATTTGTGTCCGTGCTGCTCTCGTATCAAAGCCAGCAGTGGCCCCTAGGATAAACATGTGGTCAGAAAACAGAAAACTCCAGGCTCAAACACTATTCGTTTCACCCACAGCAGCATAAACTGAGAGGCTTTTAAGAAGGGCGAATGGTTTTCAGTAAATCTCTCATATCAGCAGAAACCTTTGAAAGAGTTTGTTTAAAGGCTGTGGAGATAAACAGCCCGGCCAAGTGTTTGTTTAAGATGTATGTACTCTGTGTCGACTGGTAGGCTGGTATTTATATCAAGGGGGGGAAAGGAGGGCTGGGATCTTTTTGACCCTTTGCTAGCTGTGGCTGCGTGAACTGGGGCGTTTGGAGAGCTGGAGGGTCCAGGCTGGGTGTCACGCAGGACCCTGGGCTGCAGCTGGGGACAAAGCCCGGCGGCGCGTGTGCGAGGTTGTGCAAGGGCTTCGGGCGAGCGTCAGCATTTCTCCGCTGCGCAGAGGCGTGCGGAGGTCCTGGCTGAGATCGCCGTGCCAGGCACTGGGTAGATAAATGTCTGGTGAGGGATTCCCCACCTCGGACAGCCTGCAAGCTAAATAAGCCCCAAGGAGGGAAGGGGAGGAAGGAAGGATGCACAGCCCCGGGAAGCAGACAGGCGAAGCTCAGCCCAGCTCGCCCTTGGCTGTGCAACAGCCTGGGATTGACACAGGAGCTCAAAGGCATCGCCTGAGCCCCACGCCGTGCCTTCGGCTCGCAGCTGGAAACGGCCTTTTGGGCAGCTTAGCGAAAGGCGAGTTGAACGAAGGTGTGTTGTATTTCACGTGACATTGGCTGTAGGGCACTGGAGCTAGAGGTGGTTAGCAGCGTGCTGGCACGTCCCAGCCACGGTGATCCCAGAGACGGGACCGTCCTGGGAGAACTGAGGGGACAGAGGGCTCAGAGGAGGAGCAGCAACACCAGGCTGGGGAGGTGCCTTCCTCACTTCTTGCTTTCAATCATCGCTGGCCCCGCTTGGGTCTGAGAGCCAGCCTTGCCTGCGGTCCGTCCTGGCCACGTACACACCCGAGCACCGGTGCTCAGCACCTGCAGGGTCCCATGCCAGGGCCCCTCCTGTACCCCTGCAAGGGAGAGGGTTGGGGGGGTCGGTCTGCCCTCGCCCGCCGAGCTGGGAGAACGCTCCGGCAAAGACAGGGGAGTGGAGACTTTCCTGGCCACAAGCTGGTTCTGTCACCTTCCCTTTCAGACCTGCCCCCGTAAATCATCTGGGGGGGGTTTCCCCCCTAAACTAAACAGGACGTGGATGCTTAGCAGCCTGTCTCTGGGAAGGAGGTGCAGTCAGAAGGGACTTGCTCTACATTTACCCTTGTGTAACAAGAAGCAGAATTTGGCCTGTTTCCTGGACTGGGAGGGTATGCAATATCCATCAGCTGAGTTGGGCACGTGAATAACGCTTATAGCATCTTCCCTCGTCCTGAGGGATCCCAATAGCACATACAGATCTTCCAGGTGGACTCAATGCTCCTTCTGCCACTTCTAGGGCAGATCCTGGGGTCAGGATCAGAGTGTCCTATACAACTGCTGGATGTGGGAAGTGAAGGGTAAAATGCTGGAAACAGCTAACTCTGTCAGGTGGAAATTAAACCCTGAGAGCTAAGCCCTCAGCTTGTTTAAATCAGCATCTTAACACTGGTGCCGGTAGAGTAGCACCAATTTACACTGGTTGATTTGGCCCAGAGTGTTTTGAACCGCAGCCAATGCTTGCAGCTCCCACCACGGGCAGCCTGGGGGCACCTGGATAAAAGGGGCTCAGTCTCGTTGTTGTGTTCCCCCAGAAAGATGGAGCTTCCCTCCCTGCAGTGGCATTTACACCCTCTGGGGCAGTATGTTGGCACTCGTCGTGTGATGGATGAGGTTCATGTGTGCGTCACAACGGGATCCCAGGAGCATTCGATCTGGTAGGTGAGCCTTGACTTAGGTAGCAAGTTCCCAAAGCTGTAGATAGGGCTGAAAATCAGCAAGATAATTGTATGTGATGTTTTATAGGCAGAAAAGTATATGGACTGCTCTCCTAACCTGCTGTGTTTTGAGTATTCAAGTTGTCGGGGCCTCCAGCTCTCACAAGTATCATATAGATTCATAACCAGTGCAAATCCCACAGTTTAAAAAGAAATTTTTATCCACAAATAGAAGAGAAACTTTTTAAAATTAGGATGAACTGGAGCTTGGAAGAAAAAAAAAAACCCTTCAACTGACAGAGGGTTTTGTTTACAGAAAATCAGATGATCCTGTTTTGAGCTTTTAAAATTGTTGTCATATTTTTAAGTGTTAGAGGTACTAAATGTTCTCCAAACAAATCTGTTCAAAACTGCCCCCACACGCACACACACGCTTCTGGACTGCACAAATGAGCTGCTATCAGGCTGCTCCTGTTTCCTTACTTCTACTCCAAAAGATTGCTAAAGCTGACCTGCTTTTGAAGTGTTTTGGTTTGGGCAAAACCAGGAATTTTGGTTGTATTTATTCACTGAACTGCCTGTTCAGATCACCTGGCTCTTGAAGCACCTCAAAGCTTGTTATCGAAATCCTCATTTTAGTCCTACTGCAAACATTAGCGTCCAAGACAAGTTTGGGGTGAGCATCCAACACTGCTGTGCCGGCGTCTGGAGCCTGCGCTTCCCTGCAAGCCAGGGTAGCGCTGCCCAGGAAAGGATGCTCAGAGGGTCGGGTCTCTCTCGCAGGTGACATCGACACCTCCCTCTACTATCTTCTTTTAAGTCTCGTTATGAAAAAGCTCGTGACCTCCCTTGGTCACATATTGCAGTACTTTCATACAAATTTTTTTCCTATTGGAAAGCTTCTTCCCTGCAAGCGAAGCCCCTTTCTGCTCCTTCTGCGCTGGGAATATGGAGAGCTGTTCATCGCTGTTCTCTTTGCAGCAACATTTATACTGTAAAGCTGTTATCATCTGCCCTCCTTAGCCTTCTCCGAGCTAGACTAAACAGACGCAGCTCCTCCAAGCTCTTCTCATGGGTCATGTTTTCCAAACCTCTTATCGTTGCTTCTCTGCTTGTCTTTGAACTCCCTCCCGTTGGCCGATGTCCCTGCTGATGGGCGGCAGGGAAGGCAGGCTGGGCGCCCGGCTGAGACCTGCGTGGAGCAGAGCCCCGCAGCGTCCCCGCGCACCCTGCTGCAGGCTCTCTTGCGCTGTCTGAGCGAGGCGGTTTGTTGGTTAATACCAAGCTTGTGATCAAATATAAATCCTGGTTCACTCTTCATTGCACTGCTGGCTCGCCAGCCGTTCAGAAAGTTGTAGTTTTTGCTTCTCGTTCCTAAAGTTGTGCCTGTGCCGTTGGCCTGACTGCAGCTCGCTGGGTCATTCATTCCTCGCATGGAGATGGTTTTGAAGGCTAATCCTGCAGCTCCTCTCCAGGGTGCTCTCACAAACATTGCACGTGTACTCTCTGCGTGCAACCAAAAACATTAACCAGGCCTGGGCTGGGGACAACCCCTCCTGCCCCAGCCCTGAGAAAGCCCTTTTGGTTCGATCGCGAGCTGCTGATAACTCCTAGTGTTGTTTCCCACCCAGCTGCGCCTCTGCAGGAGTATGATTTCATCTTGAGACCATGTTACCTTTATTTGCCTACGAGAATACCAGGGAGGCTGCACCGAAGCCTTCCTGGAGTCAGCCTGTGTGGTATCTGCCGCTCTCCCCGTCTCTGCCGGGCCAGCCACCTCGGTGCAGAAAGAAATTGCCTTGACGTAGTATCCTAGACAAACCCATCTCCTCGCCATTATCTTTTAGCTCCTTACAAATTGATTGCTTAATAATCTATTTGTGTCTTTTTTTCTGAGTATCAATTTGTTCTGGCTAATCCCCACGACCACCACCTTTAATCATAGATGTTGCGATTGTCTTTTCCAGTCCTCTGGGAGTTCACCATCTGAGTTCCTGTAGATGGAAACCGATGGATCAGAGAGGGCTTTAGTCCCTCCTTACGTACAAGAGGGAACCACAGAGGTTTCTGCAAGCCCGGCCTCACTTAGACATGCCCTACTTGATGTGGTGACAGCATCTGAGGGGGAGTTTGTGACACCTTCCCCCCCCCAGTCCTGGGGCTCTGCGTGAAGAGCACCCAGGTTCGATGCCGGGGAGGCACAGGGCTTGTCTTGGCTTCGTAGGATGACACTGCTCCTGCAGGTGGATGGCTGGCTCTTTGCAAGGCCATCTCACTTCTGCTCTTTGCCATGCCCATCACCTCACTGTGTATCACGACAGCAAATCCTGAGAAGCCACCTTCCTCGCTCGGTGCGAATTTGGAGTCTCTTGGTTCTTTTTCTAGCCCATAAAACGCCCGTTCCCCTCCCTGGCTTGATCTTCCTCCACCCCCTTCTAATTTCTGTGGAAAGGAAAGCCCTGTGAGAGATACTGATTTAAAACCCAGAAGCCAATACTTTTCTTTTCAAACCTCGGCATTTCATCTTTCCTCTAAGAAGGAAGGAAGCCCCTTTTGTTGAGTACACAGCCTGTAATTTCCCTGTCAGATCCTAGCAGCAGGTCAGTGTTGTGACTGACTGAGTGAGGATCGCTCCCTTAAGGGTAATTACACTAAATTTCCTTTTGAAGGACAGCTTTCTCTGGATATGATACAAGGAACCCGCTTTTTTCCATTCACTTAAATTCATGAATTCAGCGGCTGTCACCAAGCGTGCAGCAGTCAGGGACTTACACCTCTTCCAGCTCCAAGGCAAAGCCTCAGGAGGTGGCAACGGGGACACGTGGCGGAGCCCCCACCGTATCGCCTGTGGAGGAGTTGAGCTGGGATGGACCACGCTGGGGCCGGGAGCTCCTCACGGGTCCGGAGGATGGAAGAGGGCTGCAGACCGATCTGGGATTTCTCTGCCCACCTCCGTGCATCGTCTTGCTGCTCGTCCCTTCCTTCCACCTGGGTGGCATCGCAAGGCTTCATCCATTACTTTCTGGCATCTCGCTTGCTCCTGTGGGCTCACCCACCATGTGTCCGGGAGTCACTCATCAACAACAAACAGTTAAAAGGAAGAAAATAGGCTGGAAATATCAATGCACTTTGGTAACAATAAACCCTGCTTTTAATTTATGCTAATATGTAGGGTTGTGGTGACAGTAAGAACAAAATTACAGAGTGGCTTTCTAGCTGGTAATTATCCCTCCATTTTCGTTGCTCGGGAAGATGGACACACAATTATGCTCTCTTGCTGTATATTAATACGGATTCTTGACATCTTCAGCAGACCTGGAGCTGTCATCGGGCTTTTTGTCTACTTTAATTGAAAATTAATGGTTACTGTGTTACCACGGAAACCGTGGCAATGGACGCCAATAGCGCTCACATATCAAACAGGCACTGGTGGCATTGTCTGTCCGTGTTGACCTTGAAAGTTAAAAGAAAAACTTAAATAAAAAA
>VYXH01011719.1:23579-83370 GCA_013397275.1 Burhinus bistriatus | reverse complement strand
TTCATCATTTGTTCATTCACTGCTTGGTGTCTGACTATATCTCCAAAAGTCAGGGGAATTTCATCAGCTCTTGTTCAAGTAACCATGACTTGTTAGAGACTCTTCAGAGAAGAAAAGCTTTTTTCAGTCTTCCTCTCCAGAATTCATTAGACAAGCTTAAAAAAAAGTCATGGTTTACTCTCTTGTTCACTTCATTTCTAGGTTATTTTGTTTTTCTTGGGACAATAGAGCTTTTTCTTGTGTGCATTATTTAAAAAAAAAAAAAAACAAAAACAAACAAACAAAGAAAAAAACAACAAAAAAACCCCAAAAACAACACACTCGGGCTGTTCACAGTAGAGTTGATTTCTCCTCTAAGCAACACAGAGGCTGCAGTCCGTGTGCAGAGCACTTGTTGACATAGCTGAACTAGGAGTGAGAGAAACAGACTGAGCCTTGCATAAGGTTGGGATACTGCTTTCTGTCAGAGGGGAGCATTTATCAGCATATGCTTTTCTGAAGAGTTCACCATTGTGCAGCAAGAGTGTGATGCACTTGAAAACTCTTTTCAGGCACAGTGGGGCTGCTCACCACATCAAACACTGTGGGGGTGGCACCTCTCTTCCAGGGGGAGGTTATCCAGAATCTGAGATCCACCAGAAATTTTATCGCTTCCTAGACCTTGCCTCTGTTAATAAAATCACATGGTGCTATATTAAATACAGCTTTAAAAATCCTCTTGTACTCTCTCAAAGAGCAGAAGGCAGAGATACAGAAAAAACAGCAGACACTAGTTACATTATTCAGCTGTATTTCTGTGAGGTACATATCCTGAGGCAATAAGGGCTATAGAAAATGATAAAAAGAGGAGAATTTTTGCAGAATTGGGACTGCATACAGCAGTATGTTATCACTTTTCCTTTGAGAAGAGTTCAGAGAGAAGAGGGAAGACAGTCCAACCAGGCGTGCAGAGCTATGGAGGGGGCTGGTACGTGTTGGGAAGCTATGACACAAACCAGCAAGGGAGCCCTTTTTGTGTAGAGTCAGATGATCCAGGATAATTGGACACTGGTCTACTGTGCATTGATGGCATGTGGTGCTCATAAATAAGAACAAACTAGCAAGTCAAGCACAGCTCGAGCTTTTCACGGTGTCTGGTGGGAATTTCAAAACAGGAGCTCTTTAATGAACTCAAGGAAAATTGTGAACACCAAAGAAACTCATCAATTAGAAAAGTTTAGGCAGTCTACCACACAAGTAATTAGCCACAACAGAAACATCATCCAGTTTACGCTCTGGTTCTTCCTGTCATGAGATCATTTGCATTTGAACCTTAAATTGAGACCAAATTCCCTGTTATTGTATAAACATAATGTTTTAGAAAGGCTGATTGTACCCTGTCAAGTTCTTCTTGAATGTGCATGCCCTGAACAGCAGCTGATAGTACATTCTGCAAAGATAACAGTACTTACTCTATGCTGAGATTTGGTTTCATATCTGTCTTGGGTGAGGAAGATTAAATAGCTCTATATTAAAATGTTAAAATGCTTTTTCCTACCCATATGTGTCTTCAGTCCATGGATACACAGCACAACAGAGCTAAAATCTCACTCTGCTGTTGAGGTACTGTTTGGTATCAAGTTGCAGCCACCCTGCCTAGATATGTCTGTGTGATAAGGATTTGGAATTTTTGAATTTTGTTTCGGAATTTATGTCATGGGATTTTTCTTTCTTAGAATATTTTGTTTCATTTCACATCATGTCAGTATTGACACCTTAAGATGCATTACCCGTACTGATGTATCACATAATCATTGCACTTCTAAGTAGTTTTAAAAATCATTGCGTACTAGTCATCAAAGCCCAGCAGTCTCTCTCTTGAGGTGGTGTTGCTGCTTCAGACTAAAATGATGTTTTGCTGAAGACACATTTCTGCAGCAACTTTTGTTGAAATCAATACATTTTCAAAACCTTCTGATTTTAATGAGTAGGGTAATTTCTGCCAACTTTTTTTTTTTTTTTTTAAATGCTGCTATGGTTACAGCTCCAACCTTTCAGTGCCAAGCACCACTGCTAACATTGAGTTCCTTGCCCGTATTTTGCTTCCCCTGACTGCATGCCCTAGAGTTTGCCTTTTTCCTGCTTGGAGAAGCAACTCTGGCTTCTGTCTTACAAGCCTTTTAGGTTTGTCAGTCAAACTGTCTTGCCATAGCTCACTGTAGTTTTTGAAGTTTTGAGTCTTTTGTTCAAAGGATCAAAAGTTTTGGATTGTGATATGTGTTTTAGGGTGTGCAGAGAAGCATCTATAAGAGTGAAGAGTTTTCTGGTCTTCATATCTATTCATCACTTCCTGTAATTGTAGGGAAAAGGGCCAGATGATTTAAGAGGTCCTTTCTACTTTTGTTTTCCTATTTCCTATTAGCCATCTTTGTGTTTAAAAAACACACTAAAGAGCAAATGCATGAAAAGGAAAAAAAAAAAAAAAAGAAACCAGAAGATATAAAACGTGCTCTGACAACAGCTGGGAATTCAGCCCTTCGCCATGAATTCTGATTTTTTCGGCTACATCACACTTTGCCAGTTACTAGCTTTGTCATGGTGTAATTTCCCAGAAATAATTCCTGTTGCACTTTGATCTGCCACTCCTGCAGCCTGTGTGGTATGGCATTGCAGCTGAACTTTATTTGACTTCATGTGGTTCCATTGCTTTGTATACAATGTTGGAGGCTGCTTAAGGAGCTGAAAAATAAAATCAGTGGCAATATTACATGCTAATCACAATAGTATTGTGTAAAGACTGTCTACAAGGATACGTAAGGAAGTTTTGTAAAAATAAATATTTAACTCATGGCTGAAAAAGACCCTTAATTAATACACTATACATGATACAGTTTATTTGGAAAGAAGCATTTTCAAGTATTTTAGTACTCATTTCTTGCATTCTTTCCTGATACATTCTGTTTCACTCTGCTTCATGTGCATCCTGTTTAGTCACAGTAAAAAAATATTTTTGTAGTTAGCAGGATGCTAGCCAGATACTCTCTAGCTTTCTTAATTTCTGATGTTTCAGAAAGAGACAGATGCATTTTCCCAGAGCAGTATTGTGTAACTCCCTACTGTAACGGTTTATGTTAATTTTCAAAGGCCAGTAGGACTTGCTAATTTCTAATATAGATTAAGGCTCATGTTAAGCTTAAGTAAGGCTCAGGATAAAAAAGAAATAATAATTAAGTTATTTCCTTTATGGTTGGCAATTAAAAGTAGAGGGCTAGGCTTGGCAGAAGTTGGTTAGTAACTTTTTCTCAGGAGTGTATTGATGGCAGGTTAGACTAGTTAAGTCAAATAAGGGAGGGGATTTAATAGCTCTGTTCATTTCTGAAAATCACAGTGTCAGTAATAGTCAGTTCTATGTCTTAAGTTCTGTGTGGAGTGGCATTTTTTGGCCTACAGCATAGTTACGGCATTGAGGTTCGTGGACCCTACAAATCTACAGGGAAGGTTAATACAGCAAAGGGGAAGGTAGTATAATAACTTCCAGTAAACTATGAGGAGTGCAAGCTAAATGAAAGACAAAATTAAGTTTGGTGTGGGCACAGTTGGCATAGATTTAGATTTGGCGTTAAAATTAGAAGAGTTTGTCTTGTTTGGCTTACATTTTTCTATCTGTACTGCACAAACAGCTACAAGGTTAGTTTTAGGGCTAGTGAAAGTAGAATACAGTTGTGAATATTAAGTTCTAGAAGTGGACTGGGTGTAAAGAGTGATGGTTCCTTGGTATAAATAGATGTCCGGGTTGGAATTAATGTTGAGGTTGGGGAAAACAGGAGTTTCAGAGCCCATGTAACTGCTGGGCAGCATAAACCTCATGGACTGAGCACAAATACGCATGCTAAAAGGGAGAGAACAGCTTTTTCTAAACTCTGTGGATGGTGTTTGTCTCTAGTTTATGCTAATAGCAAGGGTGAGGGTTGAAGTTAGGCTTGGAGCAAGGCTTGGATTTGGGGACAGATAGTGCTCAAGCATGCTTCTCCTCCTCTTCTGCTCCTCTTGTTCTCACTGTTCTTGTGAGTGAAACTACGTGCTTTGGTCTTCAGGATAACCCATGGCTGCAGAGTGATGCCAGTGTGGTGCAGAGATTTACAGTGAGTTTTGTGACCAGACAGAGTGATGCAGGGGGTATTTCCAAGATCCATTGAGGTCATTCTTTGAACAGTAGCTGTCCTCATGCAGGGACTCTGAAATACATTTGCCATCTGGGAAACTTAAAAAAACCATGCAAGTATTTATAAATGTACACAGTACATTTCAGCTTGACAGTTAATGCTGAAAAGCTGTTCCAGTTTCAGATATTACATATGCAGTGCTGCCGTCCTTTTAAAAACTGCTTTCTATTTCCATGAAAACTGTTAGCCCTTTCTCTCTCCCATCAGCGCAGTTAGCGTTTTATAACTGTAAAAAACTCTGTAGTACCTAACAAGGCAGGAGACTGTAATACCGTGTCTTTCTCCTGTCAATCATTATTGACCAGCTCCAGCCCTCTGTGTTGCTGCAAGCGTTTGCAGGTTGTATCATCTATTGGCACATGACCAATGGAGTAGTTTCTTGTGACCTCTGGTTATTTGGTCCTGAGCTATGGTGTTTCTGGTTTCCACTGTGCAGAAAAGGCTATATTGCTCAGAAAATAACAAGAAGATCAGAGGCCTCCTCACAGCTACTGTAACATACACTGGTTTTATGTAGAGAGGTATTTATACGAACCTGAATTGCAGGTTTAGAGATACTAAAAGTACACAGAATCCTGTTCCTGCTGCCTGCATAATCACTGTTTTTCAACAAGGTAATTGAGAAGGAGGTAGGTATTTTTAAAATATTCCTACACACAGAAAATAGAACTGAACTGGTAAAACAGAATAACAGAATAATTTGTGCTCTGAAGTTTGTGTTTAATTGAGGTGAAATAAACTAAAAAAATGCAGTTGGCAGTATTTTCTTTGAGAAAGCTAAAAAGGACTCAAACTCTTGCTTGTGCATCTAAAACTATGTATTTTTATCAAAGACGTTTTATTCAAAGTAGTTATAAAATTGCAGCAGTAAAATCAGATGATCCCTGGAAAGTTAGTGAGATATATAGCAATTGCTTTGAAACATAATAATTTCATAAAATCTGTTCTTTTTATAGTGCAAGGTATTTGCATTAGCTACCTCTAAAATTTTGCTTTTAGCAACCCATTGACCAATTAAAAAAGACAGTTTCTTATGAAATTCTGTATTCTGTACTGGGGTCCCATTGCTTGTCCTTTTACTGTCACATAAATGCATTAATTACTACCATAGACTGTTCTGCTGCTGGAGCAAATACCTGCAGTCCCTCCTTTCTAATCATCCATTTCATTTTTTCATATCCCTTGAGATCATCTTCCTATACTCATGTCTTGCCTTACCCTTATTTCACTGCACATCACACTGTATGAAGAATTGTCTTTCTTTTCCAGTCCTACGTGGCCCTATACAGTCTGGTGGTTTCACTCGCTGAGAGTTGTGCTGAAAAATAGGTGTTCTTAAGCAGGGGGTGAATTAGCCAGTTTTGTGTAGGCTTTCAGGTAAAAATTAAAGGGGTCTTGAGGAGCAGATACTGGAGTGGAGACCTTATGGTAGATGAAGGAATGAGTCAGAGAAAGTGAATCACTTTGTATTGTAGGCACAAATTATCGTAAGTCTTAACTTTCTTGTTCAGGATTAAGTACTTCACGCAGCAGACTGTTACCACCTGCAGTATTTTCTTTCTGACTCAGTGTTGTCAAGGTGTGGTAGTGTACAAGCTTAGACATAAGCATGTGACTGTTGCTGAGCAGATCCTGTAGGAAATGCCTCTTAACAGTTAAAAGAATAACTTGAAAGGAATCAGTTAACCGTTAACTGACAGGACAGTAAATTTTTTGTCTCTCAGTCCCCAACATATATATTTCTAAATTTGTGTGCGTCTGTAAATATTAATAATCTTTGCCATATTTGTTCTGACACTACGACATAATGTCACAGAAACAACAGGATACATATTTGAGGCAGCCTAATCCCCAGGGGCTTCTCCACCGAAGTTGCCCCTGGTGAACCCAGTGTGTTACCATGCCAGTAAAGCTGCTGAACAGCTCTGGAGCAGACTCATAATTGCCTTAGGTGCTGTATCTGGTGAAAGCCTCTTTACCTGTTGCCTACAGCATGCTATGGAATAATGCTGCTGGACTTTTCCAATGTCATCGAAGACCTCATGAAGTTCCTGTTACTTTAGGTTGTTGGTTGGTTCACCCTGGAGTGGCTATCCGGCTAACAGAACTGGAGATATCTATGCTTGTCCTGTTGGTACATCTAAAACCACATGTGAAAAACTGAATTTACAAGGTAAGTTGTAATGAATAATGTCTTGCTACAGTTGCTCAGTTTTTCCTTGGTTTTGTACCTTATTAAATCTTTCCTTAACCATCCTTCTGCATAATCTCAGTCTGTGTCCCATGTGTGTGCTGGAGGCACTGGGTGCCAGCTCCTGGTGAGACCTGCGTGGGTGCGGATGAAAACCGGTGCCTGCCACTGGTCGGGCCTGTGGGGCCAGCTGCTGGAGCCACTGGGGTCTCAGCATCAGCTACTGGAGCCATTTGGGTCTTTAATCTCCAGCCATGGGGTGGGAATGGGTGTGTGCCCCAAAACCAGCTGCTGGGGGGGACCAGGGCTCCGCACTGGCAGCTGGAGCGGGACCGTGGAGGGTCGAGTGTCTGTCCCTTCCCCAGACCAGGTGTGCATCTGGGTGTGTGTTTGCTAGCAAACTTTCGGCTGGACTAGCCATCTTAGGGGGACCTCAGGTCCAGGTATGAGGCAGGTGGAGGGTCCGTGCTGGTAGGCCCAGGGGCACTTGCAGATGTGGAGTGCACGAGGGACCAGTGTGTGTGTGTTTGAACGAGCACTGAGCTGGACCAGCTGGTGAGTAGGAAAGCCGTGGGGCGGACAGAGAAGCCATGCTGGTACTTGGGGGGGCCCGCGAATGTGCCTGTGAACCCAGAGCGTNCTGCCTCTGCATGTTTGCAGGCTGAGTATAAAATGGGATTCACTTTCGGATGCAGTGAAAATATGGGGCAGCAGAGTGGGCTGAAATGCCNAGGTCCTGGGCCAGAGTGGCTGGAGGAGGCTGCCACGCACTTAACATCACTTAACACTTGTTACATTTTCATTTTGAATAGCAGTTAGTGAATATATATNCAGCAGAGTGGGCTGAAATGCCTACTTTATGTTTATTTGTGGTGTGGACCATTTCTGTCCTCCACTTGGTCCTTCCAGGTTTTTGTCTAAAGCCTGTTACTGGGTCAGAGGAGTCTGGTGTCCTGAGGAATGTAACAGTAGCTGCTCGGCTGCAGCTACTCAGCCAGCCAGAAATACTCAATAGGTAGATGTTTTCTTCCTCTCTTTTGCCTCCAGCTCTTTTGAGGGGAGTACTGTAAATGGCCATACTCAATTCATGTCTATAGTTAACGGTTAGCAAATTTTTGACAAAGATTAGTGTTCATTTCTTTTGTTTCAGATTTGTATGCAGCCATTTGGAAGAGGCATCTTAGATTCTGAGAAATCAAGCTTTTGAAAAGGAATTCTAACTTAGTAAATTGCTTCTACGTCTTATTTACTATTCTGTCATTACTTAATCTCTTTTTATTTCAGCTTTAGTAAATATTCCAAATGTGACTGAGATAAAGGAAGACATGAACCTTGGCTTGACTCTGATACAGAACTCAAAAACAGGAGGATTTTTGGTATGTATACAAGGACATATTCAGTACACATAGAAATTCCTGAGGAGAATGATGAAACTAGAATTCTCCACACTTTTTGATAATTCCAAGCTGAATGTATAGTATTATGCAGCATAGATTAATACATATTTTGCACTAATGTCATTACCTAGGGTCCAAAATCAGGAAAATTACAAATTCTCTCCTTCATTGTTTATCTAAATATCCTATGGAAGGGCACATAATTAAAGAGTCTGTAATTTAAGTCAGACAATATAGGCAAGAATATTTCCACCATGGACATTTTTAAGGTAGTCTTGTAGAATTCTGATTATGCTTTCAAAAGACCGTATGGGACGTCTCCTTTACCATACGCACTTGCAAAGTGAGTGTTCTCCTGAGATGTGTGGATTTCTGGTCCTGTGGGTCTGCTATATGTTTTATTTGGTTAGCGAGCTAGAGCAGGATGCATTTTCTATGTGTACATTTTCAAAAGCAGTCTCCTTGGAGCCTGAAAAACAGGTTTCATAATTGAAAGGAAGTTAACACCTGTTTAATATGCTTTTTTACAATCTTAAGTGTAAGCATAAAAACTGTTGCAGTGTAGGTGCAGTAATTAAGTGAAACAATAAACTACAGACAAAAGAGCTTGGAGGCTCACTTTAAGCTTTGTATTTTTCCGTTGCATCTTTCTAGTAATCACAAAAATATTCAAATGTTTATCATCTTCATTACCACATAGCCCAGTTTACTGAAGTACTTAAAGCAGGTCTAATTCCAACACTTCCAGCATTGATTTAAAAAAATCTTATTCTGTCTCTTGGATAATACCTTTAATTACTGTTAATACTGTCCCATGCATGCCCCCTTTTAATCAGTATCAGTAATTGCAGTGATTTAAAACATCTCATGCAGAAAAAATTGTATTTTCTAATAATCTCTCAGTCAAAAAGAATTTCCTGATCCATATGTTATTGATTGACTCTGCTTAAATTGCATAGAGTAACATAAAAAAGTTGAATCTAAGAGGTGAACAGTTAGCCATGTCTTTGGCGACAGGAGTTCTTTTTGACATAAGAGAATGGGATACTGGAGACGGGTGCTTATCTGTCAGCCTCAACAAATATCAAAAGCCCCATGACTTTGCTGTGGTAAGAGTTGGACAACAAATATGCATGCTCAAAATTGCAAGCTGCTGCCAGCCAGGACTTTGCTCCGTGATGCTGTTTCTGGCAGCTGGCCTCTGTGATGGGCTCTTTCTGATATGCTCAGGGCTTCCTCCTCCCAGCTCACTGTGCTCCTTCCTCCTGCAGCTGCTTCTCTCTCAGCTTCCATCCGCTTGCAGCAGTCTGTTCTGCATCCCTGGGCTGCTTGGCTGGAGTGTGACCCAGCCATGTCATAGCTCATGAGTCCTGCTGGTTTAGCTGTTTGATGCCATGTGATTGCTTCCCACAGGTATTCTAAGTAGAGTGCAGTCACTTCTACGTGCTTATTACATTTTTCTGAGGCATACTTAGTCCTGTTGGAAAGGTGCTTAAGAATTTCACTTATGGTTAACAACTTTTTTCTGGATTTCTGATCTAAGTTTCTATCAGTTTGTTCTTGGGACAGCACTGTGCCTTTAGTTGAAAGGAACAGCTCCCATCTCCCTACGTGTAAAATCTCCCTTCTGTATTTAACATCCCACAATCATTCTCCTTCATCCTTCGCTGTGATAAACAAACACAGAGTTTTTTAGCTGACGTGCTTTTTAAAATACACCTCTCAAACATGAATAACCAGATCTATGCTGTATTCCACATGAGTCTTTCCAGGGCACTATATAGTGTATTTGGTATTTCCCTGTCTCAACTACAAGTGCTTCCTGTCACATATCTTTAGGCTTTGCATGCTGGCTGCATGCGTATGGTTACCCTGCAAAAACCCAGTGCCCAATCCATCTGCTACTCTGTTGTCTACTCAATGAACTCCCAGTTTATTTCCATATTTCTTAGAATTAGTCCTTAAGGGCAAATCTATGCCCCTTTCTAATATTCCACTTTTGAAGTTCATCAATTCTTGATATACTTATCTCAAGATCAGATAACGTAGATATACTTCCTTTCTCTTGTCTAGAAATCTGCCATCTTGTCAAAGATGTTCAAATAGTTTGATGTGGTCTACCACTGGTAAACCAGTGTGTGAACCAGTGTGTGATTTACTTCTGCCTTTAATTACCATTTTTTCAATATTCTTGTGAAAAGGGTGCTAGTGGTATTCACTCTCTTCTCTCTTCCTAAATAGAGGTGGTGCATTTTCTGTTTTCCAGGCTCTCCTGACTGGATAGGGCAATCAGAAAGTATATGTAATGAAGCTATCATTTCTTTCAGAACTGTTGGGCAGAGATTATATAGAGGTTACATTTTTTCCTTGAGTTCCTAACATCCTAACATGATTTTCTTTTAAAAGAAAATCCTTCCCCCCCAAATACCCTAATGACAAAATACTGTCTCAGTATTTGTCTTTTTTATCTAGGTACTTTTGTAAAAATCCTTCTACTATGAGAGGTGTGGCTGTCATGCAACCAGCTGGTTGATCCAGCTGAAAATGTTTCTTTTTACAGAGATTATTTTCAGCAAAGAAGCAATACTATTTTCCCCAGAAGGCAATGAAACACGTAGCTGAGGGGTACGTAAGGCCAGGGCCAAACTTGTCCTTTCAGCTTCAGCTAAACAGGGCCACGCATACTGTGAGGCTGCACCCTCGCTGGAGATGATGAAGAAGTTTAACTTGTAATTATTCTGGCAAAGTGAATTTCTCTTGGGAACAAGGCTTGTCAGATTAATACATGTGTGTGTGTGCGTGCGCACTGATAACAAAACTCTTCGGTATGGTCATGCTGTTCGTGGTCATCGGACGTATCGCAAGAAAGGCTTCTCTCTGCGTATTTGCAGCGACCTGCATGCTCGTGGCTCTGATGCCACCTCCTGGTTAGTGGAAGTATGTCTCTGCACGCTTGTAAGCGACGTCCAAATACCAACCCTAGTTTTAAACCAATAGATTGTAGAGCAGGTGGCTTAAAGCAGCACAGATTCCTTGCGGAGCAAGTCACACTCCCTAGATGTTATAGCTGCGCATAGTATGGAGGAGCAGCTTGCAGAAGGAAGCATGAGGATTGATCGTGAATAGAAAATCCTTTTAATGAGAAAGTCTATGGAAGGGGTTACACTGTCACTGTGATTGCAAGGGATTTGGCCTGATAACCCAAGAGGGCTTCTCTGGTCCGATATGCCTGTAGTCCTGTTTATTGTGCTTTTGTATATGGATACAGTGAGACAAGTATTTGTTATTTTTATAATTTCTTTTTGTTGTTATTTTTAAAGACTTGTGGTCCCTTGTGGGCACAGCAGTGTGGAAGCCAATACTATGCAACGGGAGTCTGTTCTGAAATCAGTCCAAGTTTCCAGGTCCTAAGAAGCTTTTCTCCTGCTGTTCAAAGTAAGGCAACATGTGCAAAACAGATTCAATTAAAAAAACATATCAAATGAAATCAAGATACGTTGTGTCGGGGACTCTTAATTTGGGATTTTTTAAAAAAATGTATGTGCAAAAAGCAAAGTCCTGTGATTCACACGAAAGGACTGACAAATCATGATCCAATGCTGATAGGAACATGGACTCACTCCTCTGAATGCAGAGGCATTGCACTAATGCAGGCTTAAAATCTGCATATGTGTCTCTTGAGTCCTCATTCTGGTAAAACCTTCCTGATCTGAAGTGTTGCCTTTGTGAGTCCTAGATATGCACCACTGGATTTAGCCGAAATATCTTGAAACAGAATGTGCATTTAATCTCCAATTTTATTTTTGTTTTAGAGTGTTCCTCTGTCATAGATGTTGTGGTGGTTTGTGATGAGTCAAACAGCATTTATCCCTGGGATGCAGTGCGAGCATTTTTGAAAAAATTTGTACAAGGCTTAGACATAGGCCTTAACAAAACCCAGGTAAGTCGAAGACATCTTTGAGAAAGACACACACGCGAAAAAAAGGCAATGGGTTTTATTAGCAGTTTTAAAGGAAACCAAGTGTGCATTAGTGTAACTACAGTTGTCCTGTGTCTTTCAGTATGAAGCTAACCTGTTTCAAAAGAGATTAGTAATTTGATTCAAAACATAAACCAACTGAAGTAGAAGTCTAGGTTTTATCTAGTGGAGTCTGATCTCTTTCATGCATTAGGTGTAAAAGTAATTAAAGTGTAGTCTGTAGGGATGTGGTAAAAGTAGAACATTTTTTTTTTTATGGGCTTTTCATATGGCTCTTACTTTGCAACTGCTGCATCTTTAAAATAGGAGTTTTTCCTGCTTGGTTACTGTCTGATCTTTGCGTTCTTTTTTCCTTTTAATTTGGTGATGGTAAGGAAAATTTTACTGCCTTTTTTTTTAAACATTTTCTGTCTTTACAGTTGTCCATTTTCCATAAACAGTTCTGGGAACAAAGACTGGGGCACTGGAAATCTCTCTCCCAAAGGCTGCTTTCTTCCTTGGGCAACTTTGGAAGTGAGGTGCTTAAAAGCTAGGCTTCCTGCCTAGTCCTTTCTGAACCTCACCTTTAGCATCTTCTCTTTTGTTCTTTCATACTAAATGTGTATCTTGGCATATGTCTTTAGATTCACCTGTATTAAAAATAAATAGGGTTTACAGTGCTACCAAGTAACTAACCTTTAGGATTTCCTTAGAAGAGATCAGATTGAGGTGCTGTCAGCTTGTAGAATTTTAGCTATTTTCTCATTTTTCCCAGAGCTCCCTGTGTTATTGCTATCCATCAGCTCTTCCAGAAGTAACGAAGCAAATATTTAATGCCTACTATTTCAGATTGTTTGCATTAACGTATTGTAGTTCATAATAAATGACATAAGGTGCAAGAGCATTTTAGCTTTCTTTGCTTTCCAAACATGTTAATATTAATTGGTTTTATATATGTTGAAAGAAAATTATAACCCCTCATGCATCTGCAGTTCTTTTACTCCAACCTGACAAATAAGTAAGTGTCATGATTCTATGTAACTGATTTGAATGCGTGATAATCTAACATAATTCCTTTATTGCATAGGTGGGTTTAATTCAGTATGCTAACGATCCGCGTGTAGTGTTCAACTTGAATACATATCAAACAAAGGATGAGGTTGTCAAAGCAATGGAGGGAACGTATCAGAAGGGAGGAGATCTAACTAATACTTTCAAAGCCATTGACAATGCAAGGTAAAACACATGGATGATTACTGTGCAACTATTGTAGCTTACCTTACAAGGCAACGGTTGCATCCTGAATTTCATTCCCACTGGGAGTGCACGTGCTTGGAGCCTCTGAGGAGGTTCCCAGCGCCAGGCAGAATCCTCAGGTACATTTACAGTGCCCCATGCAAACCAGTACAGGGATACATAAACTAGACTTGCTGAAAAGCATGTCTTTAACCATTGGGTTAAACTACACTAAAGTAGTTCTGGTACCCAACAGAATCGTTTGGGGTGTCACAGATGTCTAAACATGACAGTGCATCAAACACCGTGGACAAGCTTTTAGGAAAGATATAAAACCACTGAAAGAAGTAAAGTTTATCCTGGGATTCAGTGGGACCGGCAACATTCGTGTTTGCAGGTCAGGCTTTGGTTGATTGCGGAGGAAATAGAATTTGTCTGTTGTCAGTTTGTCACTGCAGCACCAGCAGCATGAAACACAGGAAAAACTTAAAACAATGTGCCGTGACTCTGAATACCTACATAAACCAGGTCTGTTTCTCAATAGGAAGATGCTATTTTGCAGTTGAATCAAGGACAGGACTCTAGGCCAAAATACATGCTGAATCAAATGGCCTTGAAAATCATATTTAGGGACAGACTCAGTCTTCAATGGAGTCAATATTTACAGTAGTATTGAGGAACTTATTGCTACTCTTCCCCTTTTGTCTGAACTTGGTGGAGCCAATTCCTGGCGACTCTGGTGCTAGAAAACATTAAGAGTTCTGAAAAAAAAAAAAACCTTTTTGTATAGAAATATTTGTACAAAAAATATTGTTTTTCCTGGGATGTACATTTCTATCAGAAATACCATCCAGCCCTACTTGTTTTGTTTTGTTTTTTTTTTTCTACTTCTTGATTACATTTCTGATGGCTCTTTGAGCAGTGCTTTGAGAAGAAGCTATCAGGAGCATAACTGAAAATTCTTATTGCAAATTGTTAATTTCCAAATAAAAAACACTACAGATGCACCTTGTTCTAAGTCAGTGATGGACATATTCATTACAGTATATATACCCAATACCATCCATTATGAATTGACATGTGCTAAATCCAATTTTTTATAACAGACAGTATGCTTTCTCACCTGAATCGGGAGGACGTCCAACAGCCACAAAAGTAATGGTTGTTGTGACGGATGGTGAATCACACGATGGCTCCAACTTGAAAACAGTGATAGGTAAATGCAATGAAGACAATATAACCAGATTTGGCATTGCTGTAAGTAATACTATAATTATATCTATTATTGCAATTTTTGAAACATCATTTTGTTGTGTGTGTATGAAAGTGCATGTTCTATGTATAAGCTGTATATAATCCATGCATTGTTACACTGGTGAGGATGAAACTAGGTGAAATTAATCTTTATGAAGTAGTCAAATATTGGTCGTCTTTAACTGGCTGAAAAAGCAAAACCAGTATTACCTGAGCAACTTCAGTGGTTTTCTCCTTTGCCTTGCTTTATGTTATTTTTCCTATCTGAATGGTCCCTTGTATGGGAATACAGTCTGATAAGCAATTCAGTAATATGAATGAAGATTGTTTTGTTTTTTAAATATGTAGAATATTTACTCAAAAATACAGAAGGAAAGGGAGTAACACCATGATTTCCTTCACTCTTCTTATTTTGTTCTTTTTTACCCAAGGTTTTGGGATACCTAATCAGGCATGAACTTGATACTAAAAACTTAATTAAAGAAATCAAAGGAATTGCCAGTCGTCCAACAGACAAGTATTTCTTCAATGTGTCATCTGAGGCTGCTCTACTGGAAGAAGCAGGAACACTTGGAGAGCGCATTTTTAGTATAGAAGGTAAAATATCCAATGTCTCTGAAAAATTCTCCCAGGTGATGAGCTAAGGATTTTATTTAGCTTCACCTTAGTGTAGTACTGTGAAAACGAGGGGTAGCTGAAGCTGCAGGCTGCTCACTGCTCAGCTGTGGTTTGCGTGGGTGTTCCCCCAGCTACTCCACCCTTAATGAGCCTGAGCTTCAGGTTAGTTTCTGCAGTTTGTGGGAAATACTCCCCAGTTGCTGAAAATTTCAGTCAAGGCCTGGGCTTCAGGCATCCACTGGGGGCTTGTCCATATGCATGCAAATGTATTCGGAGCTATTACCACCAGAGGAGTAAAGGTATCTTTATGCTTGTCAGATTCACCTGTGTTTTTCTGTTAATGCTAAGCAACTGTGACTTTAAAAAGCGAATCAGAAGCCTAGGTTACTGATTACAGAACTGAAAAGCTACAGTAATGCAATCTCTGTGGCGTTTACCAGGTGCTACCCCTAGCATCACCCACAGTCCTCTGTGTACTGTTTGGAGGAGAGTGCTGTAGAGGCGGCTCAGAGGCACTTCATCCCCCCAAAAGCCAGCTTTTTAAAGTCAAATTTAGATTGTGCTTGGGAGACTTGTGATCTGCCCTCAGCCTTCCCTAAGGAGCTTTTCATGGCTGCAACCTTCCTGTGCTCAGGATGAATTCTCTTCTCTTTCACCTCCGTCTATGCTTTACCAGGATCATGCTGCTAATCGAGTCAAGGGGATTGGGTGAGCCTCCCTCTCTTGGGTTTTTTGTACTCCCGTGGAATTCCTGTTACCTGATTCCCATCCATCTAGCTTAGGAAATATTCCTGCATGTCACAGTATTTTTCAGAACAATTACAACAGTTCTGTAAGTCCTATATGATAATAAACATTCATCTGAAAGTTGTGAATATACAGTTATTAAAGCTGCTAATTTCAGTGTATTATTAGTGCTTTCTAGGAAACATAAAAAGAGATTAGCCACAGTGACAACACTGTGCAGACTGATTCCAGCCATCTTTAGCATCATCTTCTGCCTTTTTTTGGAACAGACTCATATGGCTCCATCTGACCAATTTGCCATTAAATTCTCCAAATATTGTACACTTTATTACTCTCAGATTTCCATTGTTTGTAAATATTGGAAATGTTTTAGCAGAATCGGTGGATTTGGAAAAAATAACATACAGTCCCTATGTAGCTATGCTCAGAAGCAGCAATATTGGGTCTCTTGTGTCATTCTGTAGGGTTAACCGTATGTGAATATTTGTTTTACCAGGTACAGATCAAGGTGATACATTCCAAATGGAAATGTCACAGGTGGGCTTCAGTGCATATTACTCACAAAAAAAGGTATTTGAATTTAATTATTTAATGGTACAAATAGATGTAATTACGTAGACATGAATGCTTAGAAGTGCAACAAAATAAGACTGACAAAATGCAATGACCAATTTTAAGATTTTTATTTTTTTTTTACAGTCAGGAGAATGTCACATTATTGTCCCTTTTTTTTAATTTGAATACCACAAAAATTACTTCTAATAGATGCTGTATATCCCTAAAATGAAAAAAATATACATTAATAAGTGAAGTTGAGAGATAGTGTCTTTCATGTAATGATTTTGAGATGTGTTAATCCGATTATTTCAGTGATTTCTGAGTTCATGTAGCATGAAAAATTCAGTTGCTCCAAGTTAATATTTTGTAGTTGAATAACTCAGAAGAATTGAAACCATATTGTAAAGTTGATATATTTCTAGTCAGTCACCCAGATGTAAATAAATCAAGTCTGAAAATAATTAGTATACTATTTGTTTAAAGCATATTTCGCTTAGAAATTAGAGTAATAAATCAGATGTATTTTTTCTTGCTAATCAATTTTATGATTATCTTGACGAAATAGGTCCTCTTTGTAAGATTCAAGTGTGGTTCAAGCAGCTTTCAGATGAAAATACTAGAAGGTTGTTTCTTTCTTATAGCCCTTAAAGATAAATGAAATAATTTTTTAAAAGTCCTCTGTATTTGCAGAAATTGAAGTTGTATTTTACTAAGCACTTGTTGCTAGGAAATGGCAAAAATTAAGAAAGATTTGGGGTTTTCTTCGGGGAAATTACATGTACTATTTTTACTGCAGTTTTCTATAACAGTATCTCAATTCAAGAAAGAATTTTAATAATGTGAATAATCTAAACTATATTTGTTTTATGTGTACAAGTCTAAGATTAAGTATTTCTGTATAATCAAGTATTCTGTATAATAAGCCATATTAATTTGTATTTTAGATTTAACTGTTCTTTCAAGAACATCTCCTTAAAATACACTTAAAGAATGAAATTTTGTATTTTTTTCCATCACCTTTTGTGTGCTGTCATTGGCACTTTTGTTGGCAAAAAGGTGGCTTCAGCTCTTTCTTACAGTTTTGTTTGTCTGATCCTCAGTCTTCTGAGGATCATGAGAGCATAAAATCATAGACTTAGCCAGCCCAACCCCAAGGTGGACAAGCTTAGGAAATTATCTCACTATTTAAATAAACCCATTTTATCTTGAGTTGCAGTGCCCTGGGAGCTAAAGCAGTCACTTATCCTCTCGAAGTAGAGGAGTGATAATCCCTCTTAATAGGGCAGTAAAATCCGGCATGTAAGTGGTAACTATAAGCAGTTCCAGTCAAATGCTTGCAGTCATTAGACTGTACATCACTGCCTTAAACACAGTGATGTAGGAAATTAGGTATGGTAACTTCAGCTTCACTCACACTTTTTCTGAAATAGGTAGTTCTAAAATACTGGTTTTTATTTTTAAAGGATGTTCTGCTGCTGGGTGCTGTTGGGGCCTATGACTGGAGTGGAACAGTAGTTCAGGAGTCTTCAGACAGAGTCACCACCTTTCCAAGCCATGTGTTTGAGAAAATTCTACAGGACAGAAATCATAGCTCTTATCTAGGTAAGGGGCTGAAATACAAATCTGGAAATGTATCAAACCTTCATTAGGACATTAAAGTACTTAGGAAATTTGGCTGTAGCCAGACTCCTGCGAAGAACTTATTTGAGAATATGGGAAAAATTCTGCATCTCAAAAGATTTTATTTACAGGTCAGCAGTTAATTGAATGAAATCTTTATTGTGTTTTTAAAATTCTACTAATATGAGTGTGGTAAGCTGAAAAAAAATCAGGCTTTGTCACAGAGACATAAGAAGTCATGGGATTTGAAAAGGCTGCTTAGTGTATTTTGCTGATCATTATGGGCACTTTCTGTTTTAATATTTGTATGTACTTCCCCAATTACACGTGGATGAGTAGTTGAGTGACTTGCTTTCGTTTCATCTGTGCTCACTCTTTTCTTGGCCTTTTCCAGTTCAGTTTATAGTTTTAACAATATTGCTGCAGTTTAACAGAGGTCTTATTTATAACCCAAATATATTTTTGATGCATGTTTTTGTGACCCTGTAAAGCCATTCAGTTTGTCTTCTCGGGTCATTGAAGTGTTTTCTGCAAACCTACAACATGCCTGCTCTGGCGACTCATTCCTGAATAAAGCACCTATGACTTTCTTACCCTTGAAGTTACTTGATGAGATGCTATTTTTGCAACTAACATGCTCTTTTCCCTGTGGCTTAGCAGTTGCTCTTTTGCACATGTGACGTCTTCAGACTTTCTATTCTTCCCTTTTCTAGAATAATTCTTAAAAGGTCAGGTCATACCCTTTCAACACTTCAACAAGGCAGTTTCTAGTGTATTGACCTTAATTTGGAGCAAACAGTGTTGTTGCCTTTTCTGTTCCTTCCTTGCCCTTCCACCTCCTTTTGTCCCCTACTAAGAGCTCTCTGTGCCAGCTCTCTCTCACCAGCTTGGGGGAGCCAAGCTAGAGGGCTGCTAGCACATCACAGCTTGCTAGATTGAGCCCTGAAGGTGCACTGCACCCTCTCACTTCAAACGGCTGTGTGGTGTATTAATTAGGAACCTGTGGCCTTAACTTGCAGAATAAAATCTTGTTTTGTTGTTGCTAGTTGAACTTCTAGTCTCCAGTGATGTTCTCTCCCTAGAAAAACGGTGACTGAACACAAATCTGAATGAGACTGGTATACGTAATGATGACGGCATAATCCTTTTAGACTGTGTGCCTCACATGGAGCTTGCTAAAGACCTGCATATTCTGCCCAATCACTGGGATGTTGTTACTGAGTTTAAACTATAGTCTTTATAAACGATTATTTTGTTTTCTTCTGTTAAAATAAATTTGCTGTAATTAAACCACAGAAATGTAAAATATGTAGTAATGCTAGCTTTATAGTGCTAAAACATGTTTAAAATATTTGCAGGTATTAAAAGATGTTTGCTGAAAGCAAATAATATTAGAAAAATGGGAACGAGGATTAAAATGCTCAAAGAAGTTCAGTCAAGCCCTTCAGCTGACAAGCTATTAGTATACCCTGTTGTATTCAGCCAATACACTGGGCTATGGTTTGGTGAACTGTGGGAAAATGCACTGCAAGCTTTGCAGAAGCTGGGTGTTCCTTCCCCATTTGAAGGCTGGCCCAAATGTTCATCTCATGTTTCTCTTTATTTCTTCATTCCAACGATACTCTGCACTCTTTTTCCTATCTCCTTCACCAGCATGACATTTTTGTGGTCTGCATTTTACTGAATAGGCTACACTATTGTCCATGCTATTCTGCAAACCTGCTTCAACTTGATCCGTGTGTCATTGTTCCCTCCAGAAGACTATTGCAAATATTATGCATATGTGACAGCTTTACTTCCTGTCTGGAAGCATCATTCTCTGTGACTAACGTACCAGATTGACTCATTCTCTGTGCCTTTATGGATAACCAACTGACAACTTATAGTTAATGGTCTCCTTCACACATGTTAAATGTTGGCTTCTCTCCCCAGGTTATTCTGTTGCTGTTCTCTCAACTCAGAGCTCCGTCTATTTTGTTGCTGGCGCACCAAGATCCAACTACACTGGCAGAGTAGTGGTTTATGATGTTGACAGTGATGGTAATATTGCAATTGTGCAGTCCCAAAGAGGCGAGCAGGCACGTATATTTTGGTCATGAACGCAGATTTTGCAGGCATCTGTTTTTATTGACGCAGCAGTAAATCAGAATGCATTTGTTCTGAAAATTCCTCTTTCTTGCAATGCATTTAGAATCCACTTGAACTTTTCTCTGCCACTAGACTGTTTCAGTGATGTTAACTGTAATTCTTAAAGAGTATTTTAGGAAGTCATCCAATTAGTGGTAAAAGATAATATACAAAGATACTTAATGTATCATTCTGTCAACACTTCTAATTGGGAGAGACTCAGTGAGCTCCACTCTGCCTGAGAAGTTGTGGAGTAGATGACACTTTTCTGCACTTGGAAAAGAGCAGCAAGTTTAGATGGTTTTGGTTTTGTTTCTAAGACAAATCTGAGAGTAAATCAGAGATTGGGTAGTTTCACGTGCAGAGTTTAATATAAAAAAAATATACCTTTTATAGCTTACTCTCTGTTTGCATTCTTACTGCTGAGTGGTAAAGCCATAGCAGCAGCTACTGGACAGAAACAGTGGACACATCATAAGGATATGATTCTTCAAACACTGGAGTATGTTATATAGCAATTTCATTCCAACAGGCAGTTTCATTCATTAGTATTGGACTATTTCTAGGTGTATGTTTTCTGAGTCAGGTGCTAAAACATCATGCTTTACAAAATCCACATACAAACACGACTGTCTTACTACTCATTTCAGATTGGCTCCTACTTTGGCAGCGTAGTGTGTTCAGTGGACATTAACAGGGATTCTGTGACAGATGTGCTGCTTGTGGGTGCACCAATGTTTATGAATGACCTAAAGAAAGAGGAAGGGAGAGTATACATGTTTTCCATCACAAAGGTAAGAATGGCACTATAGCAGAGGTGGAATCAGCTTCCTGCCTCTCCATCCATGATAAATGCTGATATTTTCATTTGCAGCTGGAGGGATTTACTGTTGTTCCCTGGACTACAGTTTTACCAAGGAAAAAGCAGTCCAAACTGCAGTATTACTTAGTGGCACCGTCTGTTCTGTTAAATCAGAGAGTGATCAGAAGAGCGATCTCTGGCCCCACAGCCAACTGGTGCAGCAGACTCGCTCAAGGCGGCATTGCTAACTTCTTTCAAAGCACACTGTCCTCATGCATGCTAAATGGCCTTTGGCCCTGGATCTTTTTAGGGTCTCTAAGTCACTATTTAATGTGTCTTTTTTGAAGTGTTAAAAATATTGTGAGCGGCATTTTTATAAGGAGAAACAGAGCACGTGCTTTTCCTGGGGTGTGGCGTAAGGGTGGGGGTAAATGGTGCCAAGCCTGCCTGGTTAGAGGACTGCGGATGGAGTGCGTCTCAGTGCAATCTTGCCCATTCTGCTTTTCAGGAGCATACGAGAGGAAATGGGTTCAAGTTAAGCCAGGCGAGGTTTAGGTTGGATATTAGGAAAAATTTTTTCACTGAAAGGGTTATCCAACATTGGAATAGGCTGCCCAGGGAGGTGGTGGATTCGACATCCCTGGAGGTGTTTAAAAAAAGGGTAGACGTGGTACTTGGGGATATGGTTTAGAAGTGGTTTTGTCAGGTTGGGTTAATGGTTGGACTTGATGATCTAAAAGGTCCCTTCCAACCTTAACAATTCGATGATTCTATGATTCTAATAAGCCAACTGGAACAGACCACAGTGGAGTCAATAAGCAAGTTAGTAACTAAGTACTGTTAGTGACCAGGGGCCTGCTGCTCTAGGTGGCTCCCTGGTCCTGGTTTTAGGCACTGTGCTAGGCACTGTAAACAAATATAACACAAGGTTGACCATTTCCCAAAAAGACTTAGCTGGAGGCTTTTGCTAATTAATTGTTTGCCATTTGATTTTGGCAAATCTGTTCAACACCTAACAGTATTTGCAAAACAGTTCCAATAAATACTCTTCTGCCAGTTTTCTGCATTGTTTCATAGACTTTCACACTGGATGGTTGCTGTTACTCGTGTTGTCTCCTTTGTTCAGTGAAGCTATGTTATTTGGCTGATGGTTGACTGACTGTGTTTTTTATTCAGACCTGTAGTATGTGTTTTCAGAATATATGTATTAACAGTCCTGAAGCCTCTGGCACTTTTGAACAGTCTCTTAATCAATCATTGGATGTCTGGATATGCAAAGTAAATTAATACCTGCCATCCACCAGAGAAAACAGAACGTGGTCTTTTTACTAGGTAAATTGCAATTAAATAAATAGAGAGGAAGGACCATCCTCTTCAGCAGCAGCTTACAGTGAGATCATCCTGGAGCAACAGGAAACTGTACCCTGTGGCAATTTCGAGGTAGATGGAGGTGCTGGAAGTAGTACTGCTGGCAGCTGACATTGGTCTTTGTGACTGTGGAATTAAACATTAAAAAAAAGAAGAAAAATGAAGGGCTTGGGTTGTTTTTTTCTTTTCATGTTTTGAAAACTGAATAAATTGGAAGACTATCCTTACAGCATTTAGTCTTTGTCAAATGTTAAATTTAAAATTATATAAAAATTAAGAATAATGAAAGAATGAGTTTTATTTTTTTTTAAAGAACCTGGATTTGTGCAACTTATCCGTGTTGCGCAAATAATACTTTTCCAGTCATTTTTAATAAATAACTTGGCTGGTACTTCTGAAATTTTAAGCATGGCATGATAACTGAGGTTAAAGATGAGAATGATATTTGCCAGAAAGTTGAATTTAAGCTAGTGTGAATGTGATTATTTAACTGTAAAGATCTCTAGTCTTTCTTTCTTCATTGACACTGGAGAGGTCAGGAGTTTAGCATTTGGACACATGTTTTTTGCATTAGTTCAGTTAGGAAATTCCATTTCTGTTTCAGAGAATTATGTCCAGTTACATAATTTCCATCCCTCTGCATAAAAACTGGTAATCCAAAACTGGAAACTGTATTTTTCAATGTATTGTGAAACTTTCTGAACAGTCAGATGAGGACAGTGAGAGCATTTAAGCTTCATACATATGGTTATATTTGCTGTTAGTGCTTTGCATAGCATGCTTTTATTTTGCTGTGTAATGCTTGCCAAAACTCTGAGACATAATGCAAACTGAATGGGCAATACAATGGGAAAGGAATTCAGGGTTGAGCAGTCCAAGGCGAATGTACTGGAAAACAAAACCAAAAAACAATGCACATAGATACTGCTCTTATGTCTAATCTGGTGCAATGATAGCTGTGTTTTTGCTTTTTCTTCTTTTTCCTTTTATAAAGGGCATTTTGGATCAACAAGAACTCTTGCAAGGTCCACAGGGATCAGAAAACGCTCGCTTTGGATCAGCGATTACAACGCTTGCAGACATTGATTTGGATGGCTTTAACGATGTTGTAATAGGTGCACCACTGGAAAACCAAAACACTGGAGCAATTTACATTTACAATGGATTTCAAAAGACTATACGTACCAAATATTCTCAGGTAATTAACTTTGCTGCATAGTGCTGTACTCAGTGCATTTAAATCTCCTAGAGGAAGACATGATTTTCTGTCTTTTAGTTGGCTACTGCTTCATCATCTTAAAGGGTTACTGTTATTCTCACGTCTTTTTTCAAGTTTTGTGCCTTTCCTTACTTCAGCTGTCAGCATGCCCTGGTTGATGTTGTGGTGCTTATACCTGAAGCATATAGAGGAAGAGGACTTGCAAGAGTCTCCGTCTGAGCCTCTTGGATTTTTAGTGGCTGTGTATGAAGTCAGCTAATTTCCTATACATTTCTTGACATCCATTATTCAGGTTTTAAGGTTGATGTACAGCAATGGAGATAGATAAATCCCAGCTCTATAAATTCTAAATGTGTAGTATTAAAGAAAAAGACTTTCAAGGATCTTTGCATATCCTATATGCTAATATAATGGTAATTTCAATGTCACTTTCCATGCAGACTTTGTGGTTGCAGAAAGTATTTGTTAGAAGTCCTGTTAAGCTTCCTATGCTTTGAGTTGCTCAATGTGAGATGGAAAAAGTTTCCAGTAAGTACTCACTGGCATACAGCAGTCAGTTAGTTGACCTACTCCCAAGACAGAAAAATCTCGTCCATTGTGTGCTCCAACAGGGGAGGAAAAAGTGCTTGAAAGCATCTGAGAAAGCATCCACAAAAGCATTTTGTTTAAACAATACCTTGCATATACAGGGAATATCAGTGAAAATCCATTGCTTAGGCTGCTGTCTGCAGATTTAAGCACACTTGTGGCAAGATCAGTAACCAAACTCTCTTTCCCAGAAAATTTTAGGATCGAATTCTGCTTTTGGACAACGGCTCCAATTCTTTGGAAGATCAGTAGATGGCCATAGAGACTTAGATGACGATGACATTACTGACGTATCAGTTGGTGCTGATGGAAATGTGGTTCTGCTATGGTTGGTAAACTCTTTTAGAAAGGAAGCATTTAACGATTCAGATGCAAGTTGAGCATCAGTTAATTAAACAGCAAAACAAACAAACCAAAAAGCTCTTTCATTCCATGTGTTCAGAGCTAACACACTTACTGCCTCATTGCTGCTATTGTAGCTAGCTGAAAAATAGCGTTAGACTAAACCTCTTTTAAGCATGTATCATCAAACCATTGAAAGCCAAGGCAGCATGGGAGGCAGAGCCAGGTCACGCAGTGGGAAGCCAAGTGGCAGGGGCTGGCAGGAAGGATGTGGGCAGGGATGGGGAGGGCCAGGAGACACCCCTGGCTGCTGCTGCTGTGCAGACTCATGGTCCAGAGTGAAGGGGCAGCAGCAGGGAGTGGGGCTCGCTTGATAGTGTTTGTAACAGCAGGTTGTACTTCAGTAGCCACAGTATAATTTTGATAGCTGAGCCTGAGACAGATGAAACCACTTCCCATACAACCTGTGTGACCTTTACTGGCTGTTAGGCTGATCTGGGGAAAGAGTTCTTCTGCAGGGTAAGGACACAGAGCAGTGAAAGAGAGTTGGCACCTATTTCTGGCAAGAAACCTATCTTTTCTGGAATGTGGCCTCTGCCAGAGCAATCTGAGTACTTCCACAAAATAAAGAACAACAGCTTCATAGAAGCCAAATCTTCTGCCTCCCTAAGTACTGTGTATTTCCCACTGCTTCCTTGAGGAGCTAAATTAAAATGCAGCTTGCTTTCCTATCTGTTGCCTGTCTTCTTGCCTGAGGCTCCCCATTGTAAGAAGAAAAACATCATTGAATTGCTACTTACTTCATAATGAAACAAGATTATTAAAAATGAATGGTCAATTTGGACCTTTGACCCACAATAGAACTGCTGCTGGTGGGAATTGCATTAAAGAAAGTGATGCTCCTTGGAGTACCACCATTTATTTAGATTTGATTAATGAAGATGCTCATTTTTCTTTCACTCTGGCATTTGGTCTGATTAATGAGTTTTACTTTTGATTAAAGTGTTTGTTTTTACATGCAGGGTTCCTTTGAAATTGTTCTTCAAAATCTTGAGTAATTACATGAAAGTTTTTTTCTGAAAAATAAAAGTATTAATTAAAATGAAGAATTACGCTTTTTCACCTTCTCAGAGGAGCTCAGTAACTTCCCTTAAGGAGCAGAATAATATTACTTTTTGGGAAAACAGGACGAGGGCTTCATTCTCTGTTAGCCTAAGGGAAGGATTAGAGCATTGGGATAAAGACATTGATTATCCATTAATTTGACACGATAAATTATTTATTGTCATTACTGAAAGCTACTGTATCAACACATTCACTTATATGCAAAATGCTGTTAAAAAATGATTGCATTGGGAACCAAGAAAATCAATGTTACATTTATAGGTAGTAATAGACAACAGCTTCTACATTACCCAGTGCTCTTGAAAACCACATGTAACAATTTAAAAATATTTTGCAGGTCACGAAGCATTGCAAATGTCTCCATAATTGCCTCATTTAAACCTGAGAAAATCAGTCTGCTGAACAAGAACACAGAAATAACTGTCAAAATATGTTTTCAGGCTACATTTAGGCCTGTTAAGAGAAATAATCAAGTGGGTAAGAGTATTTCAGTAACTTGTCTTATATTAATTTCTTCAAAAGTCCATTATTCAAATGAGTAGTGGAAATTCTAAAGATATATTAGATTGAATGTCAAGAAAGGCAAAATCAGTATAAAACTTAAGTGCTTGGGAAAGTGTCTTTAAGACCTGCTTTCATCACTGGGTCTGTAATCTTTGAAAAGTGAGGAATTAACAGTACAAAGGAGAGCTGTATCCTTGTTGTTCAGCAAACCCCAGAAAATGTCTTAGTGAGAGTCTGATTTTTTTCAACCTACTGGTTCCAACAGCAGGGTGCAGACTTTTCTTCTGTCTTCAGCAAAAAAATATTTTAAAAAAAAAAAAAAATAGTAATTCCATAGGCTCTGCGCAGACGTCAGTTGGGAGAAGCTGTTCGTTTCAGAGAACAGGAGAGAACCAAATATTTCTGAGACCAGCACTGGCCTCTCATGAAGATGTTTAGTTAAAAGTACACGTCATGGATAACACCAGTTGGACTGCTTCAGTTCTATTTGTAATGCCTTTAGGAACTCATGATTGTGAGTATAAAATAATGGTGAACCTCCACAGAGTATTACTCATAATATGAAGAGAAGAAGACAGAAGTTATTATGTGATTGAAGAGAAGATGCAGATTCTTTATAGTCTCCTCAGAGTTCAGGGATATGTTTGCAAGGCCCCTTTATCTAGCATAATCCTGGCCCTGCTGACTGGCTTCTTGCCTGAGCTGCAGGCTCAAACATCTGCAGTGGAGACTGGATTGATTGCCATTTAATGTGCTCTCTGTGGATGAGAACTTACGTCAGGATTTAAACCTGTTTGACTGCTTTGGAAAACACAAGAGAAAATTTCATCATTTTGAGATGGCTCTGTGTTTAGCAAGCTACAAAAAAAGTAAAATATTTAGTGTGGTTTGGAAAGCCTGATCGCTTGGTAATGTTGAGCATAGTAATGAGCTCATGGGCAGTCATACTCAGCAAAAAATGTACTGTTACTCTTCTTTAGCTATAAAGTACAATGCAACATTGGATGCAGATCTCCAGTCCTCAAGAGTGACTTCTAGAGGATTGTTCAAAGAAAATAATGAAAGGTACATGCAGAGGGATCTTGTGGTACATCATGGGGAGAATTGTGTTCGTGACGTCTTCAGTGTACAGGTAAGTGCAATTCCAAGCAGTCTTATGTAACAAAAACGATCAGAGGAAGATGCTGATAATTTTATGCATTGTTTGCTCAATGATTTACATTTCTCAAATCCCCAGCAACTGAAAAATACTGAGTAACATTCTGATTTCAAAGAAACTAATAACTGTCAAATTCAGCACAGCTTTTTAGAAGAGGCAGTTCTTCGTTATGTACTTCACCTCTGACATAACTCAGAGCCCATAGTCCATAATTTCAGTAGATACTAATTTCCCTCTGAGTAGATTCTTTTGTAAGAACTGACATACATGCAAATGTTTTCTCTCAAACAAACAGCGTTTCAAGCAGACTTCTGGTACGTACTAGCCCTAGGTAATACACCTAGGAAAAAAATAAAAAGAAAGTCTCCATATCTCTGTAGAACCAAAGACCGACCACAGCTCTGAGAGTTGCCTTAAGCTCCCTGCATGATGCTAGGTCAGGTAGAGGACTTAGATTCCTGCTCTGCTTTGCAATGCAAGTATCTTTGACTTGTTGATCACATTTAGTGCTATTGTGGAGCCATGAGCCACAGGGCTAGAAGAGTACTCATCCAGTACTAAGAAACAGAGGACGCATGAGGTGTATTGTGTTTTAGTGTCACTCAGGCCCAGCTGCTCTCTTTGATGGTAAGCCAGAGTGGAATAGGAATTTGACTTCTGGAGCCAGGTGAGAATGAAAGTCACCTGGTGGTGGCTTTTGAGGACCAGCTTCTGCAGCTGCAGAGAATCTGCATGTTCTTTAGCCCTAGAAGTGACTGTGATGAATAGTCTTTATGAATCCTAGGAAAACAAGTTTTATCCTGGAAATGGCACTAAAAGCCATTTAGCAGGAGGAGTCCACACTAGGCAATCTCACAAAATTATTTCAGTCAAGAAATGAAGCTTTGCACTGTTACTTTCTCTTGTTTAGAGCAAGTATGATTTTACTATGCATTCTCAATTTACAATAGAATTACTAATTTTACAGTGTTTGCTGTGCTGATAGCTATCCTCTAAACGATGTGTTTTACAGGAACCTTCTGATGCAGTGAATTCCCTTAGTATGCGCATTGACATTGGCCTTGCAAATCCTGGCTCCAGCCCTGTCCTTGATATATATTCTCCTGCATCTGTGGCCTATAGTGTAAGTATGCAGACTTACTATCGAAAAAACGCATGGTTATGTGCACATCCATAATGTGTGTCTCCCACAAACACCAAAGAGGTACATGCAAGTGAAAACTGGTGTTCTAGTTAAGTCACTGGGCTGAAAGCAGGCATCTGCAGGGGGGGGTCCCCTGGTTCCTTTTATACCTTTGTGTGTATTGCAAGGGCTTGCTCACACACACACACACATTAGCAGCCACCATGGCATAACAAGCATGTTGTTTGAACCATGTCACTGTTGATGTGAACTTCGAGTTGATGGCAAAGATGAACTGTTTTAGGTTAGTTTAGCCTAGAATAAGAGTACACAAAAGAGAGGTGGAACAGCTTTGATTACATCACATTTGTTGTGGGTTAACAATAACCTGCCTGCACCGTTCTCATGCATCAGTTGACATGTAGTAATGTGTTACTCAGTGTTAACTTGTTCATGTGTCAGTTTTTAATGCCCTTCCGAGGGATTTTTCTTATTTGCAAACCAAGAATGTGCTTCATCTCAAAGGTATCTGCACTCTACTGTCTGTAGATGATTTTAAAGTTGAAGCGCTGTCATTCAGGAAATGTTTTTCTTTTTTGTAGATTCCTTTTATTAAAGACTGTGGTGAAGATGAACTTTGTATCTGTGATCTTGTTCTGAATGTTCATCCGAAGGCAGATGATGGGTAAGAGCTGAATCAGTGGAATTGTTGGGGGTGGGTGTTAAGTTTTCACCAGTCGGTTTGTCTGTAGGCTTTGGATGAATTTCTAGATGAGAATGGCTTTCTAGTTCAACATCTACTTAGAAAACGCAGGGATAAAAAAAGCAATAGCATTTCTGTCTAAATAACGAATCAAGGAGAAAGAGGTATGGTAGGAGCACAGATACAGAAGTAGGACTCTTGTCAGCTTACACAAACCCAAGTTTTGGTACCTTAGGGACTGAAGACACAGTGAACATTCGGAAGAATTGTGCCTGGCTGTTGGGAAAGGGAGCATGCTGGGACAGTAGCAGTGGCTGCAGCAGTCATCTTGGTCCCTCCCGCGGGGAGCAGTGAGGATCCTGCAGCAGGCTGTGCCACTGGGAGCTGAGGTCAGCCATTCAGGCAGCACATACTCCAAGTCCATATGCAGATATATGCATATGTGTACAGTATGCAGAAAGACAGGGCTACCTCTTCCTGAAGCTGCCATCCAAGTCTGCTGCCTGCTCTCTGCCCACTTTCCCAGGAGGGTAGAGCCCTTGAAAATTCAGCAAAGTGACTTTGACCATACATAATCAAGGTCCTGCACTTTAAGAAGATACTAATTCCATTTGGTTTTAAGAAATACCATCACAGAGTTTCTTATGTCAAGGGCTTTAGAAAGCAGAGTGTTTAACTGTGTAGAACATAGGAAATTTCTTGCTGTGCTTGTTATTTGTTGTTGACTACAGCAAACACATTTTCATGATCCACAGCTGTTCTAGTACCTCTGTTTACAACAATGGACTTTATTTTTCAACAGCAAACAGCAGTTTGTTGTCAGCAGCAAAAACAGAAGACTAACGTTCAATGTGAAATTAAGAAATAAAAAGGAAAATGCATATAACACCAGAATCCAGGCTACATTTTCTGACAACTTGTTTTTTGCTTCATCGTCTTTACCGGTACGTGATACCCAACCTGACTGTTTCTGTTATTGCCAGCTTCTCAGAGGATTTTTTTTTTTCTTTCTACCTTATAAGCCGATTAATTGCTCATCATAGATGAGCTATCATTAAACTTCTCATAGGCAGAGGAAGTATCTTACATATCTCTGTGATAAGATCACNGAGGATTTTTTTTTTTTCTTTCTAGTACTGCCTATCCCAGGAAAGAATGTGTCTGCAAACCTCTCTCCCAATTTATTTTCTTGGATACCAGAATTATTCCCTTCGGCATATCAGTTTCTTTAGGTCAAGGAGAGACACTGCCAACTCAGCATAAATTTCACTAACTGTTGAGTTTGACCTCACCTCAGTGTTTCAGTCATCTTTTCCTCCCTTTAGGCCTTGGCACCCACATCTTCTGCTTGACTCCCAACAACATGCCTGAATGAAGTTGCTGTGACACAGGGAATTTGTATTTGATAAATCAAGCACGCAGCATTGATGATGCGGCCTTAAAGCACAGACTTTGGATCTAGAAATAGTGTTACTGCCAAGGCCATGTGTTCCAGGTAGACAGTTAATCAGATTGAAATGATTGCTATACCAGAAGCTCTTCTTCTAATGAATTTTGTCTTACAAAAGGGAAAAGAAAGGAATTATACATACTATTGTGGGGAATGCAGTAAATCTGTAATCTCAATTGTTGCTCCCAAACAATTCATGAAGGATGAAATCCAGACTTCAGTGCTTGGCTTGTGTGGTCAGGCTGCAACTGAAGAGGTGCTTGATAATCCTAGGGGTGAAATCCAGAGCAATCCCTATACTTGAAGGCAGAGGAGGGATAGGAGCATTCATCACTGCCCAAGAGCAGCATTTTCCTGAACAATGAACTGGCAGAAATACTCCACACAGCGCTGAGGGTGCCCCTCTACCTCCCCATCCTGTTGTGCAGCAAAATTGCTCATTCCCCTTATGTCAAAAGACCACACTGGAACTAGGTTTTTCTTTGCTTTAAAAGCCCGTTTGCTTAGAGGTATTTCAGGCTGCAAGTGAAGCTTTTGACCAAAAATGTGCCTGCTTCAAGCAGGAAGAAAAGCTTAAGCTGAGAATGTATGGGTGTTGTTTTGGGGGTTTGCTTTGGTAGCATAATTCATGAATGGTAAATGTCTGGTATGGATGCTTTTAACAAAAGACAGTATGTTTTAATGAATTCTTTTCAAAGTGATGATAACTGGCTATGGTCTACAAGTTTGTCTTTGATGTAGGATGATGACACACTAAATATCCTGCAAAGCAGTAAATAAACTCTTATATCTTGTAGATTTTACTATAAAAAGTACGATAGAGAGTTCCTGTCTGCACACTAACTTCTACAGTGAGAGTATTGAACTCTCTCAGGTCGTGTAAATATGGCTGCAAAAGTTCTGTAAAAATGCTGTAAAAAAGCACTATAGGAGCTAATGCTGGAGGTGACCTGTACTCTCTAGCCTGTATTCCTTCTTCCAAGCCCAGCACAAAATTCTAACAGGATCATTACAGCTCACAAGAAATCGCATGGGACTGGTCCTTGTCCCACCTTTCTCTTGCCTCTGTCCTAGCCCTGCCTATTCCCCCACCCATCTGCTGCATCTCTAGGAATTACTGCTGTAACATCTGTCTGTACTATTCCTTAGTGTAATAGATGTCCTGTTGAAGATACAGACTGGGAACTTCCTCTCTTGCTTCATCAAAACCTGATATTAGGGTGACTTTTCTGTCTGTTTCCCCTGCAGAGCGATGGGACTGAAGTCTCGTGTCAGACAGGAACAGCACAAAGTACAGTCATTTGCCAAATAAGCTATCCTGTTTTCAGAACAGGACAACAGGTACAGCATGTTTAAATAACCTTGAATGATACCCAGAAGCTTTCTTGTTGTTGTTTTCCCCTAAATCTGCATTTACTGCTGGTGAGGATTTCTTAGATTTGGCAACAGTTACCTTCCCTTTGGGTTTCAGAGGCACTAAAAGGAGCAAACTAAGGGCTAAACTTTTGTGATCCCCTGACAGATGAAAGGAAAAAAGGCTCTTGAAGCACATTTGTCCCTACCCATGGCTTTCAAAAGCTACTGTAGCTTTGTAACTCTTGGAGGGTGAGGGCTGGGGGCAGAAGCAGAGAGCATCACGCATAGCCTCCTGGGAACTGAGCACAATTCTTGTCAAACCCTTCCTGCTGTTTGAACCTGGGATACCTCCCTATCCTGATCTGTGAATTTCATCTCTCATAGAATGCAGCATTGCTTTGAGAGGGGTGGCCCACACAGTGCTAGGATAGATGATACATCCTTTTTCTCATATATACCATAAATCTCAGGATATCCATAGTTTTATGGAACTTAATCTGTTATTCCACAAGGGCAGAAGAGAAATAGGCTTCCAGCCTCTCACACAATAGCTGGTGCAATAAGAAACTTGCTAGGAAGAATAGAAACATGATGTTCTGTGGCGGGGGGAGCAAAATCAAAAAAACTAATTACATATAAAAAGTTAAGTTTGTTCTGAATTTTTAATGACATTGGTCAAAGTGGACCTGCTGGAACAAATGGATGAAAAGAGTGGATCTTGAACACCTTTTGTTGCAGCTTGTAGCTGTAGAAAATTTAAAAATGCAAATAGCTCACATTTAAATAACAATGCCAATTTGTAGGGGAAAGTGAGAACAAAGCAATTCTGCAGTATGAGAAATTACTGAAATATTACACAGAAATTGGTGGAGAATTCAGATACAGAGGGCAATTCTAGATTGTTGCACATATGGATCATTTTGTTGCTATTGGGAAGTCCTTTGGATGTTGTACTGTCAACTTATTTACTGTGTGTTCTTTGTCTCTTCCACAGATATCTTTTGATATTAGTTTTGATTTTAACCTGAAAAATCTTCAGAATGTCGCAGTTCTAAGTTTCCATGCATTGAGGTAAAGTATATAATCGTATGAAAGCAGATTAGGTATTAATACTTTATTTGTATAAAATAATAACACCTGACTTAAATGTGTTTTGATGAACAGTGAAAGTAAGGAAGAGCAAGAACTGGACAACCAGGTCAGCTTATCAATTCCTTTGCGATACGATGCAGAAATTCACTTCACAAGGTATGCTGGATAATGTAGAGTCACTGTCATTTTGCCAAGGCATTTGAATATAGTAACAGTCTTGAAAGGCCACTGAAAAGATAGTGAAACTTGGTTTTCATTTTGGAAGTCATAAGAAAGTCCCACTTCATCAACAGTAGCAGAATTTTATGTTCTTCCAATAATCTTGCATGTAAAGAATTATGGAATGTCTAGTAAGAAATCATGAATCCATGTTTACCTCTGCACAGTTGTTACAGATGCTTATATGAATGGAAGTGGTATAAAAACCAAACAGTGCTTGTGGTTTTGATAATATAATTAGTATATGCTATGTAGTAAGGTTGGGCCTCTGGGCTCAAATGTAGTGACATTGGATGAAATCTGGAGGTAAAGTGATCAAAACTAAACAAAAGAACAACAACAAAAAGAAAAAATGCTCCAGCTCAAACTCTGAGCAAAGGCCAGGGGGGATGTCAGGGGATGATGACCAATTATGGACACATTTGCTGAACCTGGACCAAAAATATAAATGCTTGTTAACAGTTTGAGATAATGATTTGAACTAAAACCTAAGGTGGCACATGGCAGATTCCCCCTTGCTGCAGCTGCATTGGCATTGAGAGCACACCCTGTTTTCCTGCATGCCGGCCCAGAGACTCTGGCTCACACCTCCTCCTTCCCTTCTGGTGTCAGCCCTTTCCTCTCCCTGCAGAAGGCAGGTCAGGGCTGTTGCAAGAGGGATCTTTTACCCTGGGATGTGCAGTTTGTAAGAAGACATAGCTGAGTAGGCGGGGGGAGATAAACAAAAACCCCTTTAAGACTGATCTTCGTATCATGCCTTGAAACCTCTTATCTTCAGCCCTGGAAACCCCCAGCAATTTGGGATGCACTGAAACAGTAATTAGTCTGTTACTGTTCCAAACAAAAATAATTTCAGTTACAGTTTAACTTAAATTAGAACTGAAACAAAATACACTGGTTTGACTCTCAGATCAAGATAGGATATTTTACTTTTCATCAAAGAAAAGATCAGTTTATCTTTCCCAATTACTGAATTTCTAGGATAAACTACATGTGGTTACATTTGATGCACTTGGTCATCAATTCTTGGTGAAAAAATGCTTTTGCGTCCTGAAGCATTCCAAAATTTGTAAACATAAACTGATATAAAAAATAGTAATTATTCAAAGAATGACAGGAATTTGAAAAAGAGGAAGCTGCTTAAAAATTCACGGCAACAATGAATTCAAAGACCACCATAACTACAAGAGCTGTTGGCTGCGTAGGGTACCCTGAGCTGGAATAGGGACCAGAGTACAGAAGCTAAGCTTAATAACCTGCGTCACAGCAGCAGTTTCAGAATATTCAGAAGTTCTGCATTCATTGCAGCTAGGTGCACCAACCTTAGAATCATGCAGAGTTTTTCAGATTACTTGAATTGCAGAGAAGCATTTGAGTCAGCGATGCAAGTTCTTTCAGCTCATATGAGACTTCAGCAGAAACAGAGTGTTTGTTCCGAAAGTTAGCAGTTGCACAGAGACTACAGGAGCATCTCACTAGGTGGCTAGCACAGGAACTCCAGCAGCCTCCTAGGAAAATGAGATAGTGCAAACTTGAATCAGCAAATTTAATTAGCTGAGAAGTATTGAGAGAAACTCAATCCTTCAGAAGAGGCCAGGCATGGAGTCTATAAAGGAGTCACTCAAGGGAAAACAGGGGTTTGAATTCAGTGCATCTCCTGAGTATAAGAAAATGCAATTTCATATGCAAGTCAAGGCATGAAGGAATCCCTACTGCCAGAAAAGGATTAGTTATTCTTGGAGATGAATCAATTGAAAAGAACTAAAGGAAGTACACATTAAGCCAAGGTACAATTTTAAATGCTTGCCTTAGAGTTAGCTGATTTTTACACTCTTCCACTTACAAAATAGGTATCTGGAGATAGTTCCTTCTTCAGGCAGGTAACATAGCCAAGAAGCAACCTCTTAAAATACAAGGGTTGAGAAAAAAGTGTTGTCTTGCTGAGTGAAGCCTTTCTAGGGAAAATCTCCTAATCTGAGTTTCCAGGAGAAGAGGTGGGAATCAGTCTTACCAGCAACTCCTGCAAGGACAAGGAAGCTGATACTTTGCATCCTAGAAAGACTGGAGATCTGAGCAATAAGGAAGCAGAAAATGCATCACACGGGTTTTTCTAGGAGTTTTTGTGAGGAGGCCCTTCAAGGAAGGGGCCCATGGGAGGAAGTATGGAGGATCAAAAAGGATCCATGATGCAGTATGGAGGAAAACAACTGATGAGGAAGCACCTCTATAAGACTGCACATGTTAATTTGGGATTGTACATGCAGGTGTTACCCAGATGAAATGGGGAGAGCAGCACTGGTAAAGAGGATGGATTTGCACCTTGTGCTACAGGAAGAACTGATGCAGGAATCATGATAGCCCCTGCTCCTTTTTAACTCACTCTCCCCTGTTTGCTTTGTGACTGCTCAGATTAGCCTCCTAATGAAAGCTAATGATGAAGACTAGACACAGTTCTGGGATGGTTCAGCAGAGGAGCTGCTTACAGGTAGCAGGTGGATGCGATACATTACACAGGGATGCTTTCATTGTCTTTGAACATCGTCCCAGCTGGCTAAGCCCCGTGAGCATCCACGGGCCCTTCCACCACATCCTTCCATGACACACCAGTAATTTCATGCTGTGGTGGGCTGCAACCACCCTCATGTTACTTCAGAAATTTTGAATTTTGAAACCCATAAATACTAAAGAAAGTGGCTCAGAGGAGACTGAGGGCTATGCGATATGTACCATGCACACGAGCAGGGTGCTGTGTGTGTTTCCACACCCAGGCAATGTGGAAGCAAGCCTGCCTGTGGCATTAGGGCCCAGGGTCTCCCTTGGAGTCTGTTGGTATTTGCTGTTACAGATGTACCAAGGGGGACCACTGGAGGGCCCTTTCTGAGAAGGGAGACCACTACAAGGCTGAAAGTTGTTTGTGCCTGGGAGAGGAGCTTGCAGTGTAGTGCTGAAACACCATGGTGTGCAGGAGGCTGAGCGGTGCCTGCGTCTCACGCAGCCCTCCTGTCTTACCTTGACATGCTCGCTTCAGGTCCGGGCTTCAGTACACCATGTATTTTCTCAACCAACTTTGTAAAATTCTAACAGCGGTACAAGTGACTGATTTTTCCTCTGACTGTACTTCTGACCTGTTTCACAAAGGCGCATCCAATAACATATGTTTTCAAAGCAGCTGCCAAATTGAAATGTATTGTTTTATGGTTGTTAACTAGGCTTGCCAACATCAACTTCTATGAAGTATACTCTGGTCATAACATTCCTTCCACTGTGAATAATTTTGAAGATATTGGCCCCACATTCAACTTCTCAGTTAAGGTTAGTAAATGTTTCTGGTTCTGGTTCGAGAAGCTGCTCTACCTCCTCCTGTAGCCTGGTCCCAAATGTAGTTGAAAAAACATTCCTGATTTCACTGTCTGATTTTGATTCTTTTGAATCAGTCAGTTAAGAAAAAAGAATTGCAAATAGCTGGGGGACAAATGCTTACAGCCTTTATGAGGTTAAAGATTAAGTTTACGCTTACTGCACAAGTAGAATGGGAAAGGGATTGGTCCTGCACTGTTTACATATTTAGAAGATAGTTAATGCTTAACTTCATGGCAACTTAGACTGTTTTTTTCACAGAGCTATTTGTCTTCTGCCAACTTGATAAAGGAAAACAAGTCTTTGCAGGCCTGGACTTTGAAACTTGAAGTTTGGCAAGGGTTAAGTGCTCAAACCAGATGCAAGAACTAGCCAAATCACAGCATTTATTACATAACATAGAAAAACTGAAATCCAAATAGGCAACGTGGAAGAAACTTAAATTATGTTCCATTTACATTCCTGTAACTGCTACTCTAAAGGACTAAATAACAGGCCTATTGGCTGTGGCAGAATATTTGCTTTTCAAAACATATTTCATGCAGTTAATAAGAGCTTTGCTAAGGAAAGAGACAGGGACCTGAAGTGATAGAGTACACTTTCTGCTTTACTGTTGGCTCAATGTAATTACTACCCTAGTAGGTGTCTTAGTACAACAAACACCGATGCAAAAGGAGTCCAGTTCTTCCATACTCATCCATGATTTCTGATTTTCTTGCTATATCAAATAATTTATGTACTGATGGTGAGTTATTTGCTTTGCAGATAACAACAGGAAGTATACCAGTAAAGATGGCATCTGTAAAAATCCATCTTCCAGAACTGACCAGCAAAGACAACCCACTGATGTACTTAACTGCAGTCACCGCAGATCAGGTGAAGAACTGAATTACATAAACTGCTGTGTTTTGGGGTTTAATCAGTACCATAAACATCTATTATTTCCCCTCATAATGTGGCTGAGATTCAGAGAATCTATGCCCTTTCTCCTTGTCCCTTCCTTATAAAGGGAAGAGGGAGGACCACAATATCAGCAGTACACTAGTCTGTTACTTGGTAGATGTGGATTATCTTTACGTGGATTATCTTTACAGTTCACGGCTGACTTTTCATACGTCTCTGGAACTCTTCAGCTAGGTCCTTCTCCAGGTTCCTGGGAAGGTTTCAGTAAAAGTGCGATTTCTAGATTAGGACAAACGCTTCAGGTCAATCTAGGGGGGAAAAAATTACTGTAAGCTGTTAATTCTGACCAAATCCACATATAGTCGCTTAGTTTCCTAAAGTATTCAGTGCTATATAATTCACAGTCTAGCCTTTTACAGCCACCGTCTCATCCCAGAAATATATATTATGATGACACTAAATTCCCAAGTATGATGTCATCCAATTTCATTCCTGCCATCTTTCCTAGGCCAGAGGTGTTACTTGTCAAGCTCAGGTAAATCCACTGCAAATAGGGGAAAGACCTTACTCTGCATCTTTTATGAAAGAGAACTTCAGAGCTTCCAAAGAACTGGTGAGTAAGACTCAGGGCTGCAGTACTGCAGGACGGGGGCACAGAGCTGATCCCTATGAACCCACTGCTGTACCTGTGGGGACAGCTGTGGTGGGAGTGGCATTCGTCATTCACAGTGCAGGAGTGTAGCCTATGGATGTTCTCACACATACTGCCATCTGCCTTAAATAGAAGAAAAAGTGCATGTTCTTCACAGCCTGCAAACACCAAATTTGTATGCACAGAATAGCAAAGGCAAGGGCAAAAACTCTGGATGTTGAAAGAACATTTGTTAAAGCTTATTTTTTAATGCATGCTGTTGCTTCTCCTTGTTGTTTCCCCTGGAAGAACTGTAAGAATGTGAAGTGCAGTAGCATCACATGCAAACTGGAAGACATTATGCTGAAGGGAGAGTACTTTGTGAATGTGTCCACCCGAATCTGGAACGGAACCTTTGCTGCTGTGAGTATCAGCTGCATCTTCATGAAGGATCCAATACTCAAGTATTTCCTAACTCCTAGTATTTTTCAAAGTTCAGTAAAGAGACCTTCCAATCTAGAAAGACCTTCCCTTACTTTACATTGTTGTATGTGTTTTTCCAGATTGAAAACTTGAATCTAAAAGTTATATAAGTTGTGAAGCTGCATAATGGAGCTGATAACCTTAATTCCAGCACAAAACCTAAGAAAATGCTGTGATAATGCAATCTGCACAGCTGAGAAAAACATTTTCTGCATCTGTTAAATTCATTCGAGGGGAGCTACAGTTTCCACAAAACTCAACATAGGACAGCAGAATACAGTATTGTCATAGCCTGGAAAGTAATGTTGCTTTTAGGTTTTGAACATCACAGCCTACATAGTGATCATTTTAAGTAACATGAAAGTATCAAAAGTCTGTTAATGCTGCCTGTTATATTTGTTAGAGAAGGTGTGGAAATTTTTTTTAATTGATTTTTTTGTTTTTATTGTAGTGTCAAGGAAACGGTCCTTGTTTAAAGACCTACAGGATGCTTAAAAATAGCCATCAATAATATCTTGACTTTCCCATTTAAATCACCATGTGTCCTCCAGGATATAACTCATCATGAATTACCAGACTTTTGACATGAGACAGTGTTTGCTTCTTAGCTAGGCAACCAACCAAACTGTCTTGGAGTCCTGGGTTTGCCTACAGTGTCAGGAACATGACGCAGTCTGCTTAGTTTGTCTGGCGAGTCTTATGGCAGGTATTGACATTTAACAGCAGGGCTGTTGTCAGCTTTAGCATTCAGCTGTTAAAAGGAAAAGGTCAGGTTGATAATGTAATATACTTTTGCAAGTGTGTGAAGGAAAGCATCTGTCTGTCTTTAAAGTTTGTGTTTTTCAAATCAGCTGGATCAAGACCACTTGTTAGTGCTGTCAGGTACACAGAAGGCGCAGACCTGAACAAAAGGTTGCTACCCTCAAAAGAAAGTGGGTGGACGTAATTTGTTTGCCACTGGGCAATGGGAAGGAAAGACTGCATGTCAGTTTTCCTCTCATCTCCCGTTTTGTTATTGTCTATTTGATTGTCAATGTCCAATGCAAATAATCTTGCAAGCACACAATAATGCACATAATCAGTCTTTTTATTTAGTGGCTATCAGTCATTGTCCAAGAAGGGGGATAGCAGCCTTGCTGGTATCTGCTAAGCAAAGCAAAGAAAGATGTGTTTAGGAATTAATGAGGTGCTTTGAATAGTGTTCAGACAGATTTCTAAACATTTAGGAGCACAGGACAGACCACCTTGGCAGATGGCCACAGTGCAGGCATGCACTAACTGCGTGCTGCAGGGATGGTCAATTCAGTGTGCATCAGCTGCTGCGGAACCACAGTTGCTCACGTTCCCTGTGTCAGGGCCACCGTACCTGGCCCTGCCACAGAGAAATGGCTGAGAAGGCAAAACGACAGAGCAGGCACTGCATTTGGTACAGCTGACAAGTGCTCCTGTGCGCCCATGAACCTGAGGCTGTTCCCGCTGGTGCTGTAGGAAACGGGGCTCTCCGTGCCTGCCACACAGGGAGAAGAGCAGCAGTGAGCTGGCAGTATCTGTACAGCCATGCTCCTCTGCCTTCTGACACGTGTGCAGAGGGAAGTGGGATCTGGCACAGGGTCCCTTTTCAAATGGGAATTGGCTTAAGATTTTTGTCATCGTCTTTGTTTAAGCTGAGGCAGCTATGTCAGAATTTGAGCAGTGGAGAGGAAGAGAGAGTGATAGGAAAAAATAAATGGGGAAAAACAGAGGCGCTGGATAGAGGTGAATGGGGAAAAAAGGGAAAGAACATCCAGTTTCCATTTCTTTCAAAGGCCAGAGATCTATCCCCATCTGTCTTTTGTTGCTGAGCTGTTTCTCCCTTTCTCACTGTTAATTCTTCCCCCATCTCTTCCCTACTAGCAGCAGTGACAGCTTTGAAATAACTATAAAAATGGATATATAATCAAATTCTTTTGTTTTCTTTGAACTATATGTTCAAGAAAAAAAAGGCCAGTTCTGTTTCCTTGCTAGTAAGAACAGCAACATTAAGTCTACACTAGTGATACATTATTACTTACATAGGTTAGCTTGGGACAAATAAAAAGATCGTTTTAATTTTCTTAATACTGTGATCTTTTTCTGGTTCTGAAATCCTCATTTCAAAGCAAAAGAATTACTTTAGGATGTCTACATTCTAATCAATTTGCCATGTAATAGGCTTTACAGTTGGTTTTGTTTTGTTTTTGTTTTTTTTTTTTAATCTTCTCTTTCAGTTAACTTTCCAGACATTGCAACTCTCTGCAGAGGCAAAAATCGATACACATAACCCTGAGTTATTTATAATTGGAGAGAATACCCTAACTGTAAGTGATAGATTTTTTTTTTCCAACTTCTCTATCTTTTATCTGTATTAAAGTGATAATATTTAATTTTCAGTGTCCTTTAGGACTACATAGCAAATTACAAACTCTGGTGACATTTGATTATGTTGAACTAATGTATCCTTCTGGCTATATACAACCTCCCTTAAATTCCTAAAATGTTTTTGTTTCAGCCAACTGCTATTTAAAGCAGACTTACTTAAATCTGTAGAACTCAAATAGACTGTAGAACTATCAGCAAAACTCAGTAACTTCTGAAATTTGTTTAGCTTCCTCTTCATGAAAAGATCAAAATTTGGACTTATTTCTGCAATAGAATTAATTGTTGTAGATAAATGAACTCTGGGAAACATTTTCGCAAATCTGATTTATGGTCTTACTTCTGTAAGTGTATTTGGTTTGATGTTTGTAGACAGATATTTGGCACAGGTCTCCAGCAAATATACTTAATCTCATTTGTAAAAGATTGTGGAGTGTTTTTTGCATTTGGAATGGCTGTTATATGGACACAGCTAATCTCAAGATAAGACTCCAAACCACCACTTTATTAGTGTAGAATCCTTCTCCCAAGGTCTACATTTGCTATATACAAACATAAACAACACTTGAATGCATTTGTGCTGTGGTGCAGTTGTAATAAAAAGATACCTTGTTCACTTGGCCTGTCTACAGAGGAACACTCTTCCATTTGCAATACTAAGTTTAGATTTATTTTTACAGGATTTGCCAGCCTGTTTTATCCATAAAAATAACCAAGGCCGCTGAAGACCAAACTGCAAGTTAGTAAGGGAATCAAGTATCTCTAAGAATGTGTAGCATAGCCCATTCACAGGCAACAGAAAATTCAGTTAAATATATACAAAGGCATTTACCAATTGACCATAATTCAGTACTATTTTTTCGGTCATTGCTTTCTCATGGATCACTCCATTTCTTCTGAAGAACCTCTAAATAAACCCATTTGTATTCAGGGAGACCTCCAGTGTCTGAAGAAGCAAAGGGAATGTATGCATACTTCTGGAAATAATGCTATGTTTTTGCAGAATAATTACATGCTTGTATTTGAAGTGTGCTGAGTGCCTCAGTTTTGTGGTACAGTATTATTTCTGCTAGGAGATGGAAATTCACAAATGCACAATGTAAATATTGCAGTTAATTGTATGGGCATTTAGGTAGCTCACAAACCATGTATTACTAGGTATTTTTCCACAGTTGGAGCATGATATTGCTAAACTTACATTACCAGCAGTTCTATTGGTGATTTCAGGAGAATTTAATTCTTCAAATTACTTGATTAAGTCAGTTGACAAATAAAAGATAATCCCTCAGCCAGCCAGTGAAACCTCTCCAGCTGGGACTTCTACAGCTCTGAGGCAGGCTGAACAGACCCTGAAAGTTATCCACAGGGCTCCTAAGAAACACAGTGGCTTTTGGTGAGGCTTACAGCCTGGTCCTTACTCAATAGCCTCTTGCCCTGTGAGAAGTCTTGGAAAATGTGCTAGCTGGTGGAGGAACACTCTCCCTAGGGCAGACAGTTTCCTTTGACACTTCAGTGATGGAGTCAGTACTCTGCACTGCATGTACTTCTTGGCAGGCCATCAGTGATACCCAGTCTTTGCCCTTCACACTTTGTTGGGAACAGGACAGTGCAGCAGCAACCTGAATTTATTTCCCTACTCGCCCTATTTTAGACGAGGGTGGTAGGATTCATCCAACTTACTATCTACGTTAGTCATCCACATCAGAGTTAGCCCTTCTATAAACCCTAATGCATAGAAACTATAGGTATTTCTGAGATGCAATTCATCTCATCTTAAAGATGATTCTGAAAATACGCAGGGTGAATTAGATCCTAAAAGAGCCTATACTCCTCCATTGGAAGCCAAGGAACTATATTGTAGATATAACACTAGATGAGGTGAATCCCAGCCGTGGTGTCTTACTGATCACAGTTTGACTTCAGGGAAGATATTTGTTCTTGGGCATCAATTTACCTCTCCAAAAGTGCCACTTCACTGTTAATCTAATGGAGAAAGCATTACTAGGCAAACTGCAGATACGTATGAGATTGGGTCTTTAGTTTGGATGAGCTGGGTTGCTGTGTAGCCAAATGAATTAATATTGCCTTGTGATGCTATGTGGGGAAGCTGCTTAGGTATCTTTGCGTAAAAGCTTTCAGATTTTTTCCAAGTTGGAAAGGACTGCCAGCTGGAGGACAGAATGTTAACCTGCTATAATCATCATTATGGCCATTTGGTTAGAAAACGCACAAAGCCAGCCTGCCTCAATGAAATGAATACACATAGCCACACCTAGCACAACACTGAAGTCTTCCAGCAGAAATGACTTAAATCACTGAGATGTCAGTCCAGTGCAAGTTTCCCAGAAAGTTTAAGATTAAATTACACCAGACAAATGCACTGAGCAAGCAACCCTGAGAAAGTAAACCAATGTGACTTCTTTTATCATGTTTCAGGAAGGAAAAAACCTTCATGCTAAATGCATGTCGTTCCAAGATTAAATCCAAAGATCTGACAGTTCATAAATATTACAGCAATGTCTCCCTGAGCAACTGTTATGACCAACTATATAGTTATGTATACCCAATCCAACTAGATAGGGTGTCACCTAAAAACTAACTTCCAGACACCGTATGCTGTTGTGGGAGCTCTCTGGTATTGCTTGTAGTTCAGGAAGCATAGGTGTCCTAGAAACACTCCTGTCTGACCCATACATCTTACAGCAAAGTCATGCAGTTGACTCAGGAGAACACAGATTAACATGAGAAGATCTAACAAGTTGTTAGTCGTTTCCCAGCAGGTAGAAACAGCAGGCAAAGGAGACAGAGGTACCTGCCCAGCAGAAGGGGAGTAATTTCAGCAGGCGCAGCAAGTGCATGATGGTGTCTGGCCTCCATGATGAGTATTGCCTCCTACAGCTGCCCATCACAGATAACAGGCTCTGACAACACTCGGTTGGAAGTAGTTCTCCAGCTGATGCAGCCAAAGTCTGTTTTCAGTAGATGGGGCTCTACACCAGGTTATTCCCTGCCTGCATGTAAGCACATCTGGTTTATCTAGTGATGATGGTGTGTCCATGCGCTATGGGAACAACTCTGAAAGACCTCCTATTACTGGAGAGGCAGAAAGCTGGCAGGAAGAGATTGCTGCTTTGCCTGTTGTGTATGGCCAAGAGTGATGAGGGCCCCTAATCCTTAACTGGCACTGCTGTGTGCCGTGGTGGTGCAACCAGGTACCTGTGGACACCAGTGAAAGGGCTGTAATTGCTTGGTGTGTTCAGTCATAGATCCTGGAATGTGTTCAGTCCAGCTGTTCTTAATTAGTGAAGTAATTGGTTTACACATCCTACTTTATATGCAGTTAACATTAATGGACACAATCTCTCTGCTTTCAGATCCCAGTTACAATAATGAAGCCAGATGAGAAAGCTGAGATACCAGTTGGTGTTGTGATTGGCAGTATATTGGCTGGACTCCTCTTGCTGTTAGTATTGGTTGCTGTTTTGTGGAAAGTAAGTAGGTGTTTATAGTCTTAAAAAGAAAAGCAGAAAGGTATAAATATATTTGGGCTATTTTTTCTGGAATCTGTCTTCTCTGGAGCTGAACAAAACCGCACATGCAGGTTGGTGGTATGAATAATACTGCATTGGCATTGAGCCCTTGATAGGAGCATTTAGAAGGGCTTCAAAGATCAAAGTTCTGAAATGGGTCCCCACAGAAACTGGCAACACAGAGATGATAAATGAGTTCCCAGGGGTTCAAAACAGGGGCTGTGGCATTTACTTTTTTCCTTTCGACACTGCCTGCGTCCTTCCGTAACTCCGCAGTGGGGCTCTGAACTCCTCTGATAATCCCAGTGGGCAAGGCTGGGGATTAGAAGCAAGGAGGGAGAGGATATACACTGAACAGACAAAAAGAGAACAGAGAAGGGTGAGGGCAAAAAGTCATTTACAAAGGATACCTAGATTAAGGGGAAGGTTTTTCTATGTGCCAGGGCATTGGTGCTTGAAGGGCTCCTTGGCACACCAAGGCAGCATGGAGATGCCTGTATCTTGGCAGGGATACAACTGGCTACTCAGCAGTGCTGTTTTGGCATTTAGTTGCACCAGGCAGGAGTTTAAGGCCCAGCTCCTTTCATTTTAGAGTTAGGAATTGTCTACAAATCAAACACTGTGTGTGTGTGCGCGCATGCACACGTGCATTTCTTCGATCACACTATTTAGCTTAGCTGAGAAATATAACTATTGATGACTGACTGCAATGTGGTGTTATTTTAATACTTCTCACAGCTTGGCTTCTTCAAGAGACAGTATGAGAAAATGACACAGGATATAGAAGATGTTGATGAAATTACAGAACTCACAAAGGACAAAGACTGAAAAAGATGAGTTACGTGAATAGAGAGGAGATCTGAGCCACCAACAGTAGTGATCCAGTCGGTTCTTCAGCTGGAGTGCCTTAAAGCTTAGTAACATTTAAACGTTTTTAATGAAAGTGTCTTTTTATAGATGAAAGTATTTTACAGATTCTACTCTATTATAAGAGTAACTGCAGGACAGTTTGTTTTTTTCAAAAATGATTTATAGTGCCTTTTCTTGTGAATTTTTGCCTTTCAAATAGCCCTTAGAACTGGCAGGTCCGGAGTTTACAGTAACATATTGTGCCAGCAACCCTTCTCCTGATCTGCTGCAGAGTGCAACAGAGCAATTTATTTCAGATTATTGTGGAACAGCATCAGTTCATAATTCAGTTGACAAGTACCATATGTGTAAAGGACATTTTCTATTAAGCTGATGATGAATGTGTGGTGAATACTGCTTCCAGACTGGGAGAAGAAAACTCATTTTTTCATTGACTAGCTCCATCCTTATTGTTGTAGAGAAATAATTTGCACCAGTAAACCTTTGTCTTAACTAATCTATAAAGCAGGAACTGTGTATGAACATGTCTGTCTGGGTGCTACAGAACAACTGGATGGGGACACTGTTCCAAAAGTTCACTATATTCCTTGCACTAAGGTCACAACTAAATTACTGAAGTACATTGTTTTGGGGAAATACTACCAAATGGTATATATGACTGCCTTCTGCATACTTTCTCTCCGAGAAGAAAATAATAATTTCATAATCACTTACAATATGTTCTCTGCAATGTTGTGATTGTTTTTCAAATCTTACCTTGAGAAGCACTACCACTACTGTTACACTGCGCTTCATGCTCACCGTCCCTCTGACATCAGTTTGGCTTTTGATGTAAATAGGGAAGATGACAGAGATCTTGCCTTTAATTCTGTACTGAAAGAGTCTGCAAGTCTAAGAGCATGAAGTGAACTAAAGGGGATAATGACTGAGGAAGTATGCACATTAGGACAGAGGATAGTGAAGATCTAAGCTCTGTAAATTGTTTACTGCACTTGTTTCTTTAGCATCTCAGTGCCTGCAGGAGACCAAAGTTCAGTATGACCTCCTTACCTGTCACATTATATTTGGTCCCATGTGTTCATATCTTGAAGTTAACTTATGTTTTATACAGTAAAGTACTGTAGTGCTCTGGAAGGAGCTCTGAGCACAACACTTGGGTGACTATGTGTTGGTTACACACCACAAGTTTATCACATGCTGTTACACTACCTGGTTTTAATGAAAGCTCAGTCTTAAAAAGGCCCATGCTGTATGTCAGACTGGCAACAGTCAGGGGAATTGGCCTTTTGGCTGCCTTTCTCTTATGACTGGCAGTTATGCTTATAGTCGATTGTGAAAGAAGACGCATGTGTTGTCATTCCATGCAAGTGAGATTGTTTCCAACTCAAGGTGATTTACTTGAAGAGTAAGACATTTAAACATGCCTGATTCAGAACCCAAAGTCAGGTTTTCTCTCCCCCAAAGCCAGACTGTAATTATGCTTAGGCACCTTTCAGATTATTTTCTGAAGGACTTTTCAAAAACTAGGCTTGAGCACATTTGAAAGTTTTACTTTTAATCAGTCAGGAGCCAGCCATCTCTTTGGCAAATAACAGCTTCACTTGCAGCGACAGCTGGATTGTGCTCAGTGTAGTTTTATATGTGTTTTGGATTTATTTTGTATCTATGAAATGTTATGTTTTGGGGTGGGTTTTTTTTTAACATTTGGAAAAACAATCCAGATTCTGATCTTGACTGTCAAACACGATGGTTTGTGACCAAAACAATTACTTAAAAAGTAGGGGGGGAGTAGCAATTACATAAAGCTGAAGAATAAGGTCCTGAGTTGTAATTATAAACCCTGAGGGCAAATGCTCTGAAAGTAAAGATAAAAATTTGTCTGCCTCAATTCTTGTATAAACTTCTGAGGAACAAAACAAAACCCTACACCCGTATGTGTGGGAAGCTCCTACATAACCAGGGTCATGCACTCCAGGCCAGAGGGGGAATTTCACAACACAGCAGATAGCAGCATCTTTCATTTCTGTTGCTGCTTGCAAGGGAAATTTAGGCATTCAGCCAGATTTCCTTCTTCCACCTTCAGTGGGAGGTACAGGTCAGTATCTGACATCCGACTTCTTTGGGGATTTAACAGTTTATTAATTAGGTAGCAATGATTCAATTCACTAGTCTTCACTGGGTTTTATTTTGTCCCAGACAAGAGAATTTTGCCCCCAGCCTGGACATACTTTTTCCCAAAATAAAGGGAAGGCATAGCAATGGGTAAGGTTTTTGTATCCTAACCACTTCAAGTTATTAGTTTATTTTTCTTTTATAATTAATACTTAAATGGCTAATTCAGTTTTTGTAATGGGTGAGTTTATTGCACTTTTAAGATGGCACAGCCGCAAATAATGCTGGAAATATTATGTATATTTTGTATTATGCACAAGGGGATGGTTGTGTTTGGTTTTTTTTTTTAGTTTAACTTTTTTAAAACAGCACATTACAGGTGAAATAATATTCTGAAATGTTGAGCTTCAGCATGTTCTTCTGTTTGTGCTTGCAGCAAGAGAAGTCAGGAATATCTTCGGCAAACTCAAGTTATATCTGATTCTGGTCTTGAAATCTAGCTGTTGAGTTCTTGAAGTACTAGAATCCATTCCAAAATCAGAGTTAGCTTCATATGAGCCTATGTATAGATTTGGGATGTACAAGAGAGTTTATAATCAAACTGACTTCTGAAAGCTAGCATGTAAGCTCTATGGGAGCAGGGACTGTATCACTGTGGTGCCTACTTGAGGGCCTAACAGTGTTACTACAATAAAAACAATACTGCTGAACACAGACTCATTTATTTTTAAACAGCACCCTAAAGAGAAGAAATGCTACTGAAAAAGCACTACGTAAAATGGGGCCAAGGAGATGACTGCTAAGTATACAAAGAAGCTGCACTTGAAGACTTGTGTTATAGTCATGCATATAACACTATTCGTAAGCTATATTGTAGTGTAAGTCAATTTACATTAGTGCAAAATACCTACTGTTGAATAACACTGTTTGAGTACTTGATGTTAAAACCTTACCATGGTCAGGCCTTCCTATAAACACGGTGTTATCATCACTGGCATCTAAAATTACATGGTATTCTGCCAGTCTCATGCCCTGCACTTTCTACTATGTGCAGAATTGGTCAGCAGTAGCACGTCCTGACAGCAGCTCTGGCTACTTCCCACCATATGCTGGAAAAGCTGAATGCAACATCAGCAGGAACATGGTGGGGAAGGAAGAGAGGGAGGAACTTGGCTGTGACTAAGAAGACAGTCATGGCAGTAACCACTTGAAAACTAGCCGCTTCTACAGAGCTTCCTTTTATTTTTTCTCCACTTTCAACTCCTGCATACTTTCTAACAGTGGTACAAAAGAATTCAGGCTACCAACTCTAACACTTGCATAATACAGAATCAGATGATCATAATCTTAAGGCACAAAACTCCATCTTTCACCAGGTCTCAGTGTTCTGCAGAACCGAAAGCCAGATTCCTTATATACTGACTAGTGTGTATGACCCTTTATATCCCAAACTGAGGTACAAAAAAAGCTTGCAAATTAAAGACTAAAGAAAATGAAGGTATGAAAATGCATCTCAAAGTCTATAGCCAATAGCCTCAACTTTTTATTGCCTTTAAAAGTAATAAAGTGTACGTAATTTTCACAGCCTCAGAAAAGTTGAGGCATATCTTTTAAGTCAACCTTTCTGCCCTCATTTATGATCAATTATTTATAGGCAATCACAGGCTTTGGTGTACTAGCAGTTTTTAAAATATATTTGCCTCTTTCTCTTAGAATAGTCAAAGTGGAACTTTCAAAACAACTGCTATGAAGATACGTCAGGATGCTGATTTTTCTAACACTTGATAAGATCAAATTGTACAGCTAGTTTGTTTTTAAAAACAAGCCTAAAGTTCTCAAAGACCTGATGATGTATAGTCATCAGCCTATTCTTAACTCTCTTCAAGTACCTCCACAGGACAGTCAATGGAAGAGCTCTAGACTGAGTCTTCAGAGCCTTTGGGGGGCAGGGGGATAGCACTGTCTGCTTTCACAGGCAATATCACTTTGTTAATAATTAGCAGTTTTTTTCTTTTTAATGCTTTTGATGGAGCAAATGAATGCGTTAGTCTAGAAAACTACAAATTCCTTGAACAGCTCTGGGAAAAGTGAGCTCAGAGAAAAGCCAAAAATCTAGTTTAAAGCTAAGCAATCTAAAGGCTTCATTCCCGAGTGCGACAGTGGCAGTCTGATGAGTGACAGCCGAGGCGACCACCCGTATTTCCCAGCACAGGCAGCACCTGGGCAGGCAGGGAGCAGCTCCTCCCTACAGCCGTCTCTCGGCTGCCACCTCCTGGGTAGGCTCCTTATAACACGGTCCCCACCGCACCCGGTTGTTTGATGACAAGCCATCAGTTACTGTTTTCATAGGATGCATCGGGCTGAGCTTCTCTTGAGAACAAAGCAGAATGAAAGATCAAAATCAGGAATGGAAACTCTTAAAATTAAGCCATGTTGGTATATGGACGTTCTGCCAGGCAAAGGGATCAGTGTATTCAAATGTTGCCAACCAAGACAAAGACATTTTTCAGGACAAATTCTTGCCCTTCCACAAACACTCCTCATCTGGCAGATCTCTACAGGATTCACATGATGGCCCTCTAGTTTGCAGCAACTGTTCCTAGGAACATCTGTCTGCAGCTGGAGCCACTACCTCTGCAGTATGCTGTGACACAACTGGAGGAGCCACAGAGGGGTGGAACTATCCTCCGCTATAGCCAAGGCAGAGAAACCACTGGACTTGTCCCAGAAAGCTAGGACTGCAGTGTATATTGATCTGCGTCCCACTCACGGACCTCACCAGAACACAAGGTAGCCCTCATCCAGCAGCCTAGTCTTGCATGTGTGGAAACGAGGATGTGCGCAGCCACATCTTTCCCTGACATGCAGTCAGGCACAGCTGGGACTGGCCTGGAAATTTGGAATCACTTCTGGGTCACTCCAGACCTAGCCTTAGGCAGCTATCTTAATAGAGTAATTTGCCCTCTTACATTAGTATCTGCCTAGCAGAGAGGGTAGCCCTACAGAGGGAGCTGGAACACTGAGCTCAGAGCGTGGACTTAAATTTCAGCAAGATACATTTTACCTCTAATTATGCACATCATCCCTCCTAGGGGCATTTCCATTTCGCTTTTAGATGCCAACTGAAGAACCCGAAGTTACACAAGAATGATACATCATTGTTCCAGAACAAAGCAGTACTTGCCTCATGCACAGCTAGGGACACAAAATGACCTTTCATTGTTTTGACCATGGCAGCGTACACACATTGTAACACTCAGCTGTGACTCAGTACAACATCTCTTCCATTCATTGTTCCTGGTCACTGTGGGGAAGTACACAATTATTCTTTCTCTTCTTTTCTGCACCCTCCTTCCCAGCTGCATTGCTGATGGGGAAGGTACACTTAAGGTCACCCTGGAGAAATCTTCCAGGAGACTGCAGCACTAGAGAGGCACTAGTGCAACACAGGAATTGCCCCTGATCACAGGGCCCCAAGTACAATTTAACTATTGTAAATACCACTATTTTTCTGTATCAGAGCACAGCACCAGTATGCAAGCACTCCGTAGGCTTTACTTCATTCATTCATAAACCGCCCACTGCAAGGCAAGCTAGCCATTTATTTTTGTGAAATTAATAAACAGATTAGTTGAACAGTAACAGCAAACATGAACATGAGAAAATGAACACCAAAAATGGGAAAGTTTGTGTATTTCCTTCTTTTCTAAAACCAAAAAGAATTATTTGACAGGGGAAGTGATCTGTACTCAGGATTCTGTACAATTCCTGGTAAAGATGTCATTCAAATAGCAGAGCGCTTCTCTCCAACCCCCAAAGCAAAGGAAAATTCAACCCTGAACTTGACTGGCTCTGCCTAGATAACAGGGCCCACATGATTTGGAGGCTGCCTATGTGTAAGCATGCAAGGAGCAGCTGCTGTCCTGCAGAGGAAGGACTCACTCTCTTCCACTGAGGAAAGTGCATCAGTAAGTTAATAAGCACAGTTTAACCATGTTTCTCCCTGAAGTTGTATGTTTCATTGCAGTTTACTTAATCCAGATACAGTAACCATCACTACATATTAAAACTGATTGAGATCACTTGGGGAAAACAGATCATCACCTATTTTTCTGATTTTATTTTGTGCAGTAGCAGCTGTTTGTAGATTTTTACTGCAGACACAATGAAATGGATTATACAGCTGCGGCTTAAGCGTTGTGTGATGTAATGATACAGAAACTTGAGCAAATAATTTTACTTTTCTTTACCTCCTTTCAATTCCTTTGTATCTATCTTGTCTACATCGATAAAGATGACCAGATAGAAGTGTCTCTCAGCATTAGTAAAAACGCCATACACAATGGGACTTTGAACTCTTAGCATCGAAATGCTATCATGGCACAGTACAATAATATAAATAAAAAGATCTTACTCAGATGAGAAGCCCATGGTTTCAAGTGGAAGCACAAGCATATTATGTCGGTCTTTTTCTCTTTTAATTAGGTTTCAAAACAATAACAAGAGAAAAAATGGTATTAAAATCATAAATGTGAATATAAATGCATATATAAACTGCAAAAAGTTCAAGAGACTCACTTTCCTTTGAAAAACTAATCCACTTTGATGACTTTGAATCCTAACATGTCTAAAGTCAAACTACTAAAACGAATTAAACTTATAGTTGTCTATTTGTAATAATAGCTGGCACTTTTTTTCTGCAGCACCATGCAATTACACAGCCAAAAAAGCTCCTTTAGAATTAATCATGTCTAGACATCATTAAGTAGTTAAGAGGTTTGCATGTTATTGCTAATGCAAGTTTGTTGCTGGTAGAGTATTAGATCTAACTTTGAATCAAGTTCTGTCCATATTTTTTTAATGCAATGGACTTGTAATATCAGCTGCACAGTAAAAGTGCTTCTGTGAGACAGAGCTACTGGAATGTAACCACTACTAAAAAGTTAATAACTCTGGGGTATAGTTTATATTTTCTTCCCTGTTTGTACCAAAATGTTTAATCTACTTCAAATAGCTTTCATGTTACAAGAATGTCAAAATAGCATAAAGCTTGCAAACCGATTCTACAGTCATATAACATTAAACTACTTGGGACTTAAATTTTTAAGATCAAAAAAACAAATTGTCCTGTTGTGACCTCTTATGCAGACAGTGAACACACACTACCAATGCAAAGACATTAAAGCAGTATGTATCACAGAGGACTGAACACCTTGCAACCAAGAATTTTAGGGAAGATTGGTTTAAAAACTGACTCCGTGTTAAAACGCACAAAGAGATGATTTCAAAGGAAAGTCAAGAACACTTAAAACCCCTAATTATTACTCATCCATTTCATTCAGTCATAATTAAATTAATCAGATTGAAGTGTCTATTACAACTGCTTAAAAATATATAGGTTCTCTGTAAAAACACCTCAAAGCTAAACCAGTATGCTCATTAGGAACAGTAACACTTTATTTTTAAAAGAGTACAGTTATTTTTCTGAATTTGCCCAAAAGCATTCCTTGTTTTCTTTCCAAGAATATTCGTCCTCATAAATCTCCTGCAAAAATAAACAAAGAACGGGAAATATTGTGGGAGTCTGCTACATACAGCCACAAGCCAGGCCAAACAACTCAACAGCCATCCTGCTATTATTTACTGATCACAACGGGACTACACAGCACTTGGCTGGCAAACAGAAAAGAGGGCAGCACCCTTAGAACATACTGACTTACATGTTGGCAGATGCCGAACCTCAGCCTGAGCCCCATTAAATTTAGAAGGGCCCATCTACACTGAAGGCAATTCAAGAAAGACCTAGAAGAAACGATGTAAAAGCTGTAGAGTACACAGCACTTGTATCTGAAACTGCCCTTTTTACATGTTGCCATGTTAATCTACTATACCATCATTTTTAGGAGAGTATTTACATGTATACAAAATGTCAATATTAAAAAAATAAAAGTGACAACAATAGACAAAATACAGTAAGTATAGATCTTCANTCCTTCACTTTGACCCCAGGATGGCACTAAACGGAAGAGGATCTGGACGGTACAGGCAAAGGAGGGCCTTCCAGGTGCCCCACCTGCCACAAATGGGCCTGGCTACATTAGAGGAAACTCACTGGTGCTAGACATTGGCAGCCCATCAGGAGCAACTGCTGCCCATAACGCTTCAGGTCCTTCCATTAAGAGCAGCAGTAGCCGCCTTTAGCCCAGCTGTCTAAGCCTCTGGCACAGGCCTAAAATCAAATTTCTTCTCAAACATACCTTTTTCCATATCGGGACAGATGCTTTTAAGGTATTGATGCAGTACATTACAGCTTCAAGGGATTCTGCTCTGTGTGGAGAGGAGACTGCAATAATTACGCTTGCTTCAGTTATTGGAACCACACTAGAGAGAAAAGAGGAACAAGGGCAGCTTTAGCTAATGCTTAACACCAAGAGCACCCAAAAGTTGTGGCCATGTCACGTCAGTATTCTGGCCACATGCTCTCCTGACTCATTCATACTGAGCAAGTGTCAAGCCATGTCCAAAAGATTATACACTTTTTAAAAGAAAAAACACCACAACCAAAATCAGTACCAGATGTGAGAATTCCATGCTTTAAAATAAATAAACCCACCAGACATAGGCTTTTTTCTTCCATTCTTCCTTTTTTTTTTTTTAAATAAAGTCTATGGGATTAAGAGGGAAAAATTGCTAACTTGCAACAACGCATAGGAAACTCACTGGAAGCTGGCTTAATAATGAACAATAACAAGTTAGGAACAGCCAGTTCTTATCTGAAAATCTAAGAAATCATCTCAGTTTGCACAAGAATTTGTGAAAGAAGAAACTAAGAGCCTCAAACTATGGAGATTTTGCAATAAACTGAATTTTTGACAAATTCTGATCTCAAATTATGAAGTTTTTCCTGTTTGGTGTCTTGTTTTCCAAACTTAACAGAAGTAGCACTAGGTTTTGTTTTGCTCCTCACAAGCGTAGCATTCTCAAAAGCTGCCTCCCAACCCTCCTTCTGTAGTAAGCCTCAGGCAAACAGTTCATACAAAAAAATCTAAGCTTAAATGCTTTGAGCTGCCCTCGAGAGAATCAGTCTTTCTAGTGACTATAGATGAAATCTAAGGAAACTACCCCTCAGAGCTAATATTACCCTTTGCGATCACCTCCTAACTTCCTTCTGCTGAGAAAAAAGGAAACAAGCATTTGCAACAGACTCTGCAAATCCTGCTAGTTTCAGTGAGAAATCTGCTGAACCATGAAGGCTCAAGAGTATGTCAGACACTAGTATTCCATGTTTTGAACCCAACAGAAAATGCTTATCCAAGATTAAAGGAATGACAGGAGGTTCTCCAGCAAACATGCCTGGCAATTACCATGTCTCCCCACTCCCCACAGTCTAAGCTTTCAGGTTCCCTATGGCGTAATTTGACTTAAATATGACAATAAAAATATTCTGCAGTACCTCAATGGAAGAGAGAAGAAAAAAAAAGTGCTGCCAACTTCATGTTTTTAAAAAAAGGCAAAACAAACCAACAGCCTCCGCTTCCCTGGAATGAAGTCTTCCCTTCTCCCCACTTTCAAACCATCACACCAGCATCAAGGATCCTGCAGGCTAAACATGGACTCCAGCAAACACTACCAATACACACATTTTTGAAAAGACGATTTCTGAAACTTAGCTCCACAGCGAGANACACAAGGCTGGGACATCTTCTGTGGTAACTGCTAAGGTGCTATTAATTGCATTTGCCCATGCAATGTTTAAGTGCTCGGTATTTAGGAGCCCAGTAGCACTCAGGTTTAAGCACAAAGTGGTTTCAAGATCTCTACCATGTACATTAAGCAACAGAGCAGAGTTATCAGCCTTGACCTTCACCAGTCCAGGTTAAAATAGTACTTTACTTTGAACCAAGATCCAACTTGCAGGAGCTTTCATACAGGTGTGGACCTGTGATTTGCATAGCCACAACATCCCACGTCCCATCTTGAACCAGCTGTGTTGAAGGGGATGGGAGACTAGCTCCCAAGCAGCCCTGTACTCCACAGCTGCTGTTCCGTTCAGCCCCCAGGATATCCACACCAGCAGGGAAGCTTCTCACCCCTTTGTCCCAGTGCAACTGTTTAAGAGCTGCCATGGTCTTGTTCTAAATAATTGAGAATGTGTTTTCTAAACACCCTGGGTTCAGTCCGGGAATTTATTTATTTGAGAAGCACGAGTTTGGGGTGTGGACAATCTAGGTTCCATTTATTAGACTATTAACATACCCAGAGATCCAGCTCAGAAATATTAAACTCACCAATGAACAGAGACACTGTCCCACAGTATGGTGAAATGACCAGCTCTGACACTTCATCTACAGAGAGCTTTTCAGACTTGAGCTTGACAAAATCTTTTGGCACATCTTCGCTTTCATCCATAGCTCACTAGAAAAGCTGAAACCAAACAGACTCTGTTGTTGGTTTTGGTAATACTAGCATTGGCCAACTGCTTTTTATACAGTGCTGATGTCCCAATTTACGCAGAAAACATGCACCATCTACTTCCTCACCCCAAGAGACCAGTCTCCATGGTGAATTCACCTCTCAGTAGACTTGCTGAGAGAATATTAACTGCAAATATCCACCAATGACCTGGTTTTTAATGCATACAGGTTCCTTCCTGGTAGGAAAACTCTGGTCCAGTACGACAAAGCCAGAACTAGTCTGAAGCTGCAGTTTAACAGTACAATCAACCAGCATGGACCACTGTGCTGGTAAATTTGTGGTAAAATAGTCGGCCCCTCCTCCCCATCTTATCCTGAAATGAAACACAGTTGAAAACAGAGATTCCTGATAAAGATAGAGTAGAATTCTTAACCTAAAGTTTAATATGCTCTCCAGGACATCCAGTTCCTCATACTATCAGTCTGCTTCAGTGACACAGGAGATACTTCTAATTTCTCTGAGTAGAAAAGAGTCATCAGTTCATCTAAGAATNCTCCAGCAGGAAACACAAGTTACACTCTCTCAAAAGAGTATGGAGGGTGGAAGGAGAGAATTGCAATCACATCTCTGCACCTAAACAAAAAAAGATTACACAAACCTCACACAGAATCCATGAGATATTTTAGCACAGGATGGCACTCCATAGGAAACTAGGCAAGAATTGACACTTACCTACCAGAACCTGGGCAGATTCATCAGCCTCCACTAATTGGTGGGATGATGGCAACCTCGTCTCCAGGCTGCAGGACCAGGAGCTGATCTCCAAGAAGCACGTACTCCTGCCGAACAGCAAAAACCACTTGATCCCGGATGACAGCAAGCCTGAGGGGGATTGGCAGGAGCACAAATAGGTTTCTAAATAGACTGTTTGCATTTAACCATGAGAGTTCATTAAACAACAAACTGGTGCACAGTCTAGGGCAGCTGAGGTAAATACCACTGAGACTTATGCAACTCTGCTTCCAATACACTTTCAAAAATACAATAAACACCCACCTCCTACTTCTGGATTTTCTGCTGGTGGCCAAGGAGAAATCAACTCAGCATAATTTTCAGAAGTCAGGAATTAGCTTTGTCATAGGCCTACATCAGAACAAACCAAGGTATACCAGACCCACTGTAGCAGCTTCTAACAAAGGAGGTAACTCAAGAAGGTAGCAACCATCCAACTTGTGATTAGAAGGAAACATTCCCCTGATTCACTATGGCTGGATTGGAGCTATTTTCTTACACAGCAAGAAGCACTGCAGGATGTTGTTTCTGAGATCTCATGAAGATTCAGTGGTCAAAGAGTTGCTCTTCTTGTGTAACCTCACTGTATATGAGGTTTTGGGTCTTTAGTACTTACAGGTCTGAAATTTGCTATTGGTAAGCAGTGGCAACTAAGAGGGTAGATATAGTGGGTTTTCTGGCAGATCTATATATTTTCGCATTTCAAATCTGTGAGACGTTGCTGTAAGAGTCCACAGCTTTGGGTACCATGAGGCGGGGAGTCGCTTCCATGACTAAGTGCAATCACAGTGAGTATGAGGGCAACACCAGTAAAGCAGCAGAAAAAGAACGCCAACATTTCACTTTAGGAGGTACAGGAGTGATAACTGTTAGTGTTTCAGACTATGAAATCTGGCAAAGACAGCAGAGAGCTGTATTGCCTAGAAACAAGCAGGCATGCCAAAAGGGTACAAGTAAAAATCATCTTATTTCCTACCAGCCAGATAGACAAAAGTAGGCAAGGCACAGGCTGAGCAAAACACAGTAGCACTGACTCAGAGGGCAGACTGAAGGGAGGGACTGTATGGAAGTAAAGCAAGCCACTGAGGAACTGAATGCAACTATGGAACTGAAGCACCCATTACAAGGATGGGCTCTAATTAATGTCACTTGCAAGTTAATTCATTGGGGAAAATGGGTGGAACAGAAGAGCATTGTCAAGTAGGCTCAAGCTGCAGTTTGAATATCCATTAGCAATGTGAATAGAAGCCTGTGGTCGATGCCGTACAATTACATTGAGTTTTTCCAGAAAAGCTAGGAGCAGAAGCATTTTCCAAGAAGGCCTCTGTGAAGTGCCTGCCCCAAGTCATCATTCATAAAATGACAAAGTTGACAAAATATGGCAAACAAGACCAAAGGTGCTGCTCCTGCTTCTGATACCACGTAACAGGCTGCAAAGTAAAATACACTCACTCCCTCCTCCCCCATAACACACTCAGTCTCAATTCTCTGTAAGGAAAAGGCCTCTGGTCTAACATTTGGTTAGAGCTTCTCCTTTGGAAACAGATGCCTCTGGTAATTAGTTAATTTTTTTCATAGCCTTTGAGACTAGATCTAATAAATAACGGTGGTGCCTAAAGGAAGGCTTTGGCACCTAAGTCCAAAGTTAGGAAAATTCTGATGCGTTCAGCACTAAACCCTGAGAACCTCAACCTCTGTAAGGCCTTTTTTTTTTTTTTTCCACTCCCCACCACAAAACGGTGTTGCACCTTTGTCTACAAGAGTCATTCTTGACAGGACTGAGCATCTTCCCTCAGCCTTAACCTGAGGGGGAATTTCTGCTGACACCCCCAAAAAGCACCAGTGCTGCAGGGGTCCTTACAGTGCACACCTAGCACTCTCTTGGCACCAGACTACCTGTGAAATGCAATTAACAGCGGTAGGGTTTTCTCAAAGCAGAGAAGGTTGAAAGTGACTGACTATGTTTCCTACGTAAGGGTTGAGGAGCTGGAAGCCTGTGCTAGGGCTCCAGTTCCCTTCCTGACCTGCCTTCCAGAGGGTGCCATAAGCTCAGACCAACACCTAACAGTGCAGTTATAGATAAGCGATCGAAAACACCTGCATATTATCACTAATTTCTTATTTATTGCCCTGGCTGTGCTTGATCCCTCCTTCATATGCAGCAGAGTTACCGCACCATGGCCCTCCTGGACAACAGGCCACATGTCTCAAACCACCCCTCCGGCCCAGCTACTGGGTACATTTATTGGACCTAGTCTTTCCTTGCGTATACATAAAGCTACNTCCCCGGCACCCGCCTCGCCTCTAGCCGGGTCCCGCTCCCCAGGGGCGGCGGCAGGCTGCACCTACCTGGCAGCGCATGGAGCCGCCGTCCCCGGGCTGGCAGCCCTCCGACGCGGGCTCACGGTGGCGCCTGCGCCCGGAGGAGAGGCGCTGGGCACGGACCGCCCCCTGCGGCCTGGGCCAGGAGGGCGGCCAGGCCCCGCTCCGCGCCGTTCGGGAAGGCCGGGCAGGGCCGAGCCGAGNATGTTTCCTACGTAAGGGTTGAGGAGCTGGAAGCCTGTGCTAGGGCTCCAGTTCCCTTCCTGACCTGCCTTCCAGAGGGTGCCATAAGCTCAGACCAACACCTAACAGTGCAGTTATAGATAAGCGATCGAAAACACCTGCATATTATCACTAATTTCTTATTTATTGCCCTGGCTGTGCTTGATCCCTCCTTCATATGCAGCAGAGTTACCGCACCATGGCCCTCCTGGACAACAGGCCACATGTCTCAAACCACCCCTCCGGCCCAGCTACTGGGTACATTTATTGGACCTAGTCTTTCCTTGCGTATACATAAAGCTACAGCATTTGCAACTGGCCAAAACACCAAACGCTCACCACAGGTTACAAGAACAAGGTAATGTCTTCATGGTATCACAGTACCGATACATGTTCCAGCTCAACTATAAACGCTGAATTGGTATTTACCAAAAACACCCCAACCACGTTAAGCTTTGTGCACCTCAGCAGTAACTTTCCCCCAGTACCTTGGGTGCACCTTGACGATCTCCTCCCAGAGCTGCAGCGAGGTGACCTGCCGTGGCACCCAGAGGGTCTCGCAGCGCAGCCCCGCCAGCTCCGCGCTCCTGGCGAAATACAGCACCGAGACCTGCTCGGGGAACAGACGCCGATCAGGGGAACGGGGCCTACTGAAAGAAAACGCTACGGCACATTAACTTCTCTGAAAATACCACAGCAAACAACCGAAACCAAACCAGCGGCAGGAAAAGCTTTCCCTGGCTTAAAGCCCACAAGCTCTGTTGGTTCCTTCTGCCTCGGCTGTCAGAAGAGCAGGGAAAGA
>VYXH01011719.1:7886-23528 GCA_013397275.1 Burhinus bistriatus | reverse complement strand
GAGGGCCCGGTCCCGTGTGGGCACGGTTTGGGGCCGGCCGCGGTAGCCCTCAGCGACGCTCGGGGGCAGTCGGGCAGGGCCGAGCCGAGCCGAGCCGAGCCGAGCCGAGCCGAGCCGAGCCGAGCCGAGGGGTGCGGCCCCCGTTCTGGCGCCCTTAGGCCGGGCCGGGCCTAGTGGAGTGGCGCAGCCCCGTTCCGGGGTCCTTCCCCCGCGCAGGTGGATAACGCAGGTGGCCCGCGGCCCTCAGAAGGTGGTGGGGGAGCAGGGAGTGGGAGCCCGTGGCTTTGCCCCCAAACACAGCCTGTAATTTTGGGGAAAGGAGCTTAAAAGCCGGATTTTCACATGGGCTCAGTCCCCAGAGTGCATGGGGATTGCAAATGATTGCAAACGTTGCATGTCAACTGACCTGCACGCGGTATACCTCCACTGCACATACACATAATAGGTATAGCAGGTATCCATAACAGGTGCAACGCAGCCATCAATACACTGATAGCGGATTTGTGGGGTAGGTGCTGTTTCAGCGTGGGGATTGCTGTGGTATCTCTCTCCCCCTGGACAACTGTACGCCTTCAGCGATTGCTGCATGGCAAGACAGCACGGTGGAAGAACGCTGGTGAACCCCCTGCAGTTTGGGGCCGGGGAGGAGGGGAAAGCGTTGCTGGGTATCTGGCAGGAGCTGCGGAGAGACCTGTGGCAGATGTTCCAGAGGGCACAACTATGCCCCAAAACCGTGTCCTCGTAGGTGGCCAGGGTGACTTCTGTGCTGTTTGCCTGGCAACACCGGCAACCTCACAGCAGTAAAGGAGGAGCTCCTCCTGTCAGCAAACCAGAGGGAACTCTGCAGTCATTACCAGCAACATGGAGTTCATGGTCAGTAACTGTGATTCGGGCAGGTGGAAAACATCCATGCTAGCTGGATGCAACAGTCAGCAAAAAAACAAAAATTAAAAAAAAATAAAATGCCCTGAAGTAAAGAGCTGCTATCCAGTCATTTCAAAAGATGGCTGAGAAAGGAAGCAGACCTTTCTACGTAATAATTCTTGCTTCTGAGGTACAAGGACAATGAAAGTTAAAATGATAAAGTTTTCCAAAAAATGTGCATGGAGTATGTATTTTGTATCAGTTATCCAGTACACCATGTCTTAATCCTCTGCTGTGAGGAATAAATGAGTTCTTTTTTAAAACTGTATTCTTTTGTTTGTGAATGATTAACTACTGTTACAAATTGAACTCTCCTCAAGACAACATGTGCCAAGTGAATGAAATTACTGCTTTCTTTTTTCTCTGGGCTGTGTAATTTTGGATCTATACATCTTAAATGAAATAGATCACTTTGACAAGGTGTGTGTATGACCCAACCAGTAGCTAGCAAGTGACTGGCACATTTTTTCCATGCAAAAGATGTGCCACAGGTGTCAGTCCTTAGAGTGAAGTGGGTGAGTGCTGGGCTCAGCTGGAGCAAATTAGCCTCTCAGGCCAGAGAACAATGAGCTTTGAAAGGGTTGAATTTGGAGTTAGGTTCACTATGGAATAAGGAGAGAGGAGTTATGGGTAGTGAATTTCTGGATTTTCTTTATTTGAGCTCCAACTAATGACTCACCTAAGCCAATGCTTGAGTATTTTTCAAAGGATGGGTCAGTCTTCATCCCTGTGTTGCATGAATTAAAAGCAGAATTTGTTAAAGGCAGAATTTGTCCCTAGAAAGCACAGGAACAGAGTAAGATGTGTGACTCCAATTATCTATTAACTATGTTCTAGAACTGATAAAAGAGTTAAAACTTCTTAAACAAAAACATGAATTAAGCTGAGGTGTAATATGAACGTCTAAAACAAAACTCTCTCCAAATGTATTTTCATTCTGGAGGTCTTTTCTTCCAGGAACACCAGCCTCAGCAAGAGGTTGGACTACTACACTGCTTGGTTTGCAAGAGTGACTTTTATTCAGATTGGGGTTTTTGTTTGTTTGGCTTGTTTTCTGTTTTTTGGGGGGGAGTACAGATACCTACATAAGATGAAATGAGAGGTGTTTCTGTAGCTCTGGAGGAGATATGTAGAGACTAGGATTTCAAAACCATCTCTGCTCTTTGATTCCTGTAGGCTAGCTCCACGTGATTTTCCCTTAAAATATTTTCTGGTTTGGATCCTTCTTTCAGACACAATTTTCTTCTTGCAGCTTTTGGTTTGGAGTGTAATTGTGAGTACCTGCAATGTATAACATCTAGTTCTAAGTGTTACTCATTGAGTCTATTATTTTGAATTAAACCTTGTCCTAAGCCATGGGGCCTTTGCTGTAGCTAACAGGTGTGTATGCATCCTCCCACACTGAAATCTATATTAACTTCTTATAATGTATTTCTTTTGGATGTATTTAATTTTAAAAGCTGTGATTAAGCCCTCCAAAGCAGATATTTCCTATTCTGCCTTCCAACCTCTCTTTGTTTTAATAATGTTTTAATACTGACAAAGTGCAAATCTTACTGTTTGGAATTCCCTTACACCACCCAGACAGATTGTGGTTTAAGAAAAATTCAATTCTAATAATACTAAGGAGAAGCAAATTGTGGGGAGCTATTATTACTATTAATTTATTTCTTACTTACCAGCTGCATACTTTGAACTTGAAGATCTAGCCTGAGTATACCCAGGCACTAAGGCACTGATTCTGCAGCGTACTCCTGAATACAGAGAACCACAGCAAAGTCAATGAAATTTAAGTAGGTACACTAGTCTGCTAGTGCTAAGCTATTTTTGTAATAACTTATTACAAGAATTGATATAAAACATGTCTGGATGCGCTAGAAAAACCAAAGAGGAATGAACAGGAGACGTATTGTTAATCTTTATTTCTTTCTACCAATGATTTACTTAAGGTCACTGTGGCAAAAATAACTCTCTGGAACTGCACAAGATTGTGGTTGTCTAACCTCTAGTAGATTTTCTGCTTCCTTTTAGTTTCATTTTAGACCTTTTCTCAGAACTGTTTGGTATAAATCATGAGTTGCTGCTCTAAAGTTCAGATTTGTACTTCGGAGGTCTTCAGAGATCTTCTTTTACTCCCATTTTACTGTTCTGAAGAATTTCAGTTATATTGGTGGTGGACCCGAGTGCATCTTTGTTATACACCTGAGATGTAGATATTGATGCATAGCACTGTATTTAGAAGAACAGACACAATTCCTTTACTTCAAGCTTCCTGAAATAACCAGGAAAACTAAAAAGTATCATGACCTGGAATAAGCCTTCATTACCTGTTCCACCCTTCATTTGTCTTGGGCAGCCAGTCAGATCTGAAGTCAGTTTAGCATTAACCTCCTGCTACTGAGTGAATTTAAAAAAAAAAAAAAAACAAAAAAAACAAAGCTACTTGGAATAATCTGCAAGGATACAAAAGTGAGGCAGGTATAAGAGATATGTCACCACGAATTCCAGTCATTCCACTGAATTCAGGTCTGAATTTGGCCTCATACATGTCAACGCTGGTAATAATCTGGAAAACATTTCCTTCCTATTTTGGGAGGAAGGAGAGCTGTTCCTTGAGTTTCCACGGTGGAAGAATGGGGAGAAAAAGTGAAAATATGAATCTGTCTGAGGCACTATGACCTCTAGGATTCCTGTGTGTGAGGTATATGTGGCCATTTGACCAATGTCTTTAACATTCCCCTTGGCACTCTTTGAAATTGTCTATTACAAAACAGATGGTGCAGTAGTTACTTGTTGAAGGGCTAGAGGAGCAGGACCACATCTGGAATTAATCTTTAGCTCCCTAAACGAATAGATCACCCAGTTTTAAGAGGGCCTTCCAATATAAATGCATTGCACAAGTACAGAGAAAGAATACACAGCTTTAAGGCAGAGTATGAGCAGTCTGGAACTATAATTCATAGACACAAACCTCTTTCTGTTCAACTGCCTCATTTATGGGCAAGTCTTTTCTGCAAGAATTCCTTTTTATTTTCATTGAGCAACAGCAGTAAGTGAAATATGTAACTTCTTAAATGGGATTTTAGAAAATCCATAAATTTTCAGGTTTTGTATAAAGTAATTTCCTAAATGCCTACAGTATTCCTAAAGAGATGACCTCTTTCATTTTCATACTGTCCTTTGGCCCAAAGGATAGCTAAAGGTTGTATTAAACTAGCGTGCACACGAACATCATTCACTATGGAGTTTTGGCCGATCATTAAGCAGTATAACACATGCTGTGAGGAATGATGAGAAAGGACATTAGGGCATTCAGTGATGATGCTAAGGTAAAAACTGTGTCTGCAGTCTTTGATGCCAAGGCAAAGCCTAAGTTCTATCCCATAGAACCTTGTATTTTAAAGTGTTTGGTACTGAACTACCTGGATAATATTTGATCTGGATAATCTAATTATTTAAAATATCAAATGTGTTATCTGTCATTATGGAAAAAAATTATACTGTCAAAAATTCATTGCTTCCTGCAAAAGCCCCAAATTTGTGTGNGAGGGCCTTCCAATATAAATGCATTGCACAAGTACAGAGAAAGAATACACAGCTTTAAGGCAGAGTATGAGCAGTCTGGAACTATAATTCATAGACACAAACCTCTTTCTGTTCAACTGCCTCATTTATGGGCAAGTCTTTTCTGCAAGAATTCCTTTTTATTTTCATTGAGCAACNTCCTTCTTTTGTAAAGCACCTAGCACAGGGAGACATGAAATGCTGGAGATAAATAATGCAGTGTTAGTTTATTTTCCCAGATTAAATTATTGGCCCTCTAATTATCATAATGTGTAAGAATTTGAAACATTGCACAAGGTAAGAAATATTTCACAATATGGATTTGCTGAAGCCAATGGAATTTCACAGGATTTACTCTCATCTGATGAAAATAAAACCAACCTCTTTACCCATCCGTTCAGAATTTGGGTTTTGAGGTAGACACTTGTCATAGCAGATTACAGATTGCAGCTGTCCTGCCTATCGGTTCTTTATAATTGNTAGGGCATTCAGTGATGATGCTAAGGTAAAAACTGTGTCTGCAGTCTTTGATGCCAAGGCAAAGCCTAAGTTCTATCCCATAGAACCTTGTATTTTAAAGTGTTTGGTACTGAACTACCTGGATAATATTTGATCTGGATAATCTAATTATTTAAAATATCAAATGTGTTATCTGTCATTATGGAAAAAAATTATACTGTCAAAAATTCATTGCTTCCTGCAAAAGCCCCAAATTTGTGTGACAAAGTAGTTGTAAGGGCAAAGAATTTTGAATGCTATCAAATCCACAAGTCGTGTCTCTGATACTGTGTTTAAAAAGATAGAATTTCTCTCTTGTATCTAGTATTTCTCTTGGTTTATATGCTTTTCTGTCCTTCTTTTGTAAAGCACCTAGCACAGGGAGACATGAAATGCTGGAGATAAATAATGCAGTGTTAGTTTATTTTCCCAGATTAAATTATTGGCCCTCTAATTATCATAATGTGTAAGAATTTGAAACATTGCACAAGGTAAGAAACATTTCACAATATGGATTTGCTGAAGCCAATGGAATTTCACAGGATTTACTCTCATCTGATGAAAATAAAACCAACCTCTTTACCCATCCGTTCAGAATTTGGGTTTTGAGGTAGACACTTGTCATAGCAGATTACAGATTGCAGCTGTCCTGCCTATCGGTTCTTTATAATTGTTGTAGCTGCTTTGCTCAGCTTGAAAATGGAAGCGTTGCTGAAGTTTTTACAGTATTTCAGATCAGTGTCTTTACCTACCCCTGGGGGCACACACAGTACAATTGAGATAGACTGCCATTTGCAGAATATCCTATCTTAGGTTTCGATTCTGATTGTATCGCATGGTTAATTCTTTCGCTGGTAACATATTCTAGTTGGTTTGCCTTCAATCTTTTCCTTACACTTAAGATGTAAAGATTATCTGGCTGATTCTGTAGAATGCTGGGTTTGTATTTAAACGTCCTGATTAATTCTGCACTTAAAGTTTAGCAGTTTTGAGTAACCGAGTCACAAATGCATACGCTTTTATGAAGACTCCAAAGAGACAATGGCACAAGAAACTCTAGGAGTAGATCTGCACTGACCCTAGCCAGGGGGTTGGCTGCAGATTGCATCCTGCCATGTTCCCATACCTACCTCCTTGCCATCTACATAGCGCCCTTGCTGACAGTTTGCGGATGTTCACCATCATACAGTCAATATATAAAACTGAATCAGTGTTCTTATTGGAAGTGTTGCATGCTTTTCACTCATCTGTTTCACACATTTCCAGAAAAAACATGGCTAGATCTTTACTGATGATATCTTCTACTGAGATTGATCAAACTGGAATTATTTTCACCAGGCTGTATGCCCTGTGCATATTCAGCTCTTCTCTGTGTTGGCTGACAACTGGAATGCTTTCTTTGTAAATAAGAAAGGCATTTTTTCAAAAAAGGTTATATTCTGTTGAAATTTTTCCAAACCTTGGGAAAACGTTGCGTGATTAGTTCTGAAAGCCAGTCACTTGGTAACTTACTTTTTAATATGAATCAATAGTTTTTGTGAGAGAGTTAGATTGTGGCTATGCAGTTAAGAATTAGTCCAGTTTTGTACTTGAAATTTACATTAACAGCCATGGTATATCCTGGCATCGAACTAGGAAATTCTGCTTACAAGTAGGTAATACAGGATTGCCCACACTGCAAACAAATGATGAAAGCCTGTCATAAACAACCTGTCCAAATTCTGTGTGCAAAACTGGGACACTGAAGTTTCTGTGCCTTTTTTTTTGACTAAAAGTTTCATTTTCTGTTATATATAACAGCACACATATCCACATGAGGGCACCAGCTGACATCTTATTCTCAGAGCAATGTGTAATCTGTTTCAGAAATGAACATGTCAATCAATAATCACTCCATCCTTATATTTACCGAGCTAGAGTAAAGATTGAACTGTTAAATGTTCAGTTCCCAAATTTTTGTTTGTTCTTTTTTGATTATTAAGGCAGCAATACTTCTAGTTTCTGTAAACTCTACATTCGACAAAAATCTTGAAATAAACATTAATCACATAGAGATGTGGGGATTTTAAGTTTTCAAAAGAAATAAAAAATTCTTTTTTAATCTGGCTGCATAATGTAATCTAAGTGAACTCTCATTAAAATTGGTAAAGTTTATTATTTCTTAGCTTTGAAAGGAGAACAAAAATCTCAAGGTTTTAGCCTCATTTTTATTAAATCCACAAAAATATGCAGTCAACACCCATTCCATTTGTAGAAGTTATACAATCTTTTTAAAAAAGCAAAGAGTAATTGGTGCTCTACTCTTGGTCAGGCTGAGGATTCAGGACCTGATTGTCCACTTCCTTTGCCCGCTGAACTCCAAGAACATTGACCAATGTAAATAGAGTACAGGAATGATGGCCTTTCCTCTTCTAGCTCCATAAGTGCCAGGCAATAGAAACTGCAAAGGCTTGAGTCTTCCTTCAGGGGCCAGCAGACTGCATGCTGGAGGATGGAGGATGTAACAATCTTTTAGCTAAATAGGGAAGGTTACACCAAGCAGGCTGTGGGATTATTTGACAGAGGTGACTGTACACAACATGAAGTGATGTAAAGGATATTTTTCTTTGAAATCAACTGGACAGCATTTTGAAAGAAAGATAAACTTATCAGGAACTTCCAAAGTGCTTTGGAGGGCGTTCACAAAAGCTGTTTTAGCCTCGTAAGACTAAACTCCTTAGACTCGAAGCAGCAGAAACCCATAGGCTTTTCCAAAGAGTGATTCAGAAGAACCAAATTAACAGCTTCTCTTGCTTGCCCCTGGTCGAAGCCTGTTTCTCCATTGACTGTTGGGGTGGTCTGGAGAAACTGGCCTCTTGGAGCTAGTCTTGGTCTTAGTGAGTACTCTCTCCTGGTGACAGAGAAACAAAATACCATTATTTAAAGATTAGAGGTATCATGGTATAGTATAGTCCTCTGGAGTGGGGAAAGCCTAGGAGTTTTCTTTCTCAGCAGAAAGCCACAGAGTTGGAAAAGTCAGAAAACGTTTTGAGCTAAAGACTTTTTCAGGACTCAGTGTTCATTGTAATGCAGATACATAAACGGAAGCATGCTTCATAACATGAGAACAAACCTGAGCATTGGAGCACACATTAAAAAATTGTGAAGATGTGAATCTACTGGAAATCCTGATGGAAAATAGTGACTTTAAAGAATCTTTAGGTTACTTTTTCTTAGAAAGAAACGGTAATTTGGAAGGAAAATATCCTCCCTTTAGCACAGTAATTTAGTCTTGCAAAATTTACAAAAGTACTCTAGGTCCAAAATCCTCAAGTGCCTATTTTTGGGAAAGAGGAAGAAGTTAATATCTGTTAGATCCTTCTCTACATCACATATGCACTGAAAAAGGAAAGTGCTCCATCCAAGTGTTTCATGTCCACTAAATATAAATTAGATGCATGCCAGAAAATGTTAGGGTCTTTATGTATATGGGCCTGTATTTTGGGCTATTGTTTTGGCACCAGTGCTATGTTAAGTGATTATTTCCTTTCTTCAGCTGTTACTGAGAGAAATGCAAGGGGTGATTAATGGATGCTTGTTTGTTATAGGCCCCAATAAGTATCTCTGGTATCCCAGTGATAATTGTACATCAGGGGAAGGGAGGAGGGGAGTGAGACTTGTTTGGTTGTCTTCTTGCATTGCTTTTTTTCCAAAGCACTTTTAAGCGGAGCCAGTAAGTGTTATAAGTGTTACAATAAAAGAGGTTCTGGTGAGTGTTACAGGTGTTACAATAAAAGAGGTTCTGGTTGATCCATAAAGTACTTGCTCAGCTATCTAGAAGGCCAGAATAGGTTCATATGTATTCATCAACTGAAAAGCCTGATGCCTTGAAGACACTGGAAGATCTCTGAAGATTCTGGATAACTGATTTTAACATAGGTCGGACCTCAATTTAGCTCAAGACAGCTGATAATATAGGAGAAAAGAAAATGTCCGTGTCCTGAGAGAACATGGCAAAGCTAATGATGCATAAAAGGGAACCTGAGACTTCAGCATGCACACTGACACACCAGAAATAATCCAGAAAATGTAGCTTTGTTGCTAAGTAAAACACTGAGAGGGTCGGTGCCCTAAGCACTATAGGAGTGTTCATACCTGAGGGGAATTGTGAAGTGGGTAGCTGCGTGCCAGGATCCATTCGGTGCGTGTGAGTCTCAGCCTCTTGAGTCTAAGTGGTACTGACAACTCAGAGGAGATTTTGAAGGCATCGCAGGAACTACAAGAACTAAGATAAGGATGAAAAATAAAAGGCTATAAACCGAAGCTGTAGTGCAGAGCGGTGGGAAAGCTGGCTAGAATAGCAGTGATTTTGTGGGAAGCTTTTGAGCTGAGGTCTGTCAGAAAGGATGGGAGTCATTTGACCTCATTTTAGCTGTCCAAGGGTTATTTAACCAGTCTTAATTTGTTGCCTGTCCTTCTCCTATAGTAAATGAAAAGGTAGAGGCATCTCCAGAAAGCAGTTCAGGTTGTTCACACTGGCCTGATTTGATACTTACCCTGGCTAAGGCATCTGCTGTCTAGAGGCAACTGTGGAGCTTCACTGACTCTAGAGGGATCATCTGTGACTAGGTTAGACACCTAATTTTTAGACAGCTAAAGTTAAGTGAAATAGTCCCATCAAGTTGTAGGTCGTATTGTGCATTTGCAGCTCATGTCTGAATAATGTCTTATAACTCTAAATAAGAAAGTTTTAATAGTTGCAACCTTTCTTATATTTAGTACCTGGAGACCCAGGTACTACAAATGACACAAAATAATGCCACCAAGGTTGGCACAGGAGAAAGCAGTGATGTAGACAAGCAATCCGGTTGCATAGTCATGCATACGCAAACAAAGAATGAAGGCGTTGAACACTCATCGAGAGACCTTGTACGACTCTGTGACAACTCCGGATAAAAATGAGAAGTTGTGACTACAGAGGTTACACATGGAGTTTTCCTCTGCAGCTCTGTCTTGCTAATAGACTTCCAGTGACAGCATGGATCTTCCTGTATACTTAGAGTTTCTCTTCCTTAGCATTTCAATTCACAAATGGAGTAAATTGGTTCAAATGGACCATTTCACAAACAATCCAGATGTGTTAACATGAAAGTTGTGTGATACAAGCCATAAGCCTAAAAGGCTCCTGCTTTTCCAGTGCTGTATTTGGAATAATGCTCTTTGGTAATTAAAATGAAAATTAACAGAAAAAAGCCAGCAATTTGTTTACTAAAAGAATAATCCTTCCATGAGCAGAAGCACTAACATGTTTTCCATGGATTAACTGGGATGACTCACCAGATATCTCTGCCATTGAGATCAAGTAATGGTATGATTGGTAAAGATATTAGGGCAAACTGCAGTTATGGCAGTTTTTTTCCAACTGCCAGGTAAAGCCAAGCATTCGCTAGTGCAAATGATATTTGAGTAGAATTATGGTGTTACTTTTTTTTTTAAGTTCAGGGCACGTCCCAGTTGTTTTTCCCCAGCACATTCAGCCTGAAGGCAGTCCTTTGGCCTCCCCTTTCTTAGTCTGGACTTCTCCTGGCCTCCTCAAATTTTTATTTTTAATAAATATTTACATAGTTTTATTCAATAATTGTATCTGCCCCCAGGCAGGGAACTGCTACCTCTTCTTCCAGACAGCAGCAGGACCTGGACATACTTGCACCTGGCTGGTGTTTGCTCTGAAGAAGGAATGGCAGCAGCTCTTTCCCCTCTGCCCCCTTGCAGTGCATCTAGGTACACTGCAGAAGGCTTCAAGAGTGTGGTAAAGGTACTGCCCGTAGCAGCTTGAGAGACGCACAGTTTGTACTGATGTACAGCAACTTTATACGGCTCTAGGAATTGCAAACCTGGGTCTTTTTGAGAGAGCTGACGTCCCTCAGTCAAATTCTGCAGGACTGATACAAATGGAAAGTAAATATTGATTAAAATAAAGGAACGTCTCTCTGCCTTTCCATTTTAGACTCAGGGGTATAACCACTACTGAAATTCAGGTTTTCCTGGCTGATCAGAATTTATAGCTAATCCTAAGAATAGTCTTTTCACTTCCTCTTAAGCCTATATATCTAAACAGTGACAAGTAAAAATAGTTGGAAAGTTTGAAGCATACCATGTTTGCTTCATACATGTAGTGTGGTATCTGCAGGCTTGAGTGTCACGTAGCTTTATGTGCTTTCTGCAATGAGTACATTTACAGTCTCTTTTGAAGAATTTGCACTTGCAAGTCTTGTTAAAATTCATAATACCCTTAAAGTATTGCAGATAAGCAGTCAGTGATTACCTCTTTTTACATAATAAGCAGATACCCTCCCATCAACCTGGTGCTGATGATTACTAGCCTTGTATTAAAAGGCTAACAAAAGCATTTGTTGCAGTTGTATGTACACATGTACACATTTCTAATTCCATAAGCAATTTCAGCTAGTGTAACCAGCCTCACCATCAAATGTGGTAACTGCGGAAAGCCCTCTAGCCCCAGCCAAAAAAACTTTGCAAAGAAACTGTATTGTTTCAGCATGCAGCTGCACAGACATTGATGCCAGCTCAGGAGAGAAGGTATGGGTGGGAACAAGCAGTGAGAACATGGGATCGTTTATTTCAGCAGCAGTGTGGGGTTTATGCCAAAGTAAACTGCTCATGGGTCTACTAGTTAAGGGTTGCCAATATAACAATGATATGTAAGTAGAAACACACTGATAAAGTCTTTTGTTAGTCATTCATAAATTTAAGAACAGAAAAGTGAACTCAGATTTCAGAAGAGCTTTGGATGTCCAATACCAGAATGTAATTGTTATCTCAATATTAAAATCAAAAAAGAAACAGTTTAAAAATTTGTGTGTAAAGACGGTCATGCTGTTGTCAAAGAAATGAAGGTGCAAGTTAATGAAGGTGCGTGCATTTCACCTGCTGTCTATGCACATCATCAGCTGGGATCAAGGTGCTGATAGCCCCAGACACAGGCCGTGATTGTGGGCAGACCTAGGGGTGGTTCCTTGGAAGTAAAATTTTCCTGTATTTTGAGAATAAGTCTAGGCCCTGTGATTGGTTTGTCAAATTGAAAACTCAGAAGTGATTACTTGTACTAAAGAAGTGATATTTGAAGTTACGAGGAAAAGTCTCTAGAATATCAAGTAACCTCTTACCATTAAGTGAGGGCGGCCTATGGATTACTCAACTAATCTGGAATAAAGCTTTCCCTGTAAAAGTAAACTCTCCAAAGGAGAAATTGATATGGAATTTCCTTTGGGTTCAGTACTCAGATCTCAGACCTGGGAAATTAATGTGATCTATAACAAATCTAATAGGGGCTCAGATGCTACAGAGCCTCCTCCAGTGACCCAGAGGTAATCGTTCTTTTCTTCAGTGCTTCTGTTGCTACTTATCCTTAGGTAAAAGCATCTTGGGAAGCTTCTCAGGACTGAGGGAAAATGTCTCTTTTTAGACCCTCCTTCTGAGCTCCCATCTCATTTTCACACAGCTCCAGCATCAGTCCAATTTAGAACTGGTCATGTCCAGTTTTAGCCTCTGTATTACTAAGATTGAATGATGTACACACTCATCCACACATAAATCAATATGGTTAGTGGGAGTCTGTAGCTTACAAGCCTATAGTAGATCTGAGCTTTTGCTTTGGATCTTTCCCTTGGATTTGAACAGAGAGAGAATAGAGCTGTTTGTGATTTCTTTTTCAAAAGTTGTTGTTCACTATAGTGATGCTTTTTCTCTGCAGCAAGATGAGCAGAAGTTCTTAGTTAAAGAGTTAGTTTTACAATCCAACATATGTGTGACAAGGGATATAGTGTGTGTGAGGAACTTTGATTTGGGAATCACTTCTACATTCATGTCCATTTTTTACTGTCTTTGTATGTGACAATCCTGGTTTGTAGACTCTCTTGGGATCTCAGAGATTGTGAAACTGAAAGTAACAGGGCCAGAATTAACTTCAAGTAATTACTGACCATTCTCAATATCATTTATGCTTCCTGTGTACCTGTTTTACCTTTTCACGATTCTCTTTGACCTAGCAGAGACAAAGGAAATATAATGCTTGTTGCAAATTACAGCACCATTTTAGCTAGACATGCACGCAGTGAAGACTTCACCTTGGCATTGCCGTTGTATGTTACTGAACAGAGATCTGTCTTTTTGCCTCTTCCAACTCTTTGGTCTCTTCAGGAGGCCAGGGCAAATTATAGCACATTGCTTTCGGCAGCTCTGAAAGAAAGTTCATGTCCTCATGTTCAAAGACCAATATTTGAAAGGACTGATACAGATGTGCCACATATTACCAGCACATGAATGAGACAGAACAACACTTTCAAGAAGTAGAACCTGGGATGGAAAAGCAGAATATCTTTCTTTCGAAGACTTTGTATTAGCACTGTTGCTACATATTCATCTTGGAACTTCTTCAGTTCTGTCTCGACCACTGTCAAAGATATTTTATTGTTAAAGTCAGACTACTGGGCCTTCAGAGACACTGCTACAGTTTAGTAAATGTGGAGGAAGGTACCTCTGCTTTAACTATTAGAATTTAAAGAGGAAAAATAATGTACATTATCAAGAACAGATATCCTCATTCTGTAGGAACTGAAGTACTTCAGAGTAACAATCTTTTAAGCTAAATATTTCCCAGCATATGAGACTTTTCACAGTACTGCTACCCTGAGGGGAAACTTTAAATATAGTTAAAATACATAAAATGATGCTAGTAAGTAACCTTTTCAACAGCAGTTTGTATAATTTCATTGCCATGCAGACTAAAGTGGTCTAAATCACCATAATCTTAAAGCTTAAAAACACGTCAAACTGGAAAGAGGACATGATAGCACAAAAATCCCAAGCAACCGAACCTGTTAGCATTCATGGAGGGTGAGATACTGAGAGGTGTTCTAAGGAAAACCAAATCACTCAGATGCCTTTGGCCACACTGTTAAGTAAAGCATATATATTTCTGCAGATGAAACACAAGTGTAACACCATGTCTGTAAGTGAGAAATCTTGATGGATATTCACTGATGTGTGCTTGTCACTGACATCTGTTGCAAAACTCTCCCAGAACTTGCGCACCTTGGTCATTGATGTGCTGGGAATTCACTAGCCTTCTCCGAGCAGGGCATGACCATGGTGCTGCTCAGCTTCATTTCACTGAGCAGTCCCAGGGGACTAGAATCCCTCTGGTGGGACAGCGAAATTTGCAGAGTATATGACAGGAATATAGTAGGTATTGATAATATGCAATTATGCATATTATAAATTTTGCAACTATTTCAAGTTCTGTACCTTTACTTGGTAAAACTTGCAGCTGGGTAGTTCTCATACCACTTGCCTTTAACTGTTGACATGTAACAACAGTATTGACCATTACATCAGTGTTACACTTAGTCATGGGGAAAGAACAGGGTAGTTGCTGTAAACAGTCTCTGGAAACAGGGATCAATGGCAGAATTGATTTAAACTGACCCTGACAATGAAGTGGTCTCATCACAGGGCTCTGCAGCCAGGGCCCATTAAAATAATCGTTTCTTTTCCTTGCTGTTTTTGAGACACTGAAACTTTGTCAACCTTGAAACAGAATGAACTGCCAGGAGTGTAGTTGTTTTGAGTAAACAGTCCCAGAATTTCAACACACCATGGATGGCAATGACGTCTCTTTTGGTGTTTGTTGTCCTACTTCCAATACACAACGCTGACTGTAAAACACAAAACTGTAGGTTACTCTGCAACAGATTTATTCAAAGACAACAAAAATCTTAGTAGCTCTGTTATCTGCTCCTTTTATTTTAATATTGCTCTGGCATCTCTAGAGTTTCCAGCTATACTAGTTTCTGAAGAGGCTGATCTTCCAAGAACAACTTTCTCAAGGGGTTAAAAGGAAGAAGAATAATAATTCTGTAACACGCATTTTTAAAGTTTCCAGAAAAAAAATACTACTTTTTTTCATGTCTTCCAGGAAAGACTTAGGAAAGACTTGATTTTTTTTTTTATTTATTATTTTTATCTGGGGAGCAAGCACTGGAACTCTGAATTGGTTCAAGATGATTGGACATCTGCTATTAGTCTGGGAATTACCACCTGAAGATGGTAAGGAAAATATTTTCACAACGGGATTGTGCAAGCACTGGAACAGGTGGCTCAGGAGGGATATGGAGTCTCCATTCAAAACTCAACCAAGCAAGGCACCGAGCAGCCCGACCTGACACTGAAAGTAGTTCTGCTCTGAGCAGTTGCTCTGACTGGGCAATGTCCCGAGCTCCCTTCCAGTGTCAGTTCTTTTATGAGTCTGTTATTTTGAGGACTTCCACAGAAAGTGCTGCTTTCTTCAGCTCTTGCACTTCAGGTCTCAACAGATCCCTGTGCTCAGGACCACACATTTATTGCCTACTCGAACTTGTCAGACCATAAATGAGCCCTTATTAATCAATAAAATAAAATAACTGACTGTGGAGGAGAAAATGGGAGAGATAGAGGGTCTTTAAAAATTAAATGGGTATTTAAAAAGTGGGACACTTTTCTTAGGAACTTAGGTTAAGAACTGGATAATCTTGGTCACCAATAATAGAAGGTGAATTTCTTTTCAGAAAAACTACACTTATAGCAATCTAACAGTATTTTCTTGAATGGGGTTAACAC
>VYXH01011718.1:40029-59666 GCA_013397275.1 Burhinus bistriatus | reverse complement strand
GGAGGGAGAGCTGGAGCCGGGGTAAAGAAGGATGAGGAGGAAGCAATGGGCGCCGGGAGCCCCGGGAAATAGGAAGGGGTAGGCAGGGTGGTGGGACGGGACCGGGCAAGGAGAGGGCTGGGCAGGAGATGGAGGGAGGCTGCGGATGATATTGGGGGCATGTGGGGACGCGATTGCAGAGGCACAGCCCATTCTCTGCTCTCTACCACAGTTCCTTCCTCAGCACGGAGCCCAGAGTCCAAGTACCTGTAACCTGCCAACACCTCGACTCACATCAGGGCTTCTCATGTCCAGGCTGGAAGGTACTCATGTGTAGCACCTGCACTGCCAGTGATTTGGGCCCCATCAGTCTATACTAAGAGACAAACCAAGACTCTGGTGAGCGACTGTCCAGGCTTCCCCACCAGTGGCTGGCTCCCTGGCTCAGCTTGGCCACTCGGACTGTTTCTCTCTGCTCCAGACAGGCCAGGTCACAGCAGTATTGGTGTGTCTGTTGGGAGCCACCCAGCCTCCAGGCCAATAATCACTACTGGGCATTCTTTTATATCTTAGCAAAGAAACTGCCATTGACTACTGCCTGTGATGGTCCATTGCTAAGATCATGTGCCGCACCTCAGTCTGCTTCATCAGGAAAATGTCTAGGTTCTTCCATCAGTGACAATCAATTCAAACAGAGAATATGGACCACCAGACTAATTTCATAGAGAAGGAACCCTTCAAGATTTGCATGTCTGCGTCCCTTCCCAAATACCATATAGGCTGAGCTGTATTTAGAAATAAAAAGTAACTCTGGATTACTTTTACTGATCTAAAGGTACTCTGGAGAAACCAAATCCTTTTGACCCTGAACAGCACATCTTACAATTCTTGTCATAAATTCACCAAGCTATAATATATTTAGTTTATTTCCTCCTACGTCTATCTTCAGAAAGTCAAAAGAAGGCAGGAAAAAAGTTCAGAAGGGGGGAGTGAGGATGATAAAGGTCCAGATCAGCTTCAGTGCATGGAACAATTTAGTCTCCATTCTGGAAAGAAGGCAAACAAGGGGAATGGGGAAGAGGACAATGAAATCATGAGTGGTCTGTGAAGGGTGATTTTGTTCAGCTCTGTGGAGCTGATTTTGTTCACTGTATCTTCCAATATAAAGCAGGCACGAAATGAGTCCAAGATCAAAACAAACAAAAGAAGGTGGTACTTCATATGAGGGGCTGTGGACCTGGGGAACTTCTTGCTGCAGAATGCTGTGGATGCTTGAAATTTACATTGTCCCAAGAGCTGCTTGGATTAGTTCACAGAAGAGAAATCCTTTGAGGGCTCCTGAATAGAGAAAACCACCTCCAGCTCATGAACTCATGTGAGTCACAAAGAGTTGGGTCTGGAGGCATACTTAAGCGAAATATTGTGTATGCTTCTCCTGATCTTCCACACCTTCCCGTGCATCCAATCGTAGCCACCATTGGAGCCTGGGCCTGGGCTATAGGAGGTCCTGAGCTGACTCCCAGTGAGATGGTCCTTGTGATCTTGTGTCTGTTCCAGTTTTAACAATGGTATTTCAGTCTTGATTTAGCTATCATGTCTTTATTTCTCTTTATTTTTGTCTACAATTGTTTTTTCTTACATTACTTATTCCCTCCCAGATATTTTCAGAAACAGCAGTAAGTTTATCATTCAGCAGCTCTTCTTCTAAATGAAACCGTGTGCTCATACACTGATCTCATGATCAGCTATCCATTACTGTTATCCTAGTTGCTCTTCCATATGTATGTCTTCTAGTCTAAATTAATGTCTTTTTAATATAGCAGATCAGAATTCCCTCTGTGTTCTGAAGAAATGTCATCTGCACCTTACAGAAAAGCATTTAAGGGAAGGCTTCTTTTCTCTACTGGAAATGTCTTGCTTGCTGTACTTAGGGATGACATTTGCTTTTTCATAGATGCATCATCTTACTATCTTACATGTGACTCACACCCAGGTATTCTTCCTCTTCTGTGGTTTCTAACTAGGGTAATTTCCAGCTTCTGGCCAAATATTTTCTAATACATTGCTAAGACCAAGATACACAATGTGATTTAGGCACATACTCTCTATGGTTTCTAATACCTTGGTATTTGCGGCAACACCTTTATTGATACAGGTTCAAATGCAGTAACTTTTACTTTTTGATAGATTCATCAAATACATGTGGCTGATGGTGCTGAAAGACATTGTTGACGTGATCACAAGGGTGCCATCCATTTTATAGGTGGGAGATGTCCCATCCCTGGACACATTCAATGTCAGGTTGGATGGGGCTCTGAGCAACCTGATCTAATTGAAGATGTCCCTGCTCATTGCAGGGGGGGGTTGGACTCGATGGCCTTTAAAGGTCTTTTCTAACCCAAACCATTCTATGATACTATGATTCTGACATTACACTAACTTTTAAGAAAGGCAAGGAGGAACTCAGAGAACCATCAGTTTGTCAGGGTCATCTCTGTACTCAGAAAACTCATGGACCACATTCTCTCAGAATCCATTTCCGAACATACAGAGAACAAGGACGCAACCAGGAACAGTCAGCATAGGTTTAGGAAGCACAAGTCGTGCTTGACCAGCCTGATTAACTTCTCCAATGAAATGACTGGCTATATGGATGAAGGGAAAGAAGTGGATGCAAAGTGCCTTGACAGCCTTGACAGTGGGTCCCACAGAATTTTCATTTATAACCTGAGGAGCTACGCAATGAATGAATGGAGCAGTAGGTGGGCTGGAAACTGCACCTCTGGGCTTAAAGGGTAGTGATCAGTGACTCAATATGGGGTTGGTGCCTGGCAGCCAACAAAGTACACCAAGCATTGATTTGGGAGCCAATATTGTTCAGTATCTTCGTTAGTGTTCTATGATGACAGAGCGCAAGTTTGCAGATGACACTAGGAGGGATGACTGATATGTTGCATGGCTGAACTTTGGTCCAGACAGATGCCTAGAAATGTGAAGAATTGAATCAGCATAAACATCATGAAGTTCAATAAGGAGAAGTACAAGAGGCAGAATAACCCCATAATTGTTACAGATTGGGAACCAACTGGCTGAGTTGCAGTCCTGCTGGAAAGAACGTGGAGGTAGGGATGGACGCTGAGTTCTAAGAGTCAATATTATGCTGTCATTGCAAATAAGGCAAATAACTTATTGTACTACATTAGGAGAAAGGTGAGCAGCAGATCAAGGGAAATAATTCTCTCACTCGACTTCGGAGGTGGGGAAGCCACACCTGGAATTCTATGTACATTTTTCGCTCCCCCTGTTCATGAGGGATACGGAAAAACTGCAGGAGATAGGTTGGGGCCTGGCACACATGACTGATTTATAAAAAGAGACTGAAGAAGCTGGGTTTGCTCACTCTGGTGATGAGTAGGCTAAGGAGCTTTTTAATAGCATCCTACTGCTACTTGAAGGACAGGTTAAAAAGATGATGGAACGAAATACTTCTTTGTAGTAGCAGACAACGGCTACAATTACAGCTTGGGAGATTCAGAGTGAACATTAGGGAAAATTTTTTTACCAGGAGAGTAATTTAGCACTGGGAAAAGCTACTCACAGAGGCTGTGAATCTCGGCCCCTTTCAAGTTTTCAAGGCGGATCTGACCTCGTATTGTTGACAGTCTGCCTTCAAATGAGAGGATGGACTATGCATCTCTGGATACCCCTTTTAACCATGAAGGGCTGTCTACTACAAATCTATGAATTTCATTCCATTTCTGTTATGCTACTCATTAATAATAGCTTTTTGCTTTTATGATGTTCTGGTCACCCTCTGTCCTCAAAATGCCTCTTTACTTTGTGTCACTGATCAACCTTATCAGTATACTTTCTTTTTTCTGAGATCTTCACTGAAAAAAATTAAATAATGAGCTCCAAAACTGATCCTTGAAAAGACTGTGCGTTTCCTCAAGAATAAAGCTTCTGATTTATTGCTAATCCTTTTCTTTGCCAGTCTTCAACATCTTACAGTTTTTGTATTAATTTCTGTCTTCTCCATTTGAATAAATAATTTCTCATGTGTTACTGTAGCACTGTAGTTCAGATAGTCTGATCAACCTTTTTTCCCGGCCCTCAAAAAATTACTTATAAAGAAAATTGTCTAATGTGCTAGCCTGGCATGATTTGGCAAATGCTGCGTTTGATCACATTTGCCATTTATTTTCATGTTTTCAAATTATCATTTCCCTTTAAAATCTGCTTTGAAGCCTTTATACTACTGCAAGCAGTCTGCATTGTCCGAGGTCATTCACTTCAGTCCTCCTTTCTTCAGTATCTGTGATGTTTGTTGTTCTTCAGCCCCATGGCATTACCCCAGATCATTAAACAACCCTCCTCTCAGACTTGCAATTTGTACACAAGCGCTGCCTCTACTTAGAGATGGAAATTAGTGGATTCCTTTTGGTCTCCTAGTAAATTCTAATTTACTATATATTCTTGGAGCCCCTTGGCAAGAGAGGGGAGAACAGATCCATATCATGTGCTTGGATGTTCAGAGAGATCTTGGACAGTCTTTCTGACATGCAAATACTTTTGGAGCTGTACGTGGACTGGTAGAAAAATGTAAGTCAAGCTATGTAAGTAAGTAAGAGCAACTAAGACACAGAAACAAGAGCAGAAATATGCTATTCAACTATTCAGGGCAGAAGGTTACTGGTAGTAGTAAAGTTTGGGATGGGACTGCAAGGCTCCCAGCTGTGTCACGCCTTTTGACAGAATTCTTAATGATATGGAGACCAGAGTGTGGACAAGGAAGCAATATTTGAAGATGACTGAGTTCTTTGGATTAATCAGTGCTTTGATGAACTTCAGAAATTGAAATAACGTAGGAGCTGGTGAAATATGGCAAACTGGAGTCAGTAGTGACCAATGCCTAGCTGGAAGGCAGCACAGAAAACATGGTCTCTGCATGCTTTGTGTTTCCCTAGATCTACAGGCAAATACTGCAATGTAATGGGATGTTGCGCTATTGTTCATGTTGCTATTCTGTCACCTCAACGACCCTGATTCTGGAGTTGTGCACATCCCCACCCAGACAGGTCTTTGCGTGTTCCCATCCTCATCCATAGCAGGTGGGAAGTGGCCGGGCAGTTTAGCACCTTCCTGCTGGATGGCATCTTGCTCCTGAACTGGAGAGGAGCAATCTGGCAGGTAGCCCAGCAGGACTAAGTTGCTCAGAGGCTTCCACTCTTGCAGGCTGGAGTCTGGCTCAAAAGTCCCAAACAGGAAATCCTTCTAGGATGTGCTTGGGCTCTGATTCCCGGATGTTCACAGCAAGCAAAGGCTTCCTGCATTCAGAATGGAGGTTAAAAATAAAAGAAAGCAGGCACCTGCTAGGAACATATACATGGCTGGGGCAGGGGGAAGGGACGGGGGAGGGAAGTGAGGGGACAGGAGTAAGTTTTTTCAGGTGAGATCCCAGGTTTGCCTCTGCCATTTAGAATTCCCTCGAAATCCATGAAATACAGAGAAAGGGTTGCAAGATCATTTCACCTAGCAAACGGAGCTGGTACCTCAGCGTTGCAGCTCTATCTTCACAGCCTGGTCAAAAGGAAATGGTGCTAGTGTACTGCTGCCAGATGTAACCTGACTAGAGAGCTTTGAACCTTACAGTGGAAGAGTTCTTCTGGATCTCCTGCTTATCTAGATGGATGCAAAGCTCCTGTCACATAAAGTTCTTGCAACAGGCATATTTCTATGCCATAGGGTTTGTTCATGAGCAGCCTGGAGCCCTGAAGATAAGGTCCTCTCCCTGGGCTGCATGTGATGATAGATGGTTTTAGGATAGAGCAGGTAGAGTTCATGGCTTCTGTTAATTTGTTTATGAGAATGTTTACAGTCTTGGAAGTCTGGTGAAGTTCTGGCAGTGTTGGAAGCAGCTGGATTGAGCAGTGGTCTTAACATCACACTTACACTACATCATGCCTGAAGTACGGATGCCCAGCCATCACCTCACCTTGCTTCCCATCTTTCTCATGGTAGCCTGATAAGGACTCCCAGTCTATTTTCCATGGCTCTATCTAGAACAGTCCTAAATGTCCTAAACACTTGATTGTCAACCTTGCCTCCTTTTTTAGAGAAATTGTCTAGCATAGCAAAACCTGTGAAACAGTTGGGCTTAAAATGTTGCTCCTTGCTACCTCCTTGTCTTGAACTTATAATACGCCATGCATCTTGCAGGCTGGGAGTCCCACTGCTCATCATTTCACGTGTCCCAGCCCTGGACTTGTTCTTAATGTTGCCAGTTCCTTGCATTCCCAACTAGCAGCTCTCTCATAATTCATCTTGGGACTTCTGAAACAGCTCATTTGGTATTATTTTACGTTATAGCAGCATCTAAAGGTTAAGACTTCAAGTGCAGCAATAACACAAGTCATGCCCAGAAGACAAAATAATCAAAAGTGAAGACAAGTAGATAGATACAACAAAAAGCATGGAAGAATAAGGCTACAAGTGAGATAGCAGTTATATTCTTTGGAGGTAGTTTCTAAACAGCATAGCATAGGCAGATTTTAAACAGTAGAAAAAAAATCTAGGGCTGTCAACTGCTTCATTCCCATACCTCAAAGAGGGTTCAGTTGAACCCAGAGCCTCTGTCATGCTCAGCAGATGTGCACCTAACTAGTTCTTAAACTCCTTCCATAATGAAGACTTCAAAAACCTGCCAGTCAACCTATTCAGTGCTAAATTTTCTTTGCTATTATTTAAACCCATTATTTCTTGTACTGTCTGTCATGAACACTGGAAATAGATTGTTCTCTTTGCAGCTGTCTTTTACAAATCAAGGTGGTTATCATATCTTCTCGCTCTTCTTTAAGCTAAGCTGCCCCAGAGCATTTAATCTTTCCATATTGTATTTTCTCAACCTCTAATCATCTCATCTGGACTTTCTCAGATTTGTCTACTTTCTCTGAAGTGCACTAATATTGGACATAGTACTGTGGCTAAGGGCCTTATCACAGCAAAGCAGAGCCAGAAACATTACTTCATGTATCCTGCAAGTCATATTCCTGCTTGTACCATCTCATATGATGTTATTTTGTTTTTGCAACAACATACTCTCAGCTGATTCATATTCAATCTACAGGTCATTATATAGTAAACACAGAGAACTACTGTATAGACTGTTGTTTCTCAGTCTCTCTCTGTACAGCTTATTATTCCTACCAAGCAGATAATGTTCCTACCAAGGAATAATAATAATTTTAACATTTCTATCAATGTTGTTTAGTATTTTGACTAATAATCTGCAAGGAAGTATGGACTGACTAAACAGAAGCACACAGAACAATAGGGGAATTATATTACTGCAGCTTTAGTGATGTAAATTTAATGTTCAATATTTATAAAGACTGTAGAAAAATCAAAGTGGTTCAGAGAAGAGTCGTAAGAATGAGTCAAGATCTGTAGAACAAGTTTCCACATGGAGAGCTTCAGAAAGATTAAAAAATAAATGATTTCTAAGGATCTGTAAGAAATTTTAATTGTGTATGTTTCAATCTAGCAAATGAAGGCAGAAGAGAAGCAATGGGGTGGAACTGCAGTTATACAAACTAAAAGTAAAGAGCAACAGTTCAATGGAAGTAGGAATTAATCACTAGAATAACTAAGAAAAAAGCACAACAGATTCCTAGCAGTCAAGGTTGCCCATCTTCAGCTGGACAGTCATCTTGTCTAGACTGTGCTTTTGCCAAGAAAGGTTGGACCAGATGATCCTTGAGGTTTCTTCTGACCTGGTANATTTTTCACAGAAAGAGTTATCAAACATTGGAACAGGCTGCCCAGGGAGGTGGTTGAGTCACCATCCCTAGATGTGTTTAAAAGTGGTGTAGATGTGGTGCTTAGAGACATGGTTTAGTGGCAGACCCGGTCGAGTAGCATCAATGGTTGGACTAGATGATCTTAAAGGTCTTTTCCAACCTAAACAATTCTATGATCTTTCTCAAGAGGTGTGCTAGCTCAGCAAAGGTTACAGGGTTTGAAAGAGGAGTCCCTCCCTGAGGTTCTGCGAGCTTTGTGATTCTCAGAAGTCACAGACGGTGTCACCCAGTCCTAGTGTCTGAACTGCCCTCTGAATCTGTGTGCTGCCTGCCCCATTAAACTCTTCCCAAAGAGATGGCTGAACTGTGTCAAACCAAGGAATGATTTTTATGATGAGAAAAGGGAATGAGAGAATGATGAGAAGGAAACCATCTAAAACATTTTAGTCTGTGAGCCAAGACAAAACTGAAATCAACATTTCCAGAGGGGAGTTGACTGAGCTGAGCCCTGTGCTACTGACTGCTCTACTTCCTGTCCTGGCTTCTTCCATCCTCCTCTTCTGGAATCTCTTCATCCACGTTTCTGCAGCAGGGTGACCTCATTTGGCAGCAGTCTCTGCAAGCATACACTGACTAAAGCGCACCATTCTCATAGGTGCCTCTTAGAAAGCTGCTCACTAAGGCCTGGACTTCCTCCCTGGTAGCAAACAAGTCTCCTTCTGTTCCCCTGAAAATCAGCTGGGAGGAAGTGAGATGGGGAGGTGGTTTCCGAAATACTGTGGATTGTGATTACAGACATAGTCTCAGAATCCATGGGATGGGGGTGGGGAGCACAGGAGCTGCATGAGGAATCCAGACTATTTTCGTGTGAGGTGAACACGTGCCTTTGATCAACAGTGTTCACAATCAGATACAAGCCTTACGGAAAAGGACCTGCTGGTGTTTCGTAAAAGGAAGAAAACAATTTGAGGAATATCCCTTCCCAGAGATCATGCCTTTTGCTTTGGAGGAGCTTTCTATATATAGTGAGGTGATTATTTCGGAATGGAAAATGTTTGTTCAGGAAGGAAAGGCTCTGAGATCAGCAGAGTCAAGTCTCACCCACATGCTGTCGACTCCACTGGACTCTTCTGCCTAGCAGCAGGGAGCTGGGAGGAGTTTGCAGGGGCAATGTGACTGTCCGGGAATCACCCATCCATACCTGAGTTCTCCTCACTCAAGAGCTTGGGTTCAAGCTCTGACCTGTAACAAAGGGGCAGGTTCTGAAGTAAGATCTGATGATTCTTCCAGGAAAAAGAAAAATGCAGATGGTCCGGCCTTCTGTTTGCCTTTGACAAATTAAGTTTATCCTCCACAACCGATGCCTACTGGGATGCCACAAGGTACCCCACAAATACACTGTGCTCCTCTACATGCCAGCAAGCACACTGGCAACAATGCGCACGCTGATCAAACAGTCCGTGATAAGTGTGCTGCATGCATGTGTAAGATCTGAACGGCACTAAATATACCTGCCGCAAATAGACACAGGAAGCGGTGGTTCTTGAACTAGAGAGGTGACACACAAACACAGACACCTCCGCTCTCTCTCCGCCCCCGCCCCAGGAAGGAACAAACGAACTGGTATGACGCAGCGCCATCTACTGGAAGTTTATGTACTACACAATCTCAACCTCCGGAATATTCGTTATTTGTTTTGCAGGATTGCTTATGAGTTCCAGACACAGACCAGTACGTGTGCTAAACATGTCATGGATTGTGGATGCCCCATCCCTGGAGGTGTTCAAGGCCGGGGTGGACGGGGCTCTGAGCAACCTGGTCTAGTGGAAGGTGTCCCTGCCCACGGCAAGGGGATTGGAACGAGATGGTCTTTAAGGTCCCGTCCAACCTAAACCATTCTATGATTCTACGATCGTCTTTACATTATTTAAAAAACTGAAAAAAATTATTAACTTGCAGTTTAAGCTGCTATGATGCACATAACTTGACAGAGATGTTACCATTTGGTTACATCAAATGCTCTAATCCAAGTCACAAACCAAAAACATCCCATAGGTTAAAAATGCACATATAGGCCTACCACACACTTTAAAAAGTTACTCAGACCTCCAGGTTAAATCAGAGCTGATTCAGGCTGTTAAATCAAGAGCAGAATCAGGCTATAAGCAACCAGTTAGTTGATTCTGCTTTATAATAACCCTTAAGGGCCTTAACTGAGCTAGCAGAAAGAAGAAAGTAAGTTTGGTTTATGAGTCAACTTAATGATTCTTAAATATCTAAAAATAACTCAGGCCACTGTGAGGCACTGTGAGATGGAAGACGGGACAGGCAACCCGGGAGGAATATAGAGATGTTATCCAAGCAAGCAGATACGGGGTAGGGAAAACCGAAGCCCACCTGAAGTCAAATCTGGCAAGAGATGTGAAGTGCAACAAGAGAGACTTCTGCAGGTATATCAGCAGCAACAGGAAGACTAAAGAAAACGTGGGTCCACTGCTAAATGGGGCAAGCACCCTGGTGACAAAGGACATGGAAAAGCAGCCTTCAGGAATCCCAGGCCCCCAAGACCAAAGGGAAACTCTTGAGCAAGGAAGACTTACCCTCAGTGGAGGAGTGTCAGGTTAGGGGCCACTTTCAGCAGACTGGGCTTACGCAAGGCCCTGGCACCTGAAAGAATGCACCCACAAGTGATGAGGGAGCTGGATGGCATCACTGCGAGGCCACTCTTGATTACCTTTGAAAGGTCATGGTGACTGGGGGAGGTTCCTGAGGACTGGAAGAAAGCAAATATCACTCCTGTCTTCAAGAAGGGCAAAAAGGAAGATCCAGGAAACAACAGGCCAGTCAGTCTCACCTCAATTTATTATAGACAGAATTATATAGACATGCCCCATTTTTTCCACCTTTCCTTACCGTATTCCCCACCTCATGGACACTGTCAGGAGAGCACATCAGAGAGGTTTCATAATACTACCTAAAGAACTTCTGGACAGTGTTTAGGTTTTGTGAGGAAGGCAGTTATAAATGCTATAAACTGGAAATTGTACGTTGTCTGCTTTGTGTGCCTGTGACCCAAAGGCAATGTAGTGGTTGCCAAAGATGTCCATCATCAATCATAGATAGGATCCTTCCCTGTTCATGTTCATCAAAGAGAATATCATACAGGAGAAGATGATCATAAACTTTGAAATGTTAAATTTAAAATCACACTAAGGGTTGTGAAAAAAAAATTTGAAGGGGAAACTAACACTCTGGCTTTAAAATCTGTGACTCCATGCAATTAGCTGTGGGGCTAACATTCTCAGCAGTTACAGAAAGTATGCAATTTAAATGGAAGGAGGAAAAAACATCCTGTGCAGGTGTTCTTAAAGGTGATGTGAGAAGCGTTTAACCCATCTGGTTACTGGAAGCCTTCAAGGCCAGGTTGGACAGGGCTTTGAGCGACCTGATCTAGTGAAAGATGTCCCTGCCCATGGCAACGGGGGTTGGACTAGATGATTTTTAAAGGTCCCTTACAACCCAAACCATTTTATGATTCTGTGATTGTATGACTCTGTGATTATCCTCCCTGATGTTAGTGTACTGGATGACTGTCCCCTTAGCGTTGGGTGACAACAACAGTGTTCTGTGCAAGACAGTAAGCAATCACAGAATCCTCAAATAGGTGAGGTGGAAAGGGACATCTGAAGAACTTCTAGTCAAATCTCTCTGCTCAAGGCAGTGTCAACTACAGCAGGTTGTCCAGTTCTGTTTTGAATATCTCCAAGACAGGCAGCTATACAGCGTCCCTGAGCAACCTGATCCAGTGTTTGACTCCCCTCACAGAAGAAAGTCTTTTTGCACGTTTAAACAGAATCCTGTGTTTCAATTTGACAGTGTCAGTGAGGTGGGGTACCTTAAGGAACAGTGGAAAAAGTGGTTATGTCCATATAATTATTCTCCGTAATAAATGAAGAAGTGAAGGAAAAACAAGAAATAGAGAAGTGAAGGAAAAAATGCTTAAAAATGAGGAAGTTCATAATAGTCCTTGGGTTTACTAAGATTTGTTTCACAAACTGGGATTGGGTACCTCCAGACCAGAATGTATATGGTCTTCATAAGAGGCACTGAATCACAGAATAATTGAAGTTGGAAGGGACACCTAGAGATCTAGTCCACCTTTCCTGCTCAAAGCAGGGACGACTAGAGCCTTACTAAAGTTGAGGTAAACAACATCCACTGCTTTCCCCTCCTACACCAAGTCACGTCATTGCAGAAGGCTATCAGCATGACTTTATCTTCATAAATCTTTGCTGACTACTCCTGATCACTTTCTTGCCGCCGTGTGTTTGGAAATGGTTTTCAGGAAGATTTGCTCCATCAGCTTCCCAGAGACTGAGAGGTCTATAGCTTCCTGGATCATCCTTTTTGCCCTTCTTGAAGACAGGAGTGATATTCGCTTTCTTCCCATCCTCAGGAACCTCCCCTAGTCACCATGACCTTTCAAAGGTAATCAAGAGTGGCCTCGCAGTTATGTCATCCAGCTCCCTCGCCACTTGTGGGTGCATTATTTCAGGTTGGATTCCAGTCATTTCTTCCCTCTTTATGAATCCAAAGGTAGCTTTAGATCTTTTTGCTACTGAGTTTTAACTTGCTTGTCTTCTACCAGTGTAAACCATTTCAGCCATTATTTTGCTGGACAGTCCCATAATCATGGAAACGCTTTGCATTTGGCTCTGTTCAGAGCAACCTTGTTTGAGTGGATCCAGTTTACTAGTTCATTGTTTCTTACTTATCTATTTATCTTTCAGCCAGTGCTGGTATCATCTTCAAACTTTATCAGCAATGACTTACTAACTTTTAAATCACCAAAAATACTGAAGCAACACTGAGCTTCACATATTCCTTGTGACAACTTTTCCCTCTGAAACATCTTAATATACTTAACATATATGATATCATGGAATCACGGAATTTTCAGAGTTGGAAGGGACCTCTAGAGATCATCTAGTCCAACTCCCCTGCTGACTCAGGAATGCCTAGAGCACATTACTCAGGACTGCATCCAGGCGGGTCTTGAAAGTCTCCAGAGAATGGGACTCCACAACCTCCCTGGGCAGCCTCGGTCACCCTCACCGTAAAGAAGTTTTTTCTTGTGTTTGAATGGAACTTCCTATGTTCCAACTTGTGCCTGTTGCCCCTCGTCCTGTCACTGGGAACCACTGAAAAGAGTCTGCCTCCATCCTCCTTCAACCCACCCTTTAGATACTGCTAAGCAAGAATAAGGTCTCCCCTCAGCCTTCTCCTCTCCAGGCTAAAGAGTCCCAGCTCTCTCAGCCTTTCCTCATANCAACTTGACACTGCACCATTAATATGATTAACATATATGAAGACGTGGGGTACTACAGGCCAGTCAGTCTCACCTCTGTGCCTAGCAAGATCATGGAACAGATCCTCCTGGAAACTATGCTAAGATACATGGAAAATAGGGAGGTGATTGGTGACAGCCAACATGGATTCACCAAGGGCAAGTCGTGCCTGACAAATTTGGTGGCCTTCTATGATGGTGTTACAGCGTTGGTGGATAAGGGAACAGCAACTGACATCATCTACTTGGACTTGTGCAAGGCATTTGACACTGTCCTGCACAACATCCTTGTCTCTAAATTGGAGAGACATGGAACTTGCCCGACAGACCACTTGGTGGATAAGGAATTGGTCCTCTGTGGGCTGCAGGGCAACAACCTGCATCACCACGGTCTTCTCCACAGGCTGTGGGGGAATCTCTGCTCCGGCACCTGGAGCACCTCGTTCCCCTCCTTCTCTCACCTTGGGGGCTACAGGGCTGCTTCTCTCACATCTCTCTTACCCCCCGCTCCTGTAGCTGCTGCCCAGCAATTTTTACCCTTTCTTAAATACGTTGTCAGAGAGGTGCCACTAGTGTTGCTGATGGGCTCAGTTTTGGGCAGCAGTAGGTTTGTTTCGGAGCTGGCTGGAACCAGCTGGGAGCAGCCAGGCCTTTCCTCACAGAGGCCGCCCCTGCAGCTCCGTGGCTGCCAACACCCAGCCACATAAACCCAGTCCACAGTGGTGGTCATAGTCTTTGACACACATGTATATAGCTTAACACTTGTTACACCGAAGAATGGTTAAAGATGTGTTATGCTGCCTGAAAAGAAGCTGGTAATGTCAACACAGAAATAATTTCCCCAAGAAAACTGTGAGTGGGAAAAAAATACAGACTTTAAATAGTAGAGGTAACAGCCACCCCCATCATCTTTTAAAAATGCTGTTTATACTTTTTGCAGTGAGTGGAAGAGGGAGATTGAGGATATTATTGCTGGAGAATATTATTTCTAGAGGATAAACAGTAAAATTATTTAGAGTTGGTGCAGTACTCGGAGTGTGGAATATGTACTTGCCAACCATAATGTAGGGCTACAAAGTTGTCTAGCGTTTCAAAGAATGTGTTGTAAATGAGACATCACAGATGAGCTACAAAGGTTTGCTGGAGATGAGAGAAGACAGGATTTTTTCCCCACCTTGTTTAACTTGTATTTCTTGTAACTACTACTCCTCAGCAGCCTAAGAGGAACTCTTGTTTTATGTTTATGTGGTTAGCTATTTGGTCAGCCTTCTTTTTGCTTTATTGCGGTAAATGAGTATTGAGAGGAAAACTCAATATGGGTCAACTGATAGGCCTGATCAACAAATCCCTGCAATGCAAGAAGGCTCAGAGGAGATGGCCACAGGTGATGGGATCCTGAAGCTCAGGGAAGAATATAGGGAGTGACTGCAGCTATTGCAAAGCAAGCTGAATTTCACAAAAAAGGGGACTGGAAGGCAGCACCAGTTGAGTGAATCAACTGGTTATGTAAATAGCTTTCTGTGAGTTAATCAAATAGGTGTGAATTTCTTCCTGAGCTAGCCAGACCAGCATGGGCTAATTATATACATGGCTTAGCCCAACAGAGAGAATAACAACTAAGCAACCAAGAAAATGAACTTTGTAGAGAGCAACAGGCTTGAGTTGGCTTCAACCCATGTATCCTTTCCCCAGCAACTGGGGATGCCCAGCATCGTAATGGTGAGCATATAGAGACTGGTAATGGGAATCATGCTCGTATTGAGATTAAACTGTATATTGCAATTGCTATTGCAGTTGCAATTATGCCTATGTTGTGATTTCAGTATACTCCTGTATCACTCTGCTAAATCAAATCCCATGTAATGTCAAGTAGCTTCAAATAAGTAAATCTGCTACCAAACATTAAACCTTCCTCGTGTGGAATTTCTAAAAGAACCTGGTCAGAGACTATTGGACCCTGACAACTGACCAAACAAAATAGAAATGGTTTCCCTGAACTGATGGCCCAATATAAAGTTGGGGATATAGACAGTCTGGATTGATCTGAAACCCCATCAGCATTTGCATTTCACCCAGCAGCAATGCAAGCTGGTAATACTAGCTTGAACTACTACTTGTGCATGAAGAGCTCTATCAGAAATCACAGACAAGCTGTCTGTTGCTACTTGGGACAGGTAATAGACACGATCATCCCACATAAATCCCCTTATCACAATTATCTACATGACGTGTTCTTGATTTCCAGCTTTCTCCTCATCTTGCATACAGAATCACTGCAGCACATATGAACAGCCATCTTACAGCCAATACTGCCCTCTCAAACATTGCAAGTTTTCACATTATTGGTGGCTTCTACTATGTTGGCTAAGGTGTCTCTTGGTATTCCCTTTGAAGCTACAGCACTCTCTAATGCAGTGTTACAGTTCTTCAGCACTCTGAACCCCATTCCACGTTTTAACAGCCTAAAGTTCCAACCAGGTTTTTTGTTTGGTCTGTTGTCCTTGTTGTCGCTGTTGAACTGAGGCCCAATATCATGCCTTCATTAGCTGAGGCACCAGACTTCCCTGTATGAGTAACTACTTGAAAAAGATAATAGAGGTAAACTTAGAATCTATAAAAATGGAAAAGAGGCTGATTTCTACACCTGAGAAGCATAGTGTCAAAAGCACAGGTGCTAGTAGTAATAAGGATATGGCATTCCTAATTTCTCAGATGCAAACAATTAGAATTTAATTTTAATTTGGTTCTTACATTGCCTCTGCATCCCAGAATGGAAAGAACGGGCATACATAACTGCAGCAATTGATAATGGAAGCAATTTTTGACCAATTCTACCACATTAGAGGTGAAACATTTGGTAAATATCTAATGCAGTACCTGTATTTAGGAAGAGATTTCTTAAAATGTATTTTGAACAATTACAGGTCTGTTAGCTTGATTGTTACAATGCAAAACTGTCCTGGGTAGAATCTTATAGAACAGACTAATTCAGCGCAAAAGCAGGATACAAACTTTTAAGAGCCCAAGTAATTAACAATATGAACAACTTAACTAATGATGTTGTGAATTTCTGGTCATTGGTAGCTCCTGAATCAGAATGTGTTAGTGTGTGGGTTTGCTTTGTTTTGGTTTTTTTGGCAAATGTTTGTGAGTAAGTCAAGGAAAATATAAATCAGGGAAGTTCTATAGCATGTGTTTTACAAGATGACAGACTGATTCACAGTACTCTTTGCATGGTTTTATGATTTATGAATGCTAGTAACTGTATCCCAGCTTAATCTGAATCCTACTGTTCTGAAGATAAAACCCACGGTTAGACATTAAATTAGACTGTCGATCTTATAATTGCAAGACATAATTTAACAAAAGGGTTGACAAGATTCAAGGATTGCAGGTTTTTCAAGGATAAGAATATTCAGTGTTACATTACCATGGACTGCAAAAAAAAAAAAAAAGCAGCTTTAATTATCGGAACATGTCTGCTTTTGGCATGTCAACTCTGTATCCTGCAGATAGAAAAGGAGGCAATTGGTAAGGAGAAATAGATAATTTTTAAGTGACATAATTCCTAGGTCATGTAAAACTGATGCCAAGGGAAAAAGAAAGAATAAAACCTTGACAGCACTAAAGATAATAAAAATGGTAGGCTTTTGTTTTTGAAGTAAACTAACAACAAAAGAAATCCAGCATAGGGCAGTCTGTTACCTGGAGATAGTAAATAGTTGGTCAATACTCTCTTTTGTATGTGTGAGATACAAGATGAAAACAGTAGAAGATAAACAGTAGACCAGCAATAATAAGTGTTTTTTAAATCAATGGGCCAAATTGATTTGCACCTATGAGTCTAAAGAACCTTACTGATGAGATCTATAGTTCACTGACCCTGCATGACCATAGGGCTTGGACAAGATGACTTCCAAAGGTCCCTTCCAACCTCAACCATTCTGTGATTCTGTGGTTTTGTGGTTATCATAGAATGGTTTGGGTTGAAAGGGACCTTTAAAGTTCATCTAGTCGCACTCCTTGCCACGGGCAGGGACATCTTCCGCTAGATCAGGCTGCTCAAAGCCCCATCCAACCTGACCATGAACACCTCCAGGGATGGAGCATCCACAATCTCTTGGGGTAATCTGTTCCAGTGTCTCCCCACTCTTAAACTATTTCTTGCTTATATCTAATCTAAATCTACCCTCTTTTAGTTTAAAACCATTACCCCTTGTCCTGTCACTACAGGCCCTCGTAAAAAGTCTGTCTCAGTCTTTCTTATAAGCCCCCTCTAACTATTGAAAGGCCACAATAAGGTGTCCTTGAAGCCTTCGCTTTTCCAGGCTAAGCAACCTCAACTCCCTCAGCCTTTCTTCATAGGAGAGGTGATGCAGCCCTCTAATCATTTTTGTGGCCCTCCTCTGGACCCGCTCCAACACATCCTTGTCTGTCTTGTGCTGGGGAACCCAAAACTGGATGCATTGCTCTAGGTGGCGTCTCACCAGAGCAGAGCAGCAGGGGAGAATCACCTCCCTCAACCTGCATATTGTATCCTTGACCAGGATACGATTGGCTTTCTGGGCTGCAAGTGCACATTGCTGGCTCATGTCCAATTTTTCAGCTACCAGTATCCCCAAGACCTTCTCTGCAGGGCTGCTCTGAATCCATTCATCCCGCAGTCTGTATTGATGCTGCTGATTGCCCCAACTCAGCTTCTGTGGTTCTTTAATAAAGGCAAAATATGATCTTAAGCAACTTAAGCATTCTCCATTCATCATGGATCTGACAAACCTGAAAAAAGCGTTCAAAGTAAAATCATGTGAGCAGGGGTCACAACAGTAATCAGAAAAATTCAGATTTTTTGACTCTGTTAGATGATAACTCATCCCTGTAATTCCACTGGTAGTTTGAGTATTGTTTCTAACTCTTCAGAAGTGTATTGCAAGTGTAACTCAGTGAAGCTGCACTGATTTCATTAAAACAACACTTTGTCCAAGAAATGCTTGAAACTTAACTTTCAGTAGTTCTTTCTCCCCCACCATCCTCAAAAATCAGTATTATTTCAACAGCGTAGGCCTATATTTACACACTAAGTGTCTTTCTGTGATTCAATACAGACACCTTTTTGGTTTTTTTCTGGAAGATGAGATGTCTTATAAAACAAAAACTTCACAATGTTTCTCAGGAGCTTGAGTGTTTGTGTTATACAAAAGGAAGAGCTGGCAAACTCTTAGAGTGTTGCAAGTTCTTACATCTATCTATTCAGTTCTAGAATTGCAGGCAAAAAACCCCCCTCCAATAAACCAACAATACCCCCCAAAGAGCTGTCATGTTCCCCATCAGTATCCAAAAGAGAAAAAAATGCCTTAGAAAACGTATTGACAGAGCTAAGAGGTGTGTATGGGGTGGTGGTGTGTATGTGTGTCTGTGTGTTTATATATATAAATTATAAATATATGTATACAAATATATATTATTCTAATATATATTATATGTATTATAATATATACATTAGAATAATCATGGTATGTTAGACCAAAGATCCATCTAGCCTAGTGTCCTCTCTTTGACAGCACATACCTAGAAAAACATGAGAAAAGAGGAAGCATATCATAACACTTTCCCAGAATGCCACTACCAGCTTTGTACACAGACTAGGACCTTTTCTTGGTTTTATGAGAAAGTGAAATATAATTTTGCTCTATCTCAATTTAAAAAAAAAAAAAAATACTGAGGATTTAGGCATAAAACTTCTCACATTAAAAGTTTTTCTTTCATTACTGTCATCAGTTTAAGAAATGCCCACCACATGTATATAAAGGGATGTGAAATGTATACCCCATGTATGAAGACATCAGTCCAAAAGGTAAAACATCCAATGGGTCTATTCTTGATCTGGAGGCTTTGAGCTGGTACTGTGCAGAGGGAGGGCAAGATTTAATTTTGTGGGTATATCCTGATCATCGCTGAGGGATGCTCAGCTAGACTCTGATGATGCTGCAGGTATTATACAGTAGTTTCTTTGCAGCAGGTTACAGAAACATTTGCTAGAGACAGAAGAATGCACATTGGCCAGTGAATGATGCCTACTCACAGAATCACAGAATCACTGGGGTTGGAAAGGGACCTCTGGAGATCATCTAGTGCAACCCCCCTGCCAGAGCAGGGTCACCTAGAGCAGATTGCACAGGACGGCGTCCAGGTGGGCTTTGAATGTCTCCAGAGTCAGAGACTCCACCACCTCCCTGGGCAGCCTCTTCCAGTGCTCTGCCACCCTCAGAGTAAAGAAGTTCCTCCTCATGTTTAGATGGAACTTCCTACGCTCAAGTTTGTGCCCATTACCTTTTGTCCTGTCACTGAGCACTACTGCAAAAAGACTGGTCCCATCCTCTCCGCACCCTCCCTTGAAGTATTTGTAAGCATTGATGAGATCCCCCCTCAGTCTTCTCTTCTCCAGACTAAAAAGACCCAAGTCCCTCAGCCTTTCCTCCTAAGAAAGATGTTCCAGCCCCCTAATCATCTTTGTA
>VYXH01011718.1:0-25732 GCA_013397275.1 Burhinus bistriatus | reverse complement strand
GGGCGTGGGGCGCGCAGCCTCCCTCCGGTCGGGCTGCAGAGGGGCCCGAGTCCTTCCCCGGGCCCCCTGCGTTGTCACTGCTGTTTAAGGCACAGCTTTTTAAAATGCGTTTGAGGGAAAGTACGCGTAGTGACAGAGTGGCACCTTGCAGAGTGCTGTCTCTCTGTAATGTAACCTTTTTAGACTGTTAGTATAATTTTACGTGGCTTATGGGCAAAAATGGAAAGCTTTGTCCTGAGTAAAATATGTCACCGGGCTGGTTCCTAACTCCCGTATTCAATGCTGCTGAAAACTACTTTAGATAAGATGTGAAAACTAATGTACTAAAAATGTTGGCACGTCTGTGGTTTTCTCATTGATTCTCAAGAACATTGCAATTTCAGTAAGGTATTTGATGGCTCAGGGAAACTGGATTATCTTTTGAATCAGTGGTGTCTGACCGGTAGGTCTTCTCTGGAGCTTTGCAGGACAAAAGTGTAATTTTTTAATGTGTATGTGCAGAGGGCTCTATGCTGATATGGTAGCGGAGTTTATGTAATATGAGGCGAATAGTTTAACACGATCGAAGTGACTGAATTGCCAAAGGAGTTTCATTCAGGAAAAAAAAAAAAGCGGTATTCAAGCAGAAGCTTGCAGGCGTATGAAGATGACTGGTGCTTATCAGGTCAGGAAGCTGAGCCTGTGTTGACTTGTCATATGACATTGGCATGCCAAACTAAATTCATAGAAAGAGTTATGTACTGCAGTTGTCAACACTGTCATCATGAATTTTGGGACATCTTAGAGTATGTTGTGAAATCTTTAGTCCCTGTGAGGCATGGGGCTGGTAACATGCTTGTTAAAGTCGGTGATAGGAACTGGTAAGCCTGGTGGGGGCACAATGAAACTAATGAAGAGAATGCCAAGGAAAAAGAGGCACCAGTCCCTGCCAGAGTAGGCAAATGGTAAACACTTTCTAGGAGTTTGATTTGCTTAGTTCCATTAATTTAAAAAACAGAGGATGAAATTCCTTTCCTGTCTTTGCTTCTCTTACCTTTTTTGTTCCCCTCTCACTGCATTTGCACATGCTGACATTCATTTTGTCATACCTAATAGCGCCTTGTAAGTAAAGGAGTTAATTTTATATTGTTATGGCATCTGATTTGGGGCAAGAATTTGGATATTGGACACCCACGTTGTAGGGGAGCATCCTAACTGTCTGGATTCATACTTTTTAATCCAGTGAATATTTATTTATGCAAAGCAGAACAGGTTCAGCTGGGATATCTACACAGTTGCTCTGGGTTATCCATAGTCTTATTGGTTAATACACTTACTGAAAACAGGAGATCTGTATTTATTAACAAGCTGTAGATACGACAAAATCATCAGACATCTTCCAGGGCAGGTCTATAAATGTGGGGTTATTGGGTAGCAACTGAGAGAAAAAATAGCAGTTTTTTGAAATGGAGAATGCCAGTGTTGGAGAAATAGGGTTCCTGGTCAGTGATTACAACAGAATTTCATTCCGCAGGGGTTATTACATCCGCGCACGTGCTGTAGATCACTGTGTTCAAGACTTCCTGCTGAAGACCCAGTGCCACCCGAGGACACAGGTGCATTTTCTTTGTCTGGGTGTACTGGCAGTTTCCACGATATGCGTGAAAAAACTTTTTGGCATCTTGGCACAGTGGGAGCTTATTGGTGCATCTGTTGTGATCCTTCCCCAGAAGGGCACAGAGAATCTGACTGGCACTACTGTGGCTGTCCATTTGTCACTTCAACAGAAATGTCTGGGAGGGGGCAATACCTACACAAAATTCTGCCTCTTGCAGGAGATTGCCTGATTTTGTCACTCTGCAGATGATGTTATTGAGTATTTTTCACACCTAGATGCTCAGGATGCTTCTGGAGTTGAGTATAACTTTTTTCTGATACTTTCTCTGCAGATCGTGTCTTTAGGAGCTGGCTTTGACTCCTTATACTTCCGTTTGAAGGACATAGGTCTTCTGCATCACACTGTGGTATATGAGGTGGATTTCCCAAATGTGGCATGCCAAAAAGCTGCTCTGATCAGAAGAATGAAAGAGTTGTCAGCACTGGTGGGACATATTGGAGGGGAAGGATTAGGTATGATATTTAGGGAAGGTTTTCTAGATACTAAATGTTTAGAAGAAGCAAACGTAACTTCAGCCTTTAAAAAGTGATATATGATGACAGAAGAACTACGAAGTTGTAGGTGAAAAGCATGTTCATTTTCTGAAAAAATTTGGAACAAATAAATCGTTCATAAGCATTGGGAGGTAACAAGAAGATGTACAGCTGCCAGAATGGATTTGTCAGGAGAAGATTATATCAAACCAAGTTCAGTTTCTTTCTCTTACAATTTCTGAAGTACTGTGTCCAGCTTTGGGCTCACTAGTGCAAAGACAGTGGCAAACTGCTGCATGTCCAGTGAGAGGTCCCAAGAATGATAAAGTGGTGGAGCACATGATGTAGGAGGGGAGAGTGAGAGAACTGGGTTTGTTCAGCCTTAAGAAGAGGAGGTTGGGAGGTGTCTTACTGCAGTCTTCAACTACCTAATGGGAGAGTGTGGGAAAGGTGGAGCCAGACTTTTCTTGGAGGCACCAAGCAAACAGTCATAGGGCAATGGTTGCGAGTTGCAACGAAGGAAATTCCAGTTACGTATAATGAAAATGTTTGGGGGGAGTGTTTCTTTTTGTTTTTGTTTTTTGTTTTTCTACCGTGTGAGTAGTTAAAAACGGGAACAGATTGCCCAGAAAGGTGATGGAATCTCCAGCCTTGGTGGTAGTTAGAGCTTGACTGGACAAAGCCTTGAGCAACCTGATACAGGTAACTCCTGTGCGCAGCGAGTTGCACTAGATGACCTTCAAAGGCCCCTTCCAGCCTAAACTGTACTGTGATTTACAGGCTTCGTGAGTAGGAAAGAAGGTATGACTCTTAGGAGTCTTGACTAATAAAACGTTAGTCGTTACATTACCTGAGTTTTTTTTTCTTTTCCAAGGCAGGAGAAAATGAGCCTTATGAAACTACTGTAGAATATAAGCGGAGCTGAAAGGATTATTATGTCAGCTAAGTACTAAGGGGCGGTTCACTAGCAAAATCATAGAATCATAGAATGGGTTGGGTTGGAAGGAACCTTAAAGATCATCTAGTTCCAACCCCCTTGCCATGGGCAGGGTCACCTTGCACGAGACGAGGTTGCTGAAGGCCCCATGCAACCTGGCTTTGAACACCTCCAGGGATGGGGCCTCCACAGCTTCTCTGGGCAACCTGTTCCAGTGCCTCACCACCCACATAGTGAAGAATTTCTTGCTTATATCTGATCTGAATCTACCCTCTTTTAGTTTAAAACCATTACCCCTCGTCCTGCCACTCCACGATCAAGAGTCCCTCCCCATCTTTCCTGTACACTCCTCCCCTTTAGGGACTGGAAGGGGCTATAAGGTCTCCCCAGAGCCTTCTCCAGGCTGAACAACCCCAGCTCTCTCAGCCTGTCCTCACAGCAGAGGTGCTCCAACTCTCACATAATTTTTGTGGCCCTCCTCTGGACCTGCTCCCACAGGTCCATGTCCTTATGTTGGGGGCTTCAGAGCTGGACGCAGTACTCCAGGTGGGGTCTCACAAGAGTGGAGTAAAGGGGCAGAATCCCCTCCTTTGACCTGCTGGTCATGCTTCTTTTGATGCAGCCCAGGACACGGCTGGCTTTCTGGTCTGCGAGCGCACATTGCCGGTTCATGTTGAGCTTCTCATCCACCAACACCCCCAAGTCCTTCTCCTCATGGCTGCTCTCAATCCATTCTCCACCCAACCTGTCTTTGTTCTTGGGATTGCCCCAACCCACATGCAGGACCTTGCACTTGGGCTTGTTGAACTTCATGAGGTTCACATGGGCCCACCTCTCAAGCCGGTCCAGGTTCCTCTGGATGGCAGAATGGACAAATGTAAAGTATGGGCTTCACTTGAGGGTTCTGCATCTGATTTCCTTCAAGGTTTCCATTAATGTTCTAGATTATACACTATAGAAGGTGAAAATGTAATAAACCAGCAGGAAACAGGGAAAGTTGCAATATGGTGGATGAGAGTAGGATTTTGACAAAGTAAATGAATGGTCTGGAAAATGTGGAATGAAATGCAATAGGGACATATGTAAGCTACTACGTTTAGACTGTAATACAGATGGAAGACAGCTACAAAGCTAGGTGCAGAGCACAAGTCCCTGCTCATGTGAGCCATTGAACAACTCTTGGTGCGTAACTCTTCCATGAGCTTGTCCAGTTTCCTCTTGAATCCGTTCACATTTTTAGTATTGACAGCATCCTGTGACATTCTGTCCATACAATAATCTTCAAGTACTTCAACTAAAAGGCAGGTGTCAAAAGAGTTGGCAATACCCTGTTCTCTGTGTCCAGAGGGCAGGAAGCGATGGGTAGACAAGTGAGTTGTTAGGAGAAATTAACAGGGAACGCCAGCATGGGCTTCTGAAGAAGGCCATTTTCTCTCCAGTAATTAATGCCTTTGAGAACAGTGTAGATTAACAGTTCTCAGGACAGGTATAATTGTTGGATTGCATGGGTGCGGAGACATAGACTAGGTGATTTCTAAAGGTACTTTACAGTTTGCTTTGTTTATGATTTGGTTTTGGTTGAAACAGGTCAACAAGCTATAGCTTATGATATTCTGATGGAGTACAGAGGTATGCGATGATAATGCTTGCAAATCATAAATTGGAACTTATTTCTGAGAACAGCGGTCTGTGAGACTAGTCCTGGTGTTTGCAGAGAGCTAGCATGTGCTACTTCAGGATTCAGTGCCATTTTACAGAAATCTTGTCTAAAAAATAAGCAAACAAACCAGCCCCCAAAATCTTGAGAATGGTTTTATTGTTGTGAGGCAAACCATTCAAATTCTGTCAAAGCAATGGTACTTTCTTAGCCTAAACTGAAAGGTCTATATATGAGAGCCCTTAAGATTTGATTCTGAATTATAGTGGTTCTATTAAAATGTTGTTAAATACAATAAAGTTTTGTTCTTATAGTAAATGTGATAACTGTATGAGAAATCTCTAGGTGAAATTTGCATTAGGAATAATGGCGTTTCAGACCTGCGTTTAATGGATTGCTTCTTGGCGCTATCCCTTTATGGTTCATTTAGTGATGGGGATTTTCTTGTACATGTGCCAGAGAAATTGAGTTGATGGGCACAGGCTTGTGAGCGGTTACCTGTAGGTTGATTTCCTGTTTGTCCCTTTTGGTCTCAATATTGCCAGTAGTTTGGTCTCAGGTGGCCAAGAAGGCCAGTAGCATCCTGGCTTGTATTAGAAATGGTGTGACCAGCAGGACTAGGGCAGTGGTTTTCCCCCTGTACTCAGCACTGGTGAGGCCCCACCTCAAATACTGTGTTCAGTTTTGGGCCTCTCACTACAAGAAAGACATTGAGGAGCTAGAGCGTGTCCAGAGAAGGGCAAAAAAGCTGGTGAGGTGTCTGGAGCACAAGTCTTCTGAGGAGCGGCTGAGGGACCTGGGGTTGTTCAGCCTGGAGAAAAGGAGGCTGAGGGGAGACCTTCTCGCTCTCCACAACTACCTGAGAGGAGGTTGTGGCGAGGTGGGGGTCGATCTCTTCTCCCAAGTAACAAGCGATAGGACAAGAAGAAACAGCCTCAAGTTGCACCAGGGGAGGTTTAGATGGGATGTTAGGAAAAATTTCTTCCCTGAAAGGGTTGTCAGCCATTGGAACAGGCTGCCCAGGGAAGTGGTGGAGTGTAGATGTGGTGCTGAGGGACATGGTTTAGGGGTAACTTGGCAGTGCTGGGTTAATGGTTGGACTTGATGATCTTAAAGGTCTCTTCCAACCACAACGATTCTATGATTGCATCAGCACTGTAGTGAGATTGTGCCATTTTTGTCTTCCAGGAGTCATTACCTTTTCTGGAGAGGATTATAAATTACTGGGAGTGGATTTATCAGAGCTGTCTGAGCTGGAGAGAGCCCTGGAGAAAGCAGGACTGGACAATGAAATCCCCACCCTCTTCATAGCAGAGGTGGTGCTCACCTACATGGAGAATAGCAGGTCAGTTGAATTATTCTCTGTTAGCTGGGTGGTAAAATGAAAAGAACAAGCTTCTTTGTATGTACATCACCTGGGGCTGGGAAGACCTACTGTCTGGTAACTATAGCGTCAGGAATTCTCTAGAAGTCCCAAACAGCTCTTTACATCATAACTGTGACGGGGTAATTGATGTCGACATGACATCCTAAAAGGAAAGAAGAAAAGACGAAGAAGAACCTCGAATGAGTGATTTTGAGTTTTTTGTTCTTCTCATCCCCTAAATACTCTGCATAGATGGGGGAGGAGGTGTTCATAAGTTCCCAGCACAGGATTCTCTTTTGTGTATTACCTCTATTAGGATGCCTTAATGGCATGCTTTCTGGTGTTGCATGAAGATATATTGCCTCTGCCATATGATAGGCGGGCCCTCTATTTAATTTCTTATGCACAATCTGCCTGACAGGTCCGATGCCTTGATTCAGTGGGCAGCAGAGCATTTCTTTCAGGCATGCTTTCTGCTGTATGAGCAGATGCACCCAGAGGACCCCTTTGGACGTGTCATGCAGCAGCATTTTAGCCAGCTGAACTCTGCACTTAATTCTTTGGCACAGTACCCTGATTGTGAGGCACAGCAGAAGCGCTTTTTTGAAAAGGTAAGTACCTGCAGCTCTAGGGCACACATGAAGCATGATTTACTTGGGAAAGATGGTAACATTAAATAATTTTGGAAGTCATCAGCTGTGTCAGTTATGGGTTGAAGCAAACAGGGCCAAGGCTGAGACGCTGCCTTCTCTAGTAGCATGACTAGTCATTTGAAGGTCCTTCCAACCAACTTGCGGCCTACTTTCTGGTATGGGATGAAGGCAAGATGGGTTCCTCTCAGACTTTTGATATAATAAATTAAGTTCTTAAGAGTTTTACAGGTAAGAGACCTATCCTCACCAGATTCTGGCCTGCTGTTCTTCCAGGTAGACAGTCTTAAAGGCTCATGCAGATGTTTAATTCAGCGTCTTTGTGTTCTTGTGGGAAGTGAGTCTACCCTTTCAGAGGTAATAATTTTGAGAGATTTCTGTTTTAGGGCTGGACTGCCTGCAGTGTCATGGATATGAATGAGTTTTTCACCTGTTGTACTCCAGAAGATGAGCAGCAAAGAGTGCAGGCTCTGGAGCCTTTTGATGAATATGAGGTAACCCTCCTTTATTCTGAACACCAGTGACCTGGCTTTGATATGATAAGGCGTCTGCAATTTCTATGGTCACAGTTCTGTACAAGAGCTGCTGTGGCATAGGTGTTCATGTAGGCAGAAAGGATCTTGAATCAAACTTAGTTAATGCAGAGCCCAAAGGAAGCTCCATGTGAAGCATCATTGGAAGAAGACTCTCTTCGGTGTTAGAAAAGCTTCTTGTTCCTTCCTCACTGAGTGGCTTCTCAGGGAGACAGTCCTAAGCATAGCAAACTAGCTGGTAGTGTAAAAGATGTTGTAGATCCTACAAGTTTGCATGGGTTCAAGGGGCGATTATTTTAATGAAAGAGAAATCTGTTGAGGATTACGGAATACATAAAAATACACCTGATGTGAGATTCCTGACTGCGAATGGCTGGGAGCATTCCTGGGGGAAGTAGATGCACTTGTCCTGCTTTCTTGCATTTCTGTGGGCTGTTACTGTTTGTCATTGTTGGATACAGGTTACTAGTTTCAGATATTTTTTGGTCTGACTTTGTACAGCCATTCCTATATTAATGATTGAAATTTAACTATGACTCTGTTCTTTGCCATTTTTATGTTAACTACTGGCAAAGTTTGCGACTGTTTGAAGTCTAGAAGAGAAGTCAAAGATACTGAGTAATTTTGAGATAAATACCCTGCAGATTACTTACTAGAAGATTCCCTTTCAATTTTGTGGTTCTCTGTTTATAATTCTCTCCAGAAATCTAAAAGTGAGCAGTATGAAAACAATTTAATGTGCTTGCATTTGTTTTGCCAATATGCAGGATCTGCTCTGCTATGTGAATGCAAAAGTGATGACTGAAGAATGCTAGCAGATTTGCAAAGTGGTGTAGAAATGTCTACAAGAATTGTTGTAGATCAGGGCAATTGCTCATACAGTGAGAAAGTAAAGACTTTTTATCATTTTCCTTATAGAGGAGGTTAACATGTACACAAGTCCAAGCTGACAAATGTGCATAGGAGTAGGATATGTGATAACAGATAGCTCTACAATTAGTGTTTGAGACAGAGATAAAGTAAAATCCAGGTCTTACTGGAAATGAGCTTGATCCACAAATAATGGATTCTTCCATCTTCAGTATTTACATTCATTTTTGGATACACTTTTCAAAAGATGCTTTTTACTTCTGGTGGAAGTTGGGCCGGTGCTGCTAATATTGTGGTTTCTTGTGGCTTTTAAATTTATGTTTATGCCTTCTAGTCACGTAGTTGGCTGAATATATGCCACCCTATGGGAATGAACATACTCAATTCCCTAATGTCCATAAAAGCCAGGGTGGACGCTAGTATTGCTACTAACTTCCTCTTGCTTGTGCTTCTGCCTCTGAGTGATTCCTAGGCCAAACTGGAAATCATATTTATGTATTATCAGCCAGCAGAGACCAAGTTGCACCTTTGAACATTTGTGAATTCTTTGGGTTCACTTATATTCCATGACCTTTAAGAAACCTTAATCCCTCTGGTATACAGCCCTCACTCTTTTCTATGATCAGAACTGGGAAGCATAAAGGGAAGGCGATTCCCCCAAAAAAAAGTTCCTCGTGCAATGTGTAAATAAGCTGTGGAACTCCTTGCCACAGCATGTTACAGACGATAAAGGTTTATGTGAGTTCTGAGAGCAACTGGATAGGTTTATGAACGAGAAATCCATCAAGGATTGTTCAATACCAAGACACAGCTTCTTGCTTAGAAAAATCCCTGAGCTGTAAATTTTTGAAGGTTGGGATGAAGAAGGTGTTTACACAGTTGCTCTTTCTCAGATTCAATGTTAGTCTTCTGATTTTGGCCACTGCCAAAGACAGTACGAGGCTAGGTTGATCTTTGATTTGATCACTCTGGCCGTTCTGAGATCCTTACTACTGCTTGCTCTAAGATTTTGAGGGAGATTGTTTGTTTTTGTTTTTTTTCTTTGGGCTTGCTACAGGAATGGCATCTGAAATGTTCTCATTACTTTGTCTTGACTGCATCAAAGGGGATGGAACCTTCCTGGACTCCATTGTTATCCAATATGACAGGTATATACTGACTAGTTTTCAGAGTATTCTTTTATCTCATGCAGGCTTCTCTGAGAGATTTTAGGAGATGGTAAAACCCTGGAAGGAGCAGATGGGATACTGCCATCTGAGTAGCTTTCTCCATCCTTCTAACAATGCTTCTGCTGTCCATAGGAAGGCCAGGGCCATGTCCTGACTCTGATGATTCTGATCAGTTTCATTCTTTCAGTTTATTGAACCTTCCAGTCTGAACAGCTCTTCCTTCTGTTTACACATGGGGCCCTCCAGTGTATGGCTGCAATGCCAGTCTACCCTGATCCTCCTCACATTTTTGGGATCCCACAGACACTCCTTTTTCAATTTACTCCTGCTTGCCTCTGTACATGGCTCTCTAAGCCATTCTATCCTTCCAGCTTCCAAAAGGTTGCTGTGTTTTGCTTACTGCAGTATCAAAGTATTGTTCAGCAGGGCACTCAGGAGCGTGTCACAAAGTGTGTGCTTTGTTTTGTCATCCCCTGTGTGTGTAATTGTACATGTAGTATTTCTGTTTCTGAAATGCTTTTAAATCTTTCTGTTGCTTTTTTTAGATGGGAGAAAAGTGGTAGAGCTGGGGAAAAGCCAAGACCAAGACTATGTTTCCATGATAAAAAGGACTTGGCAGCAGTAGGAGTCCAAGAAATTCCTGCTTTTGGCTGCTTGCTTCCTTTTTCAGAGTGGAAAGCAGAAGGTTATTTTTAACCTGTTTCACATCACTAGTCTTGTTCACGGTCTAGCACCACAAGTAGTTCTATCTGCAACGGAAAGTCGAAATCTGTGTTCTAGGGAGAAGAAAAAGCAGCTCGAAAAGGATAAGGCAGGATGGCATTCTTTAAGCCAACAAGGCCACCAAATCCATTGTGTTGTGTCTTGATTAGTTCTGAAAACGTGTAGTGTAATCAAAGCTATATGATTGTGGGTATGATTGAATATACCGTGTGATTGTCACTGGTCCTTATGTTAAAAACGTAAAGGCTCCTAAACATGTAGGATCTATCCTTAAGTTAAAAAAAATAAATCTGACATTTGCTTAACTGACAGTAATACAGTGAAGACACTTCATTAGAGACAGAAATGGGGTCTTTTTGCTGCTGACTCTTTTGTATTCAAAATTGCTAGCAGGAACCTTCAAAGTCTGGTAAATTATCCATTCTTAGATATTTTTTACTGGGAATGGCAAAAGGTATGTCTCAAAGAGCAGTACATGTCCTCAGCTATCCTCTCAAATAGATTTGGGTCTCTGTTCAAGAGAGTGCAAGTACTAAATCTTCTAAACCGAGCATAGTAAGTATATTTTCTGTAATGAAAAAAACCTTCAGTCTTAAAAAGATCCATCTGTAAAAAGACATTTAAGCATAAGGAGATGAAATTTTTTACTTCATTAAACAATAGAAAGTAACAGCTTGTACTAAACAATATTTAGTACAGGCAATTTTTCTGGGTATCACATACAAAAAATAGACTGAGAGCTGCTTTTCCTCCAGCTCATCATCTCTTATAACACATGAATAAGGCACTTGATTAAAACAAATAAGACACAGATTCAAAACTGATTGAAAGAAAACAATTTGTACAATGTGTAGGTGAGCTAGAGCCCTGTGTCGAAAGCTTGTTTCATACTAAGGGAGAGAAGATATTTAGATAACTGAAAATATTCTCTTAGAATAGGACCATTGGAATTAACAGAGATTATTCGTCATGCTTTAGAACTTTATTTCAATGCCTTTGTGAAGGTAGGATCAAAATCTAGCAAGAAGCTTTGAAACCCAACGGCCAGATGTTTGTCCTTTTTCTGCTGTTCTTTGCTATTTAAGTAGCCAAATACTGTCTTCATCGGAAAGGTACTCCTTTTGAAGGTATTGCAGTGATTCCTATCTTGTTACAGCAGTTTAAGGCACTGCAGTCTTTTAGCCAGTCTTACCTCCATCCCATTAAAGCAGTCTCAGAACTCTGTCAGGAGTTGGGGAGCAGTAAGCAGAAGTTAACTTTCGGCACAGTGGTAATTTAAACCGTTACAGCTTGATTTCTAGGGCATGTCATATTGTGTGTGTGCTCTGTCAACTTGCTTCACAATTTCTTATTCTTGGAAAGCTGAACAGACTTGCTTAACCTCTCATTTAAAATGTAGTCCTTGGTTCTTGTTTGTGCATAAGTTCTTTGGTTCTCTTTGGTTTACAGTTCCTCGTCATGATGGTCCTGTCAGGATGGCTGGGAGTATCACTGCAGCAGTGTGTGCAATGCACTCTGAAAAGTCTGGCCTGAGACGTTACGGTCACCACTCAGTTCTTATAAAACCCAATGTGATTCTCACCACTGGAGGCTTTGGGGAGGAGGATGGACATCACTGCCGTATGAGAAATTTTCATGTGCTAATTAAGCATGCAGGCTACTGGAAAGCTGGCGATGTGAAAAAGGAAAATCCTGATAAAAGATGGGGTGAGTTCCCATACTGATGGCAAGTGTAAGGAAAAAAAATTTTGTGCTAACAACGAGATAATGTCTTGTGGAAAAGTGATGTCACAATGCAATTATGCTGGCACTCAAAGAGATCTGACGGTTCTGAATGTGAAGTGCTGGGTCCTGCACTCGGGTCACAACAACCCCATGAATGCTACAGACTTGGGGAAGAGCGGCTGGAAAGCTGCCTGGCAGAAAAGGACCTGGGAGTATTGGTAGACAGCCAGCTGAATATGAGCCAGCAGTGTGCCCAGGTGGCCAAGAAGGCCAGTAGCATCCTGGCTTGTATTAGAAATAGTGTGGCCAGCAGGACTAGGGCAGTGATTGTCCCCCTGTACTCGACACTAGTGAGGCCCCACCTCAAATACTGTATCCAGTTTTGGGCCCCTCACCACAAGAAAGACATAGAGGGGCTGGAGCATGTCCAGAGAAGGGCAACAAAGCTGGTGAGGGGTCTGGGTTTCATGGGAGAGAGATCAGTGTGAACCATGATGTTTTGTATCTCTACAGATGAGCGGTTGTACCATACTGTGTCATGTCTCTCGAACAGTCTGGCCCTGGTAGTAGGAGGACGAACATCCCCATCAAGTGCAGGCTTGGGAATGTTGTGGCTAAAGTTCCCTGAAACCTGTAATACCTCAGAGGCAGATGACATTAGAGTGGAGCTTGTAAGTCTGCAGCCTGCTGCTGAACCAGCTGCTTTGCGTTGGAGACACAGTACAACTGAAGTAATATTCAAAGGTAAAAAGCCTGGAAAGACTGGAAATGGCTGTAGGTATGTGGAGGTATAAAAATTCCAGAATATATGGGGCAGTCCTCCAGACAGTGAGGACTAAAAGGCAAATTGTCATGATGTAGCCTTACTTTTTATGTAGTATAGGCTGTACAGTTTATGTCGGTGCATTGTATTCCTTTGTCTGAAACAATAGCTTTTTGCTGAACATTTTGCAAAGAATATGATAATGATAGATTCATCACCACTTTAGAGAATCCAATTACATTTTGTTAAGATTTTGTTCCAGTGGCGATTTTTTTCCCCAGGCTTAAAGACTTAAGGCTTAAACTTCATTTCAATGTATTTTTCTTATCGTGTCTACCCAGTTCTTGTTGTGCCTTTTTTGTTCGTCAAATCCAAAAGTACTTGCGAGAGGCTTTACTAAATGTGACAAAAGGGAAAGAATGAGCAGTCTCAGCTGAGTTTCCTGAACTGAGCAACTGAATTGGTTTATTGAACAATTGAGCAGGATTTCAATTACCTATGCCATTAATACGTGGTCGATTCATTACAGAATCTATATAACAGATACCTTGTGATAATGACTTTTATTATAGATGAGCTGCAATCTTACTAGTTTTCTAGATGCAGGGCAGGAATCAAAAAATATATATGATCGTATAATGCTGAAAAAAGCTCATAATGCATTTTTGAAAGTGCTACAATATATACTTGCAACTGCAATTTGCTCGGTTCCCCTCTCACAAACACACCCTTCCTACGTATGAAAAGACTCATTTTCAGCTGTTCCTGTTTAAGGTGCAGGATGTGGCCAGACAGGCATACTGACCAGCAGCCTGTTTACATGTGACTAGCCCTTTTTATCCTTTCATCCCTCTGTCTTCCTGTGTTTGTCCCTCTGCAAATCACCTAAATCCATCCCTTTTCCTGCCTCTTTCCTCTCTTGAGCATCCTGTAATAAGTCTTATGCAACCCCAAATACTCTTCCCCTGCATCTTATAATGTGTCCCATACCCCTAGGCAGTAGCCCCTCAAAGGTGCTACAGGGGGGTGCTCCTGTTCACTCATTTTGATGGGTTTCACAGCTGGACAACAGGGCTGATAGTTCTCTTGGGACAGCCCTGGGAGAAGCTCGGACAGATTGTCTGATTCTGTAAGCATGTAATCGGGGTTCTTTTGCCTGCACACCTGCCACTGCCTCTCTGTGCTCCTCTTGTGCCTGAGTAAATGAGACTTTTATGGCTTGATTGCTTTTCTGGGATGGATGTGGAAGTAGCTGCGTCAGGATATTATTTGGGTTCTCCTACCTTCTTTTGCCTCTATGCTTCCCTGTGGGTGTGCAGGTGTGCTTTTTAGCACGTAACATAGCAGTGCTAGTGAGTGAGGCTTTGCAATGATAAACAGATTCTTAAAAGAAAAGCAAAGCAAATGTTAAGAATACTTATCATTAAGAATTACTAGTAAAGGAACAAAAACCAGAATGGAGAATACTGTTCGGCCATTATGTAAATCATAGAATCATAGAATAGTTTGGGTTGGAAGGGACCTTTAAAGATCATCTAGTTCCAACTCCCCTGCCATGGGCAGGGTCACCTTGCACGAGACCAGGTTGCTCAAAGCCCCGTCCACCCTGGCCTTGAACACCTCCAGGGATGGGGCAGCCGCAGCTTCTCTGGGCAACCTGTTCCAGTGCCTCACCACCCTTATAGTGAAGAACTTGCTTATACCTGATCTAAATCTACCCTCTTTCAGTTTAAAACCATTACCCCTTGACGTGTCACTACAGGCCCTCGTAAAAAACATCTCAGTCTTTCTTCTAAACCCCCTCTAAGTATTGAAAGGCTGCAGTACGGTCTCCCTGGAGTTTTCTGTTCTCCAGGCTAAACAATTCCAACTCTTTCAGACTTTCCTCATAGGGGAGGTGATCCAGCCTTCTGATCATTTTTGTGGACTTCTTCTGGACCCAGTCTAAAACATCCTTGTCTGTCTTGTGCCGGGGACCCCAGAGCTGGATGCAGTACTCCATGTGGGGCCTCACCTCCCTTGGCCTGCTGGCCACACTTCTTTTTATGTAGCCCAGGATGTGATTGGCTTTCTGGGCTGCAAGTGCACATTGCCAGTTCATATCTAGTTTTTCATCTACCAGTATCCTCAAGTCCTTCTCAGCAGGGCTGCTCTCAGTCCATTCATCCTCCAGTCTGGGGATTACCGCAAGCCAGGTGCAGGACCTTGCACTTGGCCTTGTTGAACTTCATGAGGTTCATATTGGCTCACTTCTCAAGCCTACCAGTAGACAAGAAATGAAAAGAGGCTTTGAGATCTCTTCTTGACACTTGAAATATGGTAATTTCCTATTTCGTATACCACATAATCCCCAGTGGTAAGTAGAAGTGAAACCTGGGGACGTAATCTGTTCTGGAAGACTGATTCTTTGATCATTTATGGCTAAAGTTATTCATGCCTGATCACACCAGAAAGAGGTTTCAGAATTTCCCCACTGAAGGATAATATTTTAATTCTGGAGCATTATGGAGCAGGATCCGTAGCTCTCTATCTAGGAGAAGCACCTCAGAAGAAATGTTACTCTGAATTGATAAATGTTACTCAATTGACAAACACTCAGTGGTTCTGAATAGGTGTGGACGCAAGCCCTGCAATGACACGCTGAAGGTTTGTCTAGTAAAAGATACTGACTGTAAGGGACAAAAACTTCAGCAGTTGTTAGCAAGTGGTGGACTTAGTGGAATTCAGGAGGTGAAAGCTGTCCTTTCTTAAGTTGTTTCATTCTACGCTAGCTGGCAGGAAGCTATTGAAGGGGAATACCAGGGGAATTGTTAAGCAGTTGTTAATCTAGTCTGGAGCATACTTTGAGTTTGTGGACCAGTGTTTAATTAACACCATAATGTAGTTTAGAGTTCAGCCTTCCAGTCAAAATTTTATATCAAGAAGCAAATGCTAAATGGGTAATAAAATTTTGTAAGTAATACATTGGTTTTTGTCTTTGTCAGACTGTATTGTATCATCTTATTTTTGCCTTGATTTTGCTTTGTAGCTGAAGTAAGTGACCAATGCTTGTATTATTTGCACAGTCCATTATGAAGAAGTGAGCTGATAGGGCATAGTGCAGTTAACGCACATCCTTGACATCTACCCAAAGGATTTTTGCACCTTTTGTACCTCCTTTTGGAGGCTTCTCCAGATTAACTCCTACACACTTAAATTATCATTATCTCCCCTTTGTATGAACAAATACACATTCTTGTTGTTTTATGAGGATTTATCTGTTTTCTTGGCATAAATAGATGTCATTGTGTTGCTATGGTTTATGTACTTAGGGTTTTCTAATTTTATTAGTTCTGCAGGTTTAAACTTTCTGTTGCCTAACTTTTCATTCCTGAAGTCCATTAGGTATTTTAAAAAATGTTTTCTTCTTTCAGTTTTGTGACTATAGTGTGTAATTTCCATTCAGACCCTAAGCATTCAGAAACTACATAATAGAAGTGGATGATGGGGGATTTCTGAATGACCACAAATGTGAAGAATGCAGCTTCTTAGAAAAAGTATTCAGTCTTCCATGTGTCTTATAAAAAGTCTAGAGGAGTAATTCCTTTGCCTATGAAACAATTTCCTGCATTTATTGCTGAAGTCTGGCAACGTTCATCAGGTTGTAGGATGTCTTAATATAAATAGTGTATAAAACTTTTGCCTGACTGCATTACTTTCTATCTTTGGTCAGCTTCCCTTATATGCAAACAGAAATTTTTGTTTTTGTGACATACCAAATTCTAACTTCTCTTTCCATATGGTTGTCTTTTTTCGTAGGCGAGAAATACCTGTTTCTGTATGGTGGCCGCTCTGCTATAGAGCCAGTGCTAGGGGACTGGTATTTCTTGCACACTCAAGAACTTTCGTGCACTGAGGTAAGAACCTAGGGAGGCCCTGGGGAGTAGAAATTGCGTTCACTTCATAGGTGCATGCTGCTGTATTGGAAGCCCAACTAAATCACAGTGGTATTACCATGTTGAAGCGGATAGCATTGACAGTACAGTCACACTCCACGGTGACTAGAGTTAGAGCTAACTTCTAAACACCTGGCTATTTAGTGGAATACAGTCTTCACAGAATACTTCAGGTTGGAAGGGACATCTGGAGATCATCTAGTCCAACACCCTTGCTTAAAGCAGGTCTAACTAGAACAGGCTGCTCAGGATATTGTCCAGTTGCGTTTTGATTATCGCCAAAGATGAAGACTCCACAACCTCTTTGGGCAGCCTATTCCAGTGCTTGACCACACTTACAGTAAAATGTGAGGGGTTTTTATGTTTAAGTGGATTTTTTTATATTTCAATTTGTGCCTATTGCCTCTTGCTCTGTTGCTGGATACTACTGAGAGCATTCTGTCACTATCTTCTTTCATCTCTCCCATTAGGCATTTATAAATGTTGATAAGATTTCCCCATGAACATTCTCAGTCACCAAGGCAAGCAGCTCTGGTGTTGGCACGATCCGCACCGGATGCTGTAGTGCGGTATGCAGGGGGGTTTCCTGAACCAGGGAAACCTCAGGGAAGCGCAGAGACAGGGCCAAGAGCAGCCATGACCAAGCCCCCCATGCCTATAAAAGAAACCCCTAGGGAAAGCTAGTGAGCAGGAGAGCTGCGACCAGGGCAGGCAAACAGGGCATGGTGCGGCAGTTTGCGCGGAAGGGCTCTGTGACTTTGCCCGCTCAACCAGGGAGCAGTGGTATCTACCCGGCAGAAGGCTATGTCAGCAACTGACGCAGCTTCTGAGGCAGAGCTCCGATGGGAACATGCTGCTACCTGGGTGTCAGGCTGCAGACCGTGCGCTACTCCTACAGCGGGTACCGGGCGGCAGCAGTGAGCACACCTGTGGGAGGTGCACCCAGGTAGAGGAACTCTTCGGCTTAGGGGCAGAGGTCAGTAGATTGGAGGAGTATCAGGGAGTCTGAGGAGATTGTCTGCTGGAACTGCACCCTACCTTCCCTGGGACAGACCTGTCAGGCAGACAGGACTCACAATACAGAGGATTCCTTATACTCTCTCCACCCAGCAGAATGTGATGACTTAAGGAATAGAGGAGAACGGCGACAAGTTCCTGCCCGGTACAGCAGGCACATCTCCGTTACTACCTCACCTTCCCAGGTGCCCTTGTACAATAGATATGAGGCTCTGGAAGTGGAACCAAACAATGAAGATCATGGTCCGTNACTTTAAAGCGCCTACAGGAAAGATGGGAACAGACTTTTTAGCAGGGCCTGTTGCAATAGGACAAGGGCTAATGGCTTTAAACTACAAGAGAGTAGATTTAGACTAGATATAAGGAAGAAGTTTTTTACAATGAGAGTGGTGAAACACTGGGGCAGGTAGCCCAGAGAGGTGGGAGATGCCTCATCCCTGGAAACATTCCAGGTCAGGTTGGATGGGCTCTGAGCAAGCCGATTTAGTTGAAGATGTCCCTGCTTATTGCAGGGGGTTTGGTCTTAGATGGCCTTTAAAGGTCCCTTCCAACCCAAACTATTCTATGATTCTGTGATATAGGTTGGAGGTTAAGTTGGCCTACAGCCTGCGTCAAAACCACTTCCATTAAGAAAAAAAGACGGGTCGTTGTCATAGGAGACTCTCTTCTGAGGGGAACAGGAGGCCCAATATGCCAACCAGACCTGCATCTTTGGGACGTCTGCTGCCTGCATCAGGCCTGGGCATGATATAGCCCTTGGATTATTATCCATTACTGCCTTTTCCTGTAGGCAGGAATGAAGTTGCAATAAGAAGTCCAAGGGCAATCAAAAGACTTCAGGGCCTTGGGATGACTGGTTAAGGGTTCAGGAGCACAAGTAGTGTTTTCCTGTGTCCTTCCAGTTGCAGGGAATGATGTTGGAAGAAACAGGAAGACCCAGCTGATCAAGACCTGACTGGTGTCACTGGCAGAATTTTGGTTTTTTTGATCACAGGTCTGTACATGACACCAGGCCTGCTGGCAACAGATGGGGTGCACCTTTCTCAAACAGGGAAAAGGGTCTTTGCACAGGCGTTAGCAGGGCTCATCAAAAGAGCTTTAAACTAAATTTGAAGGGGGAAAGGTATAAAACCAAGCTCGCTAGTGATTAGCCACAGGATGTCATGCCAATGTTTGAGGGACAGTGTGCTAGCAAGGTCCTTCAGTCCACTTTGTGATGTGCTGAGTACACTGGTGCACGTTTGAAATGTCTGTATACTAATGTGCGCAGCATGAGGAATAAACGAGGAGCGAGAAGCATTGTCCCAGTCCCAGAGCTACAACATCATTGGCATAAGAGAGACCTGGTGGGATGAGCCCTGTGAGTGGTGTGCCATGATGGATGGTTTTAGGCTCTTCAGGAGGGGTAGGCAGGGCAGGCGAGGCAGAGGGGTGGTGCTGTATACAAGGGAGGGGTTGGATTGTATGGCACTTGCAGTTGGCAGCGACACAGTTGAGAGCTTCTGGGTAAGGAGTAAGGGGAAAGCAAATAAAACAGATGTTGTGGGAGTCTACTATTGACCACCCAACCAGGATGACAACACCGATGAATTATTCTATAAGGAATTAAGGCATATCTCTAGATCAGCTGCCCTTGTCTTTATGGATGATTTTAACTTCCCTGACGTCGACTGGGAACATCATACAGTGGACACAAACAGGTCCAGGAAATTCCTGAAGTGCGTTGAAGGTAACTTCTTGGTGCATGTACTAAAGGAGCCAAGTAGGAAGGGTGCCCTCCTAGATTTTTTGTTTGTAAACAGTGAAGGACTCATGGGCAAAGTGGTGATTGGTGGCTGTCTTGGTCATAGTGACCATGGAATAGTAGAGTTTCAAATTGTTGGTGATAGGGGAAGTACTGCCAGCAAAACTTTGACCCTGGATATGGGGACTTCAGGTTGCTAAAGGAACTAGTTAGTAAGGTCTCCTGGGAATCTGCTTTTGAAGGCATTGAGGTCTGTGAATGCTGGTCACTGTAAGAGCACAGGAGAAGGCAATTCCAGTGTTGGAAGTCAAGCAAGAAGGACAGAAGGCTGGCTTGGCTAAGCAGGGATCTTCTAGTACTTAGGCAGAAAACGAAAGTGTATGGACATTGGGAGAAAGGACAGGTAATATGGGAGGACTACGGGCATGCTGTTTGCCACGGTAGGGAGAAAATTCATACAGCCAAAGCTCGATTAGAATTCAAGCTGGCCAGTACTGTGAAGGACAACAAAAAGGGCTTTTTAAAATACACTAACAGCAAAACGAGGATCAGAGATAACATTGGTTTGTTACTTGATGAGGTCGGTCACCTCACAAATAGCGACATAGATAAAGTGGAGACTTAATGCCTTCTTCACCTCTGTCTCTAACATCGATGGTGGGTCCCAGAGCCCACTGTTGGAAGACCGTAAATGGGGGAATGATAATCTCTCAGCTGACTCTGAACTTGTTCGAGACTTGCTGCTCCAGCTGGATGCTCATAAATATATGGGGGCTGATGGAATTCATACCAGGGTTCTGAAAGAGCTGGCTGATGTTATCACAGGGCCTCTTTCCATTATTTTTCAACAGTCTTTGGAGTCTGGAGAAGTCCCAGTTGACTGGAAGCTAGCAAATGTCCCAGTTTTCAGGAAGGATAAGAAGGAAGACCCCAGTAATTACAGGCCTGTCAGTCTCACTTCAGTGCATGGTAAAATTACGGAGAAAGTTATTCTGGGAGTTATTGAAAAACACTTGAGAGACAATGCAGTCATTGGTCATAGCCAACATGGGTTCATGAAGGGAAAGTCCTGTTTAACCAACTTAATTTCCTTTTATGACAAGGTCACCCATCTAGTTGACTAAGGGAAGTCAGTAGATGTGGGGTTTTTTTATTTTAGCAAAGCTTTTGATACTGTCTTTCATGGTATCCTTCTGGACAAAATATCCAGCATACAGCTAGACAAGTCCATAATATGACGGGTGAATAATTGGCTGACGGGTTGGGCTCAAAGAATTATAATAAGTGGAGTGACATCAGGCTGGCAGCCAGTCACCAGTGGGCTTCCGCAGGGCTCAATTTTAGGACCAGTGCTCTTTAATGTTTTTATAAATGATCTGGATGCTGGAGTCGAATGTACATTAAGTACGTTTGCTGATGATACTAAATTAGGAGGAGCTGTGGACTCCCTTGAGGGTAGAGAGGCCTTACAGAGCGATCTGGATAGACTGGAGAGCTGGGCAATAACCCACCATGAACAAGAGCAAGTGCCGGATTCTGTACCTATGTTATGGTTTGAGGAACCCACAACAATTTATTGTCGTTTAGACAATTATTCTGTCACCCGATGCCCCCTCCCCACCCGGGAAGGGGAATCGGGAAAAAACAAGGAGACACAGGAGTTGAAGTAGAAACAGATTCAATAGAGTAAGACTAAATAATTAACATTAATAATACTAAAGAACCAATATTGATCCAGATACCAATATAAAATATACAAGGATTATAGTCAGCCAACTCTATCAGTAGGAAGCTGTGCACTCCCAGCAGTGGACAGAAAATGTCGGACACTGTGAGCGCTACGGCTTTGGGAGGAAGGGAAGGGCTCAGGGGTCCGGCACCAGGGCAAGAAGTTCTCAGGATCACAGCCATCAAGGGAGAGAGAGAACTCCACACCAAACTTTCTANTCCTTATCACTGCATCTGGCTGACTGGAAAACACTGAGACCTTGAAACCCACATACCATATCTGGCTATAAAGTAAATATTTTCACAAATTCAGACGCTAGAGTCTTCTAAAAGTGCAGTTTTCCCAAGCATTAGAAGAGACCTTACTGAAAAGTAAAATTGCTGAAAGGGAAATTAATCCTGTGTTGCTCAAACCAGGACAACGTAGGATGGAGTAATCCTGGTTATACATACAAATTGGGGGACGAGAGGCTGGAGAGCAGCCCTGTGGAAAGAGATCTGGGGATTTCGGCTGATGGCAAGTTGAACATGAGTTAACAGTGTGCCCTGGCAGCCATAAGGGCCAGCCGTGTCCTGGGGTGCATCAAGCACAGCACAGCTAGCTGGTCGAGGGAGCTGATTGTCCCACTCTACACTGCACTGGTGTGGCCCCACCTCAAGTATTTTGTGCAGTTTTGGGCACCTCAATATAAGAAGGACATCAAACTGTTAGAGTGTGTCCAGAGGAGGGCAACCAAGATGGTGAAAGGTCTCCAGGGCAAGACTTACGAGGGGTGGTTGAGGTCACTTGGCTTGTTCAGCTTGGAGAATAGAAGGCTGAGGAGTGACCTCATTGCAGTCTACAGCTTCCTCAAGGTGGGCAGTGGAGGGGAAAGTTCTCATCTCTCTGGTGACCAGCAAAGGGATGTGAGGAAACGGAATAAAGCTGCAGCAGAGGAAGTTCAGACTGGACATTAGGAAAAGGTTCTTCACTGAGAGGGCAGTTGGTCACTGGAACAGTCTCCCCAGGGAAGTGGTCACAGCACCAAGCCTGTCAGAGTTCAAGGAGCGTCTGGACAATGCTCTTAGTCATATAGTTTAGTTTTAGGTAGTCCTGTGAGGAGCAGGGAATTGGACTCCGTGGTCCTTATGGGTCCCTTCCAACTTGAGATAGTCTCTAATTCTGTGAGTCTATGATCCTTTTCTTGAGGGCGACCAAGATGGTGAGAGGTCTCGAGAGCAAGACTTGGAGATGCACACTCATATACGTGCAAGGCTCAGGGAAAATACAAACACACATATTCCCCCTCCAGCAGCTGGCATCCAGGCACATGGGTGCTGTGACTCATGGTCCTACTCCAGCTGCTGGTTCCAAGATTCTCACTTGATTCAGTTGCCCTGGTCACCCAAGTAGTTGCATCTGGGACATGCACAGGTCCTGTGACCTGTGGTGGTCTCCTCCCAGTTGTCTGGCACTGAGACTTCCACTCGTGCCACAGGCTGAGGGATGCTTACATTCCCAGTCTGACTCCAGTTCATTGTGCCAAATTCACTCACACTGTCCCCCTCCCCAGTAGCTGGCACACCGGACACAAAGTCTTTGAGACCCATGAAGATGCTCCCAAAATCTGCAGCCCCTCCAGCTCCTGGTGCTGAGACCCTCACTTGCTCCAGTTGCTGGCACAAAAGGCCCAGGAATGCTTTGTCTCCCTGCTCTGACTCCATTTGCTGGCTCCATATTCCCTCATGCTTGTCTCTGCAGTCGCAAGCACTTAGTCCTTGCATCACTCACGTGCATGGGGTAGAGAGTGACATTATGCAGAGTGATAGTAAAGAAATTATTTAATCAATAAGATAGATTGATCAGGTGCAGAGCTGAGTCAGACAAGTGTACTGACCAGTGACTGTGTACATGTGACTGACCCCTGTTACACCCTTTTCTGTTTGTCCCCCCTCTTTGTTCCAGTCATGGTTTGGGCTGGGCTGGGCTCGCCACTAAAATGAACGACAGATGGTCTCCCGTCAAAGCAGGACAGTTCCCCGACGATCCCCTTCTCCTAAATATTTCTTAATAGGATTTGTTTAGTGCCATAGGCCCTCACTTGAGTCTTCCAAATCCTCTTTTCCTCACTTCCCCCTTCTCACCAGTTGCAAAGACCAGGTTGGCCCTCTGCAAAGCTATGCCTGAAGTTTCTTGATGGCCCATGGATTAGTGATTAGAGATCTTTGTCATTGTCTCCGTTATCCCTTGTCTATCAGGTTTGTGTCTCTGTGCGGTTTTGTTTGTCAATTGCCCCTTTACTTATTATTCTGTTGGCGTTGAAAGTGACTGTGATTCAATAAACTTAATGAAACAGATGCTCTCACCTTCCACTTATGCTTTGCACTTCTTGTATGGAAGCCAAAACAACTTTATCTCAGGTCCTCAAAAATACAGAAACTATTAATAACAGACTATAAATATGTGGAAGATAATTGGGAGATAAGTGACCAACAAGAGTTCAAGAAGTAATTTGTTTAACATTATTTATTTTTCTATGACACAGCAGTAGATTTTGTCCTGAAGAAAGGGTATGAAGTAGGACTTCAACATATCTTGTGTGACACTTTCATAACATAATAAGAAAACACGGTTTAAACATGAGTATTGCAGGGTAGTGCGAAATTATTTGGAAATCAGGCTTTGAGAATATTTAGAAATCACACTCTATGGAAGTGGTGGTGTCCCACAGGATCAGTCCTGGGATCCAATTATTAGTGACAAGAACGATGAAACAAAGAGTGTTTCTATTATATAGCAGTGAACAACAGGCAGAGTAGGCTCAATAGTACATTAGTGGATAAGATGAAAATTCAAAATTACTTTGACATGGAAGAAATACTTGTGCAAAAACCAATTGCAGTTTATTAAAGACAGACTGAGTTTTAAAAATAGTGCATAGCACAATTATAGGGTGAGAGAGATGCATAATTACAGGCAATCACGAGCTAAACGTGACTAAGCAGTATCATGCTGTTGTGGAAGGCCTAAACTGTGCATTCAGGTATGTAACCAGGAATGTTATCTGTAAGACACATGAACTGGTCCTTCTGTTCTCTTCAGTGCTCTTAATCTCAGCAGAACCCTTGTAAAATACCCAAAGCTAATTCCTGAGAAAAAGAGGTGGACAGGATGCAATACAGCTTTATAGAGATATGCAGTGAGAATGACCAGATCACATACCTTACAGGGGAAGATTTCAAAGGGCTTGTAGCTATTAAGTCTGGAGAAGATTCAAGATAGAAATAAATCTCCAAATATGTAAAATAGAGCTGCAGGGAGGACAAATAAATTGTTCTCGGTTTTTACTTTGAGTAGTAAAAGGAATCTATAGAAAGGGCAACTTCAATTGGATGCTAAGAAAAGCTATTAATTGTGAAGATAGTAAAGTGCTGAAATACACTGCCTAAAGAGGTGAGAAATTCTTGTCACTGCAGACTTTCAGAAACTATTAAATAACCATCTCTCCAGATGATAATAGATACAGTTGAATTTGCTTTAGGAGAAAGGGATGGACCAGATGGCCTCCAAAATTTTCTCCACAGCTTGTTTACTATGATATTCCTTTAAACCCCCCATCTTACATTTATTCTTTTAGTGCTTACACTAAAGGTTTTCTTTCTACATATTAGTACTGTAGTTCACATTTTATCTTGCTCCATGGTTTGAGCCACTGATCACCTGCTTTGCTGGTCAGTGCATTAGTCCATGTGTTTGTAAATTTGTGGTTCTCAGGTGCATGTCTTGAACAGAAAGTAGCATGCAAGAATGCAAATAAAGTTACCTCTAGTAGATGTGCAGATGTGAACAATATTCAATGTACTGAGGGCCAGAGAAATATTGGAGATAGTGTAAATGGAAACTCTTCTACTTAGCCATCCCTAGAGGAACATGTGTAGGTTAGGGTTTTTTTTGATTGCTCCCTATCATGCTTACTCTGTTCCCCTCCAGCAACTGTTCCGATCCTATAGCAGGAAAGAATGTTAGATCACACAGGGCATGCAACAGGAAGAGATCATTTCTGAGCCTGGACATGAAGAAGACACTTAGCTTGGCAAATTTCAGCCTTGGACTTATGTTTTCCTAGATTCCTGTTGAGGGTCCAGTACCAGAAAGCCGTCACTCTCACAGTGCCTGTAGCTGGAAAGGAGGAGTACTAATTGCAGGAGGTCTGGGAGCAGCTGAGCAGCCCCTAGGTTCAATTTTCTTTCTGAGGGAGCTTGAACATGGCTTTCAGTGGCAGACAGTAGAGACACATCCTCCTCTGATCCCAAGGTAAGTAAAAGTCATTCAGTGGTGAATCTTTGGCCTGTCTCTACCTACCTCTCTTACTAATGGAGTTCAATCTCATTTTGTACTCACAGGTATTCACACACTGCACATGTGCATGATGGAAAACTTCTGCTTGTTGGTGGAGTGTGGTTTCACTCAGCCTCTGTGCCAGGCATCACTGTCATTGACTTAATAACTGGTCTCTGCTTGGACTATGCGATTAATGTGGTGAGTACTGAAATTTTTCTTTCCGGGTAAATAGTGTTATGTGAAGGAACATGCTAACTTTAGGGCTATTCCCTGAAATGGAGTAGGGAATGCAAAGTTGGCAAATTTTTGAGTGGAATAAACATTCCCCGTTTGAGGTAGAATCTAATTTTGAAGTGCTTTTACCAGGCCAGAGAACATAATAGTGGTAGGAGCGGGAGAGTCTGAGTGTACAGAAGACTGGAGGGCACAAAGCTGCTTTATTCCATTGTACAGCAAGGAAACTA
>VYXH01011717.1:31683-51232 GCA_013397275.1 Burhinus bistriatus | reverse complement strand
ATTTAGATTAGATCTCAGGAAGAAATTCTTTACTGTGGGGGTAGTGAGGCACTGGAACAAGTTGCCCGGGGAAGCTGTGGAGGCCCCACCCCTGGAAGTGTTCAAGGCCAGGTTGGATGAGGCTTTGAGCAACCTGGTCTAGTAGGAGATGTCCTTGCCCACGGCAAGGGGGTTGGAACTAGATGATCTTTAAGGTCCCTTCCAACCTAAACCATTCTATGTTTCTATGATTAGTAACATCTGGTAGAACAACAAAGATCTCTTAATCTCCACATCTCTCTTGGTTTAAATATGGTTACTGTTGAAAAGTTAGCAGAGGTTCCATTGGGAAATGAAAGAAAAGACAAAATCCAAACAACAGACACCAAATCAGAATTCATGAAAAATGTCAATCATCTCTGCCAATTAAACAGCATTATTTGGTGTAATTTTGCCTTACTCTGAATATGTCCTGTTTACCTCCATATGCAGATATGTAAAGCTACCCCCTTTATGTAAGTAGAAGATACCTGATCTTGAATCTTCTTTCTTACTGAAAACATCAAATAATTATAATGTCCATGCAGTCACCAACTTGATCTAAATTTCCATCCTGTTTTCATTTAAAATGGCTTGATTATTTACTTTTCTACCTTTTTTTTTTGAGAAAGCTGTTACTTTCACTTTCCAGAGGTGTGATACACTCCCTGTATCTAAACGTTTCACTCGTCTTCTGTATAAATACATTGGGTAGCTTTACAAAATTTGGATAGACTTTCTTTAAAACTTTAGAGCTTGGTGCCTTCTATTGTTACTCAATATAGAAATTGGCATTTTGTTTGGAATTAATTTTGTTTGGCTAAATATAGATGCTGTGTGAAAGATGGGAAATGTCAGACTGAATATCGTTTAAAAAATATTGTCACTGGGTGACTCCTCTGACCTGAGAACTGCAGACTAGGAATACAGTCTCATAAATGGAATTATTTTGTCATATTTATCGTAATTCTATTTCAGTGTATTAACTTGAGGGACCTGTTCTCTGCTTGGTGGTATCACAAGTTAGTAGTGATACATAAAATGTGGATCACTTAGTGCTTTAACTCCATGCAGTGTAGAGTGTGCCACTCGGACTTATGTCAAATGCCACCCTGTTGTATGAGAGATTTATTTGCTGCTTGGGAACTACAGAAACAACCAAGGCCAAAATGAAAAGAATGGCAGAAGCTCTGTGTGCCAGGCATCTATTTCGTGTCCTATAAACTGTAACATAAAAACAGTTTGCTTTCTCTGTAATCATGATATCTTGTTTCTCTTTTGGCATCTCTGTTAAAACAGAGCTTTTCTGCATGACTTGCTTGACTGTCTTACATGAAATAATGGACGACTTTCCCTGGAAGTGTCCTCTTCAGCTTATCTAACTGGGAAATAGCTCTCAGAAACATAGATTATAGCAGAGCATCAAATGTATGCACACATGCTCAGGTAACCACTGTAGCAAGATTAATCTTTAAATAGCTGCCTAAGTATTTGCTTCAACTTTAAATTAAGATCTTTGGAGTCAAATCCCAAGTAGGTGCCTTTAGTGAGAGATAGCTTTATCAGAGAAAATCTTTGCTAACATTCTTACTATTTTGAATTCTCTAACAGTCTTTCAAATACAAAATCTGATACTTCAAATCTTAATAGTTTCTGCCCTTATTGCATCTGTTATGTGTATATTACGACAACTATAACGCCTTTAGACAAAATAAAATACCAGAAGAGAACAGCAACAGGTGACCAGAAGGGCAGATGCCCATGCAGAGGGAAAGCACATAGCAGAGTGCAACCCATGCATGATCAGTCCCCAATGGTACTCCAAAAAGAGCAGTGTGGGGTCTCTGTTTTGTTGTTCACTCACTGTGCAGTAGGAAGGAGGAGCAGAGGCTGTAAGTGAGATTACTGGTCACAAATCCTTGACGATGCAGGATGCTTTGCCCAACTTCTTCACCAGAAGCCACAAAATCAGCACACATCGTGTTTTGGCTTTGGGCGTTTTGTGCGATGAAAGAAAAAAGGAAACTTGTTCTTTGCTTTGCTCCCAAATCAGTGTGACACAATGGCCAGGTTTTGCCAAAGCTGGGCGAAAACTCCCACAGATATAATTCATCATAATCTTTTCTAGCTGTCCTGAGCTAGCCGTGTGAAGATTTGACATCATTCTCAGACCTAACACTCTCTCTTTCAAAAAGTAACAAATGTACAGGTATACAAACAAGGGTGTCTGAAGCGCTGTCATTGATTATTCCATTTAATACATTCTTCACCACAAATGGAGCCCTCCAATTTTAATAAAAACAGATTATGTCATTTCCTTCTCTGGGACTGCCCAGACTCCTGAGACAAAAGGTCTTCTTTAGGTTGTTCTCATGGTTTACTGCATGTAGTCTTGCTCTTCCATTGGAAAATGAACTGTTTGGTCTGCCAGTTTGAAACTGGAAAATACATAGGATTGGTAGAAAGACCTTAATTCTCACTAAAATCCAAGGTGTCTTAAACATTCAGGATATTATGTTGTTACTAGTCTGTCAGATTTAGGTCAATGTTCTATTCCTTTTGAGATTATAAAATCATTCTGTCCTGTATTTTGATAACACAGGGATTTTTTCACAGCAGTTCCTGTAGCTGGCAAGCTATAATGTGTTAACATGAACATGTTTGGACACTTTGCTTTTTTGGATACTAGATGGAGCTTGGGGAAATTATTTGGAAATTATTTGCAATGTGCTTTCAAACGGTATAAATCATCCTCAACACATACATAGCAATTTATTCTAGCTGCTTCAAGGTATATGAATGGGATGGTAAAAAGTCTCTAGCCATTTACCTGTTTGATTCTGATTTACTATATGCGTATACAAATAAGGAGAAATTCAATATAGTGGTAAGAAGAAATTCAATATTCAACTTTAGATTAGATGTTTAACTGGTGAAGACATCAGTAGTGTAATAAACTGCAGCTATTCTTTAACTTCATATAGAAACCAAACTGTGATAAAGTTCCTTCCTTAAATAACACAAAATACTTGGTCTCAGGTTTTGAGCAGCTCCACTGAGCCAGGAGAGAATTTGCTTTCTTATATTATGGTATGGAAGCTATAATTTGCAAAGTTTTATGAGGCGAAAATGAGAATCAGAAGTGAAAGGCAACGTTATAAAGAGTATGTGCTAGATAAGGAAGACTGCATCAGTAGAGTACAAGTTTCAGGCATTTTGACACTTTCTCTAGCCTTGTTAAATCTTTGTGCTTCAGCCTCTGCTTTGCTTTCTGTGAAAACTAGGAGTAGCTGTTTCACATCATTAAACACTAATGAAATGCATGGTGATAATTAACTACTATTTGTCATAAACAGGCGACTGTGTAAACTATTCTCTGTGTTTACCAAATGTAAGCTGACTACTGCAGCAAGATTTGTTTCTTATGGAACGTTTAACACACAAGTTAGGACAAAGCAGAAGAAAAAGTGCTACAACGTACTGCAGTAATGAAGACAAGAAAGGAAAAACAACTTTTCACATACGTTCACTTTTCTCATTTCACTAGAAGTGGGAATAGTTTCACAGTGATTTCACTGAGAACTGATGACTGGTATAGCAAAAGATCTGATCTAACATTAGAAGGCAAGATTATCAAACTCAGCATTTCATGTATATTTGTGGTTCTTTTTGTTGGCTGCAAACCTAATTTCTTATTAATTAATTGCGAAGCCTCTCATACTCATGAATCCATGAATGGCAGCTGAAGGAAGAAAACCCATCAAATGTAGTGAAACTCACAATAAATTGGCCCAAGTTGGCCTTACTGTAAGGGTCTCAAAACAATAACTTTTTTTCCCAGATGTAAAAATTTACAATACTTCCAAGGTCTGAGATTTTCACTAGGAAGCTAGCCAAGGCCTACACGCTGCTTTTGTGTATCTTTTATATGAATTTATTTGGCAAAATTATAGAGAGGAACTGTTACTGGAGTTGAACGCTTAAATATTTATGAAAATACACATAACTGATCTGTATAATTTTGTCTTCTAAATCAATGTTAAGACTAAATCTCCAGCATCTGTGCCTTTCTTACAACTAAATACTTTTTCAGCTGTAGAGATGGTATCTTCCTAAGATTTTTTTCTCAGTTAAATCTTATTTATTCATATGTAACACTAACCACAGCTTCAGGGAGTTTTGTTTTATTTCCATCTTGATACATTTCAGTATTTGTTATCAGGCTATTTCTGCAAATACAGCCAAGAGTAAGGTATAGAAAATTACCTGATTTCATATACAGAAACTAGTATCTTTTCAAGTGGTGTGAAATCATGCTCCTTACTCTATATGTTGAGATTCTTGAAAGTGAATGCACTGTCTGTCTGGATGAATTAGCATATTACTGCTTGCTAAATGGGCACAAAGCTGTTACATATGGGATACAGCTCATCACAGGAGATAATGTAAGATATACACCAGATTTCTAAAGGGTTAGAGAATCAAAAAATAGGTACTGAATCTACCCTCAGCACATCTTTTATTTTCACTACGCATTGCCTTCAAAACGCTCAGGATGTACTCCTGTGGGATTTCCCAATGTAGATGCCCCAAATACATAGATGATGTAAAGGGGTAATATATATGCTAAATGGGACTACCATTTGCAGAGAAGAATGACAGTCTCCTGGGGACATAATTTTGCTCTAAGAGGTATCCTTGCACTGCATGACTTTGGGGTAAAACAACCAACAATGAAACAAAAATTGAGTGTTTTTCCAGGAAAATACATTTTTAAAGTATCTCAGAGTGCTAAGGGTTTTTGTAGCAGTGTTTGGGGATTTTTCTGTCCTTTATGTATTGCAGAGGCTATGTACTATAGAACCTGGTTTTCATTTCTTAGGACTGTTTAGTGTAAAATAGGAATGAAATATCAAAGTGCCAGCAAGGACACCACAGACATGGGGACTGCAATTGTTTTACCTATTTTCACTACACTCTTACCCTAACTTACTAAGCAGTCACTAATTCTTCTGGTTATTACTTAGCCAGAGCTACACTTTAAAAAACTTAAAAATTGTTCCTTCTGTGAGGTCTGCTGCATTTGAAGAGCCATTTTGCCATTTACTTTGCAGAGCAATCACTTAGGTGTTGTATTGTATTAAGTACTCTAATGCTCCCACGCAGCATACTTTTGGTTTTTATTCTTCAGATAAGCATGTCAGAAAAATTACTTCTTTAATTACCATTTCAAAATCTGTATTGAAGTGGATCAAGTCTTCATTTGCTGTGTGGCATTCGATCCATATAATTTTAATACAAATCTCTATTGCAAAACATTCCAGGCATGACATTATATTCAAAATACCAATAACTTCCATAGACAACATTAGTAGTCAGATGCACTCACAAAGATTCTTTTTTTTTTTTTTTTTAATTTCTTGGTTTTACTCTATGGATAATAAAATTATGCAAAATCGCAGTACATCAAAAGATGCGATTACCTTAAATGAAGTACTCTACCATAATACAAAAAAGCCCAACCAGACAATGTCCCACATCACAGCCATTTCAGAAACAAATGTGACATTTTAGGGAAGGAATTTGTAAAATAACAGCTTGGAAGCCACAGAAGGAAATGGCCTTCCCAAATAAAAATCTTGAAGTCTCATCTTTTTATCATCACAAGAACCTATTAAAGTGGTAATGGACATTTTCGTCCTATGTACTTCATTATATATGGTTAATGTACTGGTTTATGTTTTGCTGTGCTTTCTAAACTTACTATCCTTTCCTTTTCTTCTCCAGAAAAGATGAGTTATTCCCAGGTATAATTCTAGTTCCTCACCTCATTTTTGACAGACTGAAGAGGGCAAGTATGTCGATCCCTGTGGGACAACCTACAGACCTTGTATCTTGGAAGAAGGGAAAAAGTGGGCTGATGATGTGCACGTGGCCTTCTCTTCATTGAGAAGATAATACTGAATATCCTAATTCAGTATGTGAGGTAAAACAGCTCTGGAGATATTGTGAATAGGAACACCAGCTGTTTTATTGTACCCTGCCTCTGACCACCGTGATTTTTGGGAAAAAGCCTAAAAAAATATGGCTTAAATGGAGATGCATAAGGTATATTTTCCAAGACTCTAACAGTTGGGAAGGTACAGACACATCTAGACACTTAATACTTAACATAGCTGTCCTCCATTATTTTGCTTAAGCGCTATTCCAAACTCTCCTGTACTCTTTCCCTCCACAGCCTGATGACTGAAGCTTTTGTCCTAGGCTTGGAGGACTGCAGGTGTATACAGCACCATGGTATTCTTCACTTAAGTATTCTCTTCTCCTTTCCCAAGAAACTTTCCCAAGTTCTCTTCATCCTTTTAACCCTCTCTGCACGTGGTCCTTAGAAAACTGTTTATAATCAACCCATGGTTACTCTCGCAAAGGTAACAAGAAATTAAAACACCTATGAAGTGAAGATAAGATTAGTTTTTCCTGCAGGTACTACTTTGCATTTACTGATACTGAGTGACATTTGGCCTCTCATTTGCAGTCATGCAGCATTAAGAGAACCTTCTGTAGCTCCTCCCAGGAGCTTTCAATGCAACCATTTTGGATAATTTAGTACGACCTTCAAAGAACTCGTGCAGAAGTTATCTAGTTGTTTTCCCAGCAACTCAGGTTTCTCTATCCAAGCAAAAACCTAGACCCTGACGGATGCTGAACTTCACTGAGAAAGCTTATTATAGTATAAGCGAATACAAGCCCTGAAAAAGATGTCTCTGAGGAATTTGTAAATCTAGGTTTGTTCTGTTCCTAAATGTGTTGAAATGATGGTGATTTTGGGTTTTTTTTGACTTCAGAGTTTTTACTTCAGATTTTTATTTCAAAGACATATATTGTGCCTTTTCTATCATGCAATTTACTCTCATGTTTTTCATTTTCTTTAGAGCTTTACTTATAGTAAATTCCAGATGAAAAAATTCCCTATGTTGCTACGACTCCAGTTAGATACATAGGTTTCATAACCTTTTGTTACCAAATCTGTATTCTGTATTTGTCTAACATTTCCTATAGTTCCTAGATCTCCTTAAAGTTAAGATCTTGAACCCAGCAGATGAAGGATTTTCATGAATCTGAGGGAACTGCTACAGAAGTCACTGGAAAATCATTCTTTGTCTCATTTATTCATTGTCTATGCTCTTTATTGTCTTCTTTATTCTTCAGGAGGTCATGATGTACTTTCCATTTCTGAAATGAGGAAGGACATTACTCAGGAAAAATCAGAGACGCAAGATATATCCATCAGCATTCTGGGTGGCATTTTGTGTAAATTGCTTTACACCAAGATACTATTCCTGTTTCTATCACTAGCCTAATGATTTTTTTCCCTAATGTTGCTGGTAGGTTTTCTGTAGAATAAGAATTTTAGTCATAATCTTGCTCAAGTGCTTTCATTCCTAGTCACTTATTTCTCAAATTTAAGTGCAATAGCCATGTAAGTATCTTCATCAGAAGCCAGAAGAAAGATACATAAATACTTTTATGTGTATATATCTCTAGGTTCCCACGCTTGAGCAGGGTATTGGAGTAGATGACCTCCAGAGGTTCTTTCCAACCTCAACTATTCTGTGATTCTGTGATGTGTGTTTGTGTTACGGATGAAAATATACACACAAATATATACAATTATCAAAATTGTTTTCCCCTGAAGACTACCAAGCAGGCACAATTACTTCTCTTATGATTTATTGGGTGTTTTCTATCTAGACAAAGAGAAAGCTTAATTAATTTCCCTGAAGTAACTTGCATGACTGTCAAAGCATCATTTGGAATACATATCAATAAACAAAATCCAAGAGTGACCCTCTAGACTAAAGGAAAAACAAATCAGTTTTTAATTTGTTTCATTTTTTTTCCCAGTAATTATGGACCATTGTGAGGGAAGCTCTCATAATTTATCTGAGAAATCAGCATGACCAGGTACCTCTCTGCAGTGCCTGCACACTAATGCAGACAGGATGGGGAACAAACAGAAGGAATTGGAGGTCTGTGTGCATTGCAGGGCTACAGTCTCTGGGATCACAGAAACACTGGAAAACTCAGATGGCTGGAGTGCTGCAATGGATGGATATAGGCCTTTTGTAAAGGACAGACTGGGACTGCGAGAACAAGGAGTTGCCTTGAATGTGGGAGAGCAGCAGGAATACATGGAGCTCTGCCTGGGACAGGTGGTCAGCTGGCTGGGAGTTTATGGGTCAGGATTAGAGGGCAAACCCATGTGGGCAGCATTGTGGTGGGTGTCTGCTACAGACTGAGTAATCAGGTAGAAGAAGTTAAGACTCCCATTTGGAGGCCCTGGTCCTCATGTGGGACCAGAACCATGCAGATCATCAGCTGCAAGGACAACACAGCGGGACACAAGCAGTCCTGGAGGTATCTGAAGTTAATGGATTAATAACTTCCTAAGACAGGTGACTGAAGAGTGGATGAGGGAAGGTGCTCTGTTGGACATGATACATGGAAACAAGAAGAACTGGTCAGGGATGTAAGGGCAGCAAGGACTGCAGCAATCAAAGAAGGCTGAATTTCAGGAACCTGAGAGGAGGGAACAAAGGCAAATAGCAAGATCACAAGCCTGGACTTCAGGAGAACAATCTTTGGCCTGTTCAGGGACCTGCTTGGAAGAATCCCATGAGAGGTGGTTGTGGAGAATGAGTTGATTTTCAAGGATCACTGTAACCAAGCTCAAGAGCCCCATGAGCAGGAAATCAAGCAAAAGTGGCAGGATCCACATCCATGGATGAATGAGGAGTTCCTGACTAGACTCTTACATAACAAGGAACCATACAGGAACTACAAGCAGGGACAGGTGACCAGGAGAAATAAGTAGACACTGTCCAAGAGTGCAGGGACGGGTCTAGGAAAACTAAAGCCACCTGAGCTTTATCTTGACAAGTGATGTGAAGGGCACCAAGGGTTTCTACAGGCATATCAGCAGCACAAGGAACACGAACGAAAATATAGGCCTGTTGCTGAATGTGGCAGGGGAACTAGTGACAGAGGACATGGAAAAGCTCAAGGTACTCATTGCCTTCTTAGCCTACACCTTCACGTATCAGAATTGCTTTCAGGAATCTCATGCTCAAGACCAGTGAGGAAGTGTAGAGCAAGGAAGACTTATTCTCAATGTAGGAGAATTAGGTTAGGGAACATACAAACAAATCAGACATTTTTATGTGTAATCCCATAAATGGGATGCACCCATGACTGCTTGGGGAGGTGGCTGTTGTCATTATGTGGCCAGTCTTGATCGTCTTTGAAAAGTGATAGCTATTATGGGATCAGAGGAGGGCGGTGGTTCTTGCGGACTGGAAGAAACCAGGTGTCATTCTTGTCTTCAAAAACAGCAAGAAGGAGGACCCAGGGAACCTTGATCCCTAGGAAGATGTAGGGGCAACTGTAAGCTGTTTCCAAACACCTGAAGGAAAACAGGTGATTGGGAGCAGTCAGCATGCATTTAAAAAAGGAGAAATCATCCCTGACCAACCTGATAGCCTTCTACAATGCCTGACAGCCTTCTACAATGGGATGACTTGCATGGTGAACAGTCGATTTTCTTCATCTGGACTTTAGTAAGGCTTTTGACAGTGTCTCCCATAACATTCTTATACATCAACTTAGGAACCACCAACTAGACAAAGGGCTGAACTGCCAAGAGTTCAGTGAAGGGCCATGAATACGATTAAGGGTCTGGAGCACCTTCCATATCAGGAGAGGCTGAAAGAACTGGAACTACTCAGCCTAGAGAAGAGAAGGCTCAGGAGGCTCTTATACGTGTGTATATCTGATGGGAGCAATGACAACGAAGAAGCCAAAATGTTCTCAGTGGTACCCACTGACAGGAAAGGAGGCAATGGACACACAAATTGAAATACAGGAAAAGCTGTTTAAACACAAGAAAACAATTTTTGACTGTGAGTGTGGTTGAACACTGGCACAGGTGTCCGGAGAGGTCGTGGAGTTTGCACATATGAAGATAGGAAAAACCTGACAGGACATGGCCCTGAGTAACCTGCTGTAGCTGACCCTGCTTTAAGCAGGGAGTTTGACTACATGATCTCCAGAGGTTCCTTCCAACTTCAACCACATTATGTTTCTGTGATTGCTGTGTTTAAGCGGTCTATGCACTTTTAAATCATAATTCTTCACTTCATTTCAGTATTTTGAACAAGAATCATGTCAAGAAATACTCATCAAGAACAACAAACGACACAAGAAATTTTAATAAAGACAATGCATGAGCAGCACTTTGACAGAAGAAAATAGACTTGTCAGAGTGTATTATAGTCTTATAACACACTTTGAACCACAGAACACAACTTTATGCCATATTAAATACAATCTGAAAAGAAAAGAAACAGCTCATCGTATGAAGTTTTCCTCATTTTAAGTTAATGAAAATGCATGTACTCAGACCCAGGAGGCTGATGCTGTTCCAGTTTCTGTTTGCTGCAGGTGAAAACCCCATAGCCACATAGCGGTTAAAATCATAATCACACAGGTCTTCTTCATCTTTTACAATATCTATGATTCTGTGAAAATAACAGTTATTGTTCTTTATATAGTGAAATGCATTGACATAAAATATGGTAACCTGCTGGAGAGTAAATGTGTGAGTAAATATAGTTGGGTTTTAGGTATGTTACTATGAAAATATTTCTCTCCTTGTGTATTCCAAACAGACACGTCATGCTTACGCAAACCCATCACTCAGAAAGTAGAAACTCCAATAAAAAGGAAAGTAACTTATTTCATAAAGACTGCTGTTATCAAGGGTGTAGTATTTTCAGCACAATAATTGTTCAACTTATCTACTTCACCACCAACAAAAGTTTTCTTCTGTGATTCAAGGCATTTTCATGCTCAGTGCTCACTAGTTGGAGAAGCAGGAGGTGTTCAGCTTCATGGAGCAAACCTAACTAATACAATTCAGCTGATAGACCACAGTTTTATGGGAGGTGGAAAGGTGTAAGTCTGCCAATGACCTGGAGTCTCCAGCTTTTATAAATTCTGCTAGTGGGGCTATGAGATCTAACAGCCTTTAGCAAACAGGATTATTAAAAGAGAGAAAAAAAAGACAAAACACAAATGGATTTCAAAACAAAACATACCAAAATAATTTCCTGTAATTTTCTTTTAATTCCCCCCCCTATTAATTTCAAAAGCCGCAGAGATGTAGAGCCCAGGAAGAATTCATATATTGCTACTCTGCAGCAATGTCAAGCACTTAATGTAGCCTACAATTTCCAGGGAAGTTGTTTTCGACAAATAGTGATGATGTAGGTAAACCAAATGAATTACCGGCAGTTCAGCTATTTGGCTTCACAAGTGTTGCAGGGAAAAAAACCCAAAACACCCAAAACCCAAAGCAATTGAATAGAATTTAGGGAAGCAGCACTCAGACCAGTAGCCTAAAGATGGCTTACTACAGCCCCAGAGTTAAGGTGTGACGAGCCACAGAGGAGAGAGATTTGGAGATAGTAATTTCCTGAGAAGGTTTCATTCTATGGTTTGAAATTTTTCAAAATCCTGAACTCTGAGAGGGAGTGTTGTGTTATCACTTGTGTTACAAGTGTTCAGCCAAAACTTTCAGGTGGGGAAGGATTCCCCCCTGTGATCGTGTCTGGTGATCATACAAGAATGTTCTGAGGAAATGTCAAAACTTGATTTATGGTTTTTTAATGCTCCCACTTTCTTGCTTGGCCTGGCTTTCAGTTTATTGTTATAAGCTTAGTTCATACCTCCCAGCTACATGAGATGTTCTCAAATATACTTTCTGACACTTATTTTGGAAACCACTGTAATTATCTGTCAGGCAGAATTAGGGACCACAATGTGAAAGGTTAGATTTGTTTCTTATCAGCTTTGTTTACAGCAAAATCCCACATCAAGGGAAAAAATGATTGTTTATAAAGCAAAACAAGGCAAAATTAAAAAAAAAAAATATTATCTCATTTCACTAAGTCTTAGATGATTCAGTGGAATTTCTGAAAAGATTCTATTAGCAAACAAATAGAAATAGAAATGGTTTTTTGATATTTGATTAAAAACAGACTGCATAGTCCTTGGCTCTTTGCATTAACTCTGCACCAGTCAGTCTCTCTTGTTTGATGAAGGTGACTGAGAGCAATTCAAGGGAATAATTATGTCATCCTATGAATTAAATCTCACCACTGCTATTCCCAGAAAATCTGACAAGCAACGAGAGCAAGGGGAGCTGCACTGAATTTCAGTGAAAAAGTGTGTTCATTTTTGGAGCAGATATTTTCAGCACATTTGGTTTAACTCATTGTCATCATTCCAAGAAAGAAAGGCTGACAACAAAGAGAAGAAAGTTGCAATAAAAGTTAACCAAGAAAAATACCGAGATGCTTTAAGACATTGTCCAAAGCAAACATAGATATTCAATTGCTATGCTGGGTTCAGTTTCATGTTTTCAGACCTCTGCTGTAAACTCATTGAAATGAGGCTGGAAAAATGAAACTTATTCATGTTTTAATTTACTTATTCCAGAATACTGCAAGGTAGTAAGCCAAACAGAGCCATGCTGAAATCGAATATGTTAGCATGCGGACCTTAAGTCGATTTTCACAGCTACAGCTGAGTCACTCAGTGAAATTAAACATAGTAAATTAAAGGCACGTGTAATTGGCTCTCTCTATATATTGCTCTCTCCCTATTCAGTGTATCTGAATATGCTCAGCATCAATTTCACAAGATCTCTTTCAGCAGAATTCCTCTGTTCTCTTTCTTCTACTTTCCTGTAAAAAGGACCTTAGTGAACATCAAAAAACACATTACAACTAGTATTAAATGTGGTATATATGCAAAATGGTTCTTCAGGGGCTCTGACCTGAACTGAGTCTCTGTATTCCTTTTCATACGTTTGAGGCAATATTTTTTTTTCACTGCCTCAATACAAGTTGGTAATGAAAACAAATATGTACAAATGAAGGCTAACTTTCATGTACCCAGATAGTTCTTTGACTTTATTAACCTGACGAAATCTGTTATCTGCCATAATTACAATAGCAAGTTAGAAGTGCTCATCTTCCGTTTACTTCCATCTGTCATATCCGTTACCGGTATAATCAGTGCTCTCTTGCACTGCCCAATTAGCTGCTAAGTGGCAAGGTAAATCTTAACAAGTTAACTGAACGTTAATGCTACGAGAGCCCAGAAAAGTACCATTTTTCACCCTTAGGATCTTCACAATTGTGTGTGATTAAGTGCAACTATGGCCAACCTGCCGTTCCAGGAAGGGCTATGCCACTATGCTCCTCTACTTCCCCCTTTTCTTGGCCAGTACCAATCGTTCAGTAGCAAACTTAGATACAAACTAAAGTCCCCAAAATGATCAGCTCCAGAGATGCCTCCTCAGCACTTGTGCTCAGTTTGCTTGAAAGACGGGGCAACCAGGAGACAGGCAATGCAGTGTCAGTGCCACAATGATATACAAATCTCAGGGAGGGAAGCTCCCTTTTGGATTTGGGTCTGCAAGGAGCTGTTCTGAACTGCAGTGGACACCATTTAACAGGTTTACTTGAAGGGAGGTGGTGTGAAGTTCTTCCCAGCAGCCTGGCTAGCTCCTCGCTTCATTATTTGTAATTTATACAGAAAGGGATAGCGAAGGGAAAGTACTCGGGCTCTAACAGCATTTCATATGTCACAACGAACATGCCTCTGAAAGTAGACACAGCTCTAATAAGGTGGCGTAAATACTGACTTAAACTTAAAATCAGCAAAAATAAATGAATTAACAGACAGCTGAATATTCCCCCACTTTTCTTCTTTTCCTTTCTGCTCATTCATGCTGCTAGATTTCCACCCTTCCTGTGGCCAATCTTAAAACAATTAAAACACATGGACTTTAAAACTGCTTTGTTCGTTCCTAGGCTGTGTAACAGTGGTGGTGGTCGCTGCAGCTCCCTGGTGAGGAAGCATTTGTTAAATTCCAGAAAAAGTAATTCTGTGGCATGTCTGCAAAATCACCCTAGTCTGTTAAGTACAGCATGGGCTCAGGGAATTATATCCTGGACTTTATTACTCAGCATTATAGGGACAAGGCAGGACATTGAAGCTTTCAACACGTCAAAAGTAAAAGAAGATAGCACCATAGCCTCATCTCTGGACACCTTTGGTTGTGAACAAGAAGTACAGAGCCTTCTCTCTCACTAATTTTTAATGGTACTGCTAAAACGCATTAGTTATTCTACATTACCTTGCCTTACTCCCAAAAAGCTATGTCCTTCCCACTGCAAAGCTTAACACATTATATGGCCAGGTTTGAGTACAAAGTCTACCCTGGTCCTCCTTGCTAATGCTGCTCTGCACAACACTAGTTGTTTGTATTTCAAGGAGAAAAGAAGACTTTACATCATTAACATTGGGCTAATTACTTGGAACAACCTCACCACACTTCACAAAGAAAGACAGTTCTTGCCGTTTATAAAATAGATTGAGCTGATACCACAGTGAATCTATCAACATGTAAAAAGCATGCAGAAAGTAAAAGGCACAAATCTAACACATTTAAATGTACTTTCATAAACAAAAAGGATCTTCATTATCTTTAAATTAATGGAATATCAAATGTTACCAAAAGCACAGTGTTTCTGACAGATTCACATTAATTTCTCCAGTACTTGTTGGAAAGCAATTAACTATCAAAGGCTTTTTTTTTCTTTTCTTTTTTTCTTTTTTCTTAATATGTAATTTAAAGTAGTTAAAAAACTGTCTTCTTTTATAATAGGTGGGGAAAACACAATTATTTCGTTTGCTTCATATACAAAATGAACTGCAGAAGAAGTGTCAAAAATTTCTAAGAACCATAGTACAATAGAAAAAACCTGAGACTTTTACCAGCAAAGCAAAATAAAAAAAAAGGCGAAATAAAATTTAAAAAAAGAATTAAAATGGCAAGATTATAATGTTATATATCCCAAATGCTTCACTATTTTATTCTTATCCCTACATTCCAGCAACAGCTTTAAAGTGGTCAGCTCATGTTCTGATAAGCATCCAACTTAACATAGACTGGTGTACACTGCTCTCTGACACCGCTGGTACTGGTCTACCTCAGTGTCTAAACTAGCTGGTGCAAGCCCAGTTAAGTGCTGAGACATTCACTGAAATCAGTTATCTCACCCTAGAATTTGACCATGGGAAAACAATGGCAACACAACAATGAACCTTCTAAGACTCAGAGTGCCCAGCTGCCTAGGTACTGGAATCGTAGACTTAGAAATAGGTACAGAGTTTGCTTTTCAGAACAGATGATCCCACAAAGTGCAGGGAACAGCTTGCTAGAATGGGAATAAGTAACTCACTCTTTCATTCCAACCTCACAGATATTTTGCTTAGACTATCCGACAGTATTCATTTACAACTTTTATCACTTTCTATTTTTGCACACGTAAATTTCTCCTGCCACCTCCTATTTCTTTTTTAGGTAGAAAAGTTGAAAGGAGGAACTTTAAAAATGACCAAAGGTGCATGAAGAAATGTAGAAAGGGCTCCAGTGGAAAAAAAAATAACATATAACAGTGTCAGGAAGACAGCACTTCAAAGGAAGGAAAAGTTGCTCAATCAATTTTATTGCCAACTTTAATTCTCATAGTTCATAATTTTCAAGAGATTGACTTAGCAGCCTTTCCAGTATTTTGAAACATAATGACTCAATGTTACATTTCCAATGCTGCCCTCAGAGTCATTGCACAAGACGCAAAATGCTTCTGGGCATCCCTGGCTGACTGTCAGGCTGTGGTCCTGCATGGCTGCACCATGCTGTGTTTCTCTTCCAAGGATAACCATGCAGCTTCAGGCTCTTGAGCTGTCAGAGGGTGACACCTTGAATTATCAATGAATGCCCTCTCTCTCTTCCTCCTCCGCCTCCTCCTTTCTTCAAGAGCCCCTTTAGTTGACCTGACAGGGTATTTCTCTTATTCCTAGGGGAAAAAGAACTGTTTTATTTTTATACAAATCTGCCAGCTTCAATTCATCTGCTTACTACTGTGCAAGTAATTTGGTGCATTTGCTTCAAAGAAAGACTTTAAGCCAATTTAACTAACTCAACACATTCCCCAGAGGAGGACAACAGAGACGTGGAGGAAAAGCTCTCTCCCCTTCACTGCCATTCTCTGGCAGAAAGGGTTTGCTGGGGACAGGAGGAAGACCATGCGTAGGTTTGGGCCAGGGGCTAGAGCAGCATGAACACTTTCCCAGCTCACTTGGTCTGGTCCAAAGTGCTCAAGTCTTCCCCTCACAAACAAGATCATGTCTAGACCTGAAGAGGGAAGTTCCAGTCTGACAGCACATTGAAGATATTTCAAAGCTATTGAATATGGCCACTTCTTGTAAACCACCTGTTATGACCTGTTGAAGTTAACACATTAAAGAAGAGTGCTTTTTCATGTGGAGAAGTGTAGGAAAGGCTGGAGGAGGATTCTTTTCAGCCATGCTGCAGCATTAGAAACCTGAGGTCTGTCTAGCCAAAAGGCAAGGCAATTCAAGGAGTGACTGCCTTATCAACCTGCCAGAATCATGAAAGTATCTGGGTATGTAACTTTAATGAGGACTGTTGCAGATTTTCTGAGCTGTGTTATTCCCAGAGTATGCCTTCAATACTATGACCATCATTTATAATTCTGAACATGAGAAAAAAAAGATCAGGTACATTTATTAAGGAGTTGTCTAGTAGCATTAGAGATGTCTTAATAATGTTCTTTTTATAGAATCATAGAATCAGTTAGGTTGGAAAAGACCTTTGAGATCATCAAGTCCAACCATAAGTGTAACACTGCCAAGTCCAACACTAAACCATGTCCCTAAGTGCCACATCTACATGTCTTTTAAATACTTCCAGGGATGTCAACTCAACCACTTCCCTGGATAGCCTGTTCCAGTGCTTGACAACCCTTTCATTGAAGAAGTTTTTCTGAATATCCAATCTAAAACTCCTCTGGTGCAACCTGAGGCCATTTGCTTTTGTTCTATCACTTGTCACTTGGGAGAAGAGATCAGTCCTCACCTCGCTACAACCTCCATTCAGGTAATTGTAGAGAGCAATAAGGTGTTCCCTCAGCCTCCTTTTCTCCAGACTAGGCAACCCCAGTTCCCTCAGCCACTCCTCCTAAGACTTGTTCTCTAGATCCCTCACCAGTTTTGTTGCCCTTCTCTGGATGCGCTCCAGCACCCCAATGTCTTTCTTGTAGTGAGACGCTCAAAGCTGAACACAGCATTCAAGGTGTGGCCTTACCAGTGCTGAGGATGGGGGGACGATCACCTCCCTTGTCCTGCTGGCCACACTATTTCTGATATAAGCCAGTATGCTATTGGCTGCCTTGGCCACCTGGGCACACTGCTGGCTCATATGATCTCTCCCCCACTTCAACCCCATGCACGGATTTATAACAGCGAAGGCTGAATCAAAACTGAAATAAAATGGGAGTTTCCTTTACTGGGAACTAAGTATAACCTAAACTTAACAATATCAATTCCAGCTGCACCCATTATTTTAATTCTGATCATATGTGCTTTTCCCAAGTCCTGACCACGTTGGAATGGAAATTTTTTGTGGCCGGAAAAATTCTGATGAATCTTTTTTTCTATTGTTTTGCTATCTTGTCTGCCTCATTCAGGGGCAACCTGCAATAAATCCTGTCCATATGGATTCCAGACTTACGTTTCAGCACATATTGCTCTATTATATTTACTTTCAAATATTTTGGGAAGGAATAGTAGGAAATAGAGCAAATGGTGAGGTTTTAGGAAAGATGGACTACATTGGGGACATATTTAAGGGACCTTTATTTCAGTCTATGCATATACTATACAGTCAGTAAATTCGAGGAAAATTATTCTGGCAAGAAAAGTCATGCCTTTGAAAACTGAACAGTTTTAATAAGCATACATCTGGTGGAATAAAAAAGAAAAGAATGGGGTTAGCTGACAGAGATAGAATAGAGTGGGTATTTGGAAGGAGCAAAGAAGGATTGTTTGGGGACAGGGATGTCAGAGTGTTATTGCTGTTGCTACAAGAGAGAGAAGTGAGCAATATGTGATCTTGCAAGGATTTCCTGCCCATTCTAGCTTCATTGGTGACTTTTTTTTTATTTTATACAGATACTTTCAGCATGTGCCTACTAAAATAGTTATTGCTACCATTTAGAGGGACCTTGACAGGCTAGAGAAATGGACAAACAAGAACCTCATGAAGTTCAAAGAAGGGAAATGCAAAGTTCTGCTCATGGGCAGGGATAATCCTAGGCAGCAGTAGACACTAGGAGCTGACCAGGACTGGGAAGTGACTTTGCAGAGGAGGATGTCAGGTCCCAGTGGACAACAAGCTGACCATGAACCAGCCATGTGCCCATGCAGCAAAGAAGGCCAACAGCTTTCTGCACAACATTAGGAAGACCATTGCCAGTAGGAAGAGGGAGGTGATCCTTTCCCCTCTACTCAGCACTAGTTAGACTCCTCTAGGTCCAGACTCCTCTAGGTCCAGTTCTGGTCTCCCCAGTACAGGGAGACATGGACATATTGGAGCGAGTCCAGTGAAGGAGCACAAAGATGATTAAGGGACTGGAGCATCTGAAGAGTCTGAGAGAGCTGGGAGTGTTCAGCCTGAAGAAAGACGGTTCATGGAGATCTTATCCATATGTATAAATACCAGATGGAGGGGACTGAAAAAGACAGAGACAGACTCTTCTCAGTAGTGCCCACTGACAGGACAGATGGCAATGGGCAAAACCCAAAAAACCCAACCAACCAAACTACACAATTTAAGCCAAACACAGGAAAAAACTTCTTTTTACTGTGAGGGTGGTGAAACATTGGAATGGGCTGCCCATGGAGTTTGTGGACGCTGTCTTTGGAGATATTCAAAACTCAACTGGACAGAGCCCTGAGCTATCTGCTCCAGATAACTCTGACTTGAGCACAGAGGGGTAGACTAGACAATCTTCACAGGTTCCTTCCAGCACCAACCACTATGTGATTTTGTGAAATTGCAAGTGTAAGACTGTAATTGTAAGACTGACAGTTCATACAATTTACAGCAGCTTCATCCATCACATTCAATATCATTAACTATCAGCAATACATATACCAACAATATACAATAAACAGGGGATCTCAGATCATAATAATGCAAGTCGAAGTTTAGTTATTCTTATGTGATAAAAAAGTCTGAAATAAACTGTAACAAAAGATATATAGAATTAAGGCAGAGAATATACTTTTCTTCATAGAGTGAATAGGAGTTTGGCTTTTCATTTCAACAAGTACAAGATGTATACAGTGACAGTGGATAATGTCAGACCCCCATAATCTTCATGGAACACACAAAGCTGCAGCTTCAGGATAGAGTAGCAGCCTTTGTGTGAATTTTATTTCTTCATTTGTTGAAATTGAAACATTAATGCCATTTGGGGTTTGTTCTGATTTTGGTTTTGTTTTTTTTTTTTTTTTTTTTTTTTTTCTGTAG
>VYXH01011717.1:2718-31635 GCA_013397275.1 Burhinus bistriatus | reverse complement strand
TTTTTTTTTTTTTTTAAATTTATAGGGATAATTGCTTTAGCAGCAGTAGCTCTAATTATAGCAATTAGGAATGTCACTTTTCTCCTCTTTACAAAATTGCAGCTGAGACTGTGGAAAGAAATTATAAAAGAAATGAGATTAAGGGTACTGAAGACTTCCCATGATGGCATGTTTCATTTATGCTTTCACTGAATAAAGAGACAGCAGAATGATTTTCATTTTTGAGCTTAACATGCAATTTTGAGAAGAAAAAAGCCATGACCACATGAAGGAATCATGCAGACCACAAAAAATTCTGTTTAGCCTAGGACATCATCTGTTCTTCACCTGAACAAATCCTAAGTATTCCACTTCATAATTCCCTTTGTCCTGATGTGCTGCTTACCCAGAGGCAGCTGAGTGACAGTAAAAGCTTAGAGACTAGCCAATAAATACATAGCTAAACAAACTCCTAACATCTGTGCTACATTTCTCACCCTTTCTCTTCTTGCGCACTTACTCTGTATTGGTGAAGCTAATCAGTTCACTGACTCCTGCATCTTCTACACAGTTATCACAGTGCTTGTATAACTGGGAAAAGAAAAAGAAACTCAAAGCCATTTACATTTTCAAAGAGCTTCCTGAAATTTGTCTAGAAATACGTTGTGTGCCCAGCATCTTCCAGTTTTACAAGCTAAACTACCCCAACAACTGCTTTATCCTCTTGGGAGGCAGGTAATGACAGAGGAGCACGGTAGTTCCTCCTCTTGCCCTACCCTCCATCTTCATAAAGTAAGCACTAGTAGTGTGCAGTAAGGCCAAACTGGATAGAGACGCTCCACCTTGGCTACCCAAGTTAAATGCCATAGGCAGATAGTAAATCACTTACAGAAGCATGTAATTGGTCAGAGATGGAGCACAATGGCACACACATAGGCTTTTTATATTGCTTTTTATCATCAGCCTCTACTCAGCAAATGGGTATCCCAATGTCCTCAAAGTCACGGCAGCTGCTTTTGACTCTCCCTTGCAAATCCATCTCAAAATCTTCTCAATCAATTACAGGAGCATTTTACACAGATTCTGGGCATGCAACTGAAACTAAGGTATGCCAGCTGTATCAGCCAAACTGAGAGAGGAATGCGTTTTCAAAGAAAGGATAAACAGACAAAGCATTTGGGTGACCTTTTGATGAATAGCTATGGTAATCCTAGTACTGTTCAAGGGCTCTGTTTCAGATGTCATTGGTATACTAAGCAGCTGCATATTTAAGCCATTTCTAAACCATTCTCTCAGCCATACAGGCAGCACCTCTCTAGCAGCCTAAGTGCAATTTCTTCTTTTCAGCCAGCATGTAGCGTATTTAATAGTCTATTATATATGCTGAGGTAGTCCAAAGTGATATACAGCAGCTATTTTATGAAACACTGATTTGCAAATCAGTGTCATTTTCTGGTACATCACATCACATGTTAACATAACACAAGATGGTCACTGACTGCATGTGTTTTGAGAAGAATATCGCTATAAGGGAAAAAAAGACAGATGTAGCTACTTGACTTTACACTGTGAACAAAAGGCTTTACTGCACTAGAATATAGAGTCACTATATTCCAAATTTTTCCCTTTATGTTTCACTAAGCAGAGCATGCAAACTGAGTTTAATTCTGGATAATTGCTCAAGTACTCTTGTGACCGTGCTTTATAAGATGAAAGAAGGGAAGGGTGAAAGAGGGAGGTTACATGTAGAATATAAATATTTTCCTTGCAATAAGGCAAGAGATTGGAGGCCAAATCGTTGTCTGGAGATAAGACAAAAGCAGGAAGGAAAAAAGAAAGGAAATCAAAGCAATGGGAAATAAAAAATTGGCATGTACTTGACAGAATAGTTGGCTGGGAAACACACTGAACAAATAAAATACGTATCTTCAAAACCAAGCATATATGAAAAGGTTAAGAGAAGTTTGAATATGTATCAGTTAGGATCTTTGGATGCTTTGAGTTTTGGTCTCCCTTTACAGCAGGCCTGTTATCATCAAGCTTTCAAACTAGAAGGTGTGAATGTAGCTAAAATCCAGTGATAAACTACAACCTAGAAAAACTTTTGTAGAAATGGAATTTTGGCTGTGAAATGAATACAGGATCAAACTGTGTTTCAATTAGTGGAATTTGTTCTTAACCATCTGTCCCACATCTTAATTAATATTAAAGCCTTCCCTGTAGTGGTTTTGGAGTCTTAAATAACTCTGCTTCAAGAAAACAACCAGAACAACAAACAGGTGGGATTGGTCCTTATCAACATGAGTGATGTCCAGAGGCATTGCTCTGGATAGCAGCAGCAGCAGGAGCATCCAACAATGTCTCTTCTCCAAGCACACTGCAGATTAGGTTGTGTCGATGCCAGGGTTGTAAAGAGAAGAAAAACAGCTTATCATTGCCTTCTGACATCACTGCAAATGTACAAGGAGCAGGGGGGGAAGGGAAACAAAACAGAGAAACACATTAATTTCAATGGCTTTTTCTGGTAAATGAGTTATTATTGTTATAAAGAAAATTCAGCTAGGTGAACAAACAGCATTTATTCTTGGCAAGTTTTCGTTTTGGGGTCTTTTCAAAGGGAAACATTTTAAAGACAATAACTTTCCTTAAAATAGTGCACAAAAATGTCTAGCAGCTGAGTTCAGTACCCTTTAAAGACCATTTTATTATGGCAAATAAAGATTGAAGGGCAAGATACGTAATACATTTGTGCTATCAAAATATTAATACGAGTTCAGTTTTTCATTAACAATTCCGTGCCATACATTTAACTTGTAAAAGATCAGGCATGCATTTCTGTGCATAATATCCCTGAGAGAGCTCCTCCAGTCCCTCACTATGACCTTCCAGATATTCTCCAAGAGGTCTCAGTCATTTCTTCAGCGCTGGCCACTGGATCCTCAACAGAAATCATAGAAGTATAGCCTAGAGCATACCTCAATTATGAAATCCAATGTACTGCCAACTTCAGTAATAATGTGGAGGTTGATATCCAGTCCCCTTGTGGCAGTAACCATGAATTGTCCCCTCATAAGAAGAATGATGCTGTTTAAGTGAGGACTACATAGTGACACTTTCCTCACTTATAGGGGTTTCAGTGTGCACTAAACTTCGTGAAGTTTCCTGGAGCTTTGAACAATGATGTGAAGATGGACAAATATGAGACAGTTAGTTTCTGTATTTCTTCTAAAGGCTGTTCATCACATCGTACCACTTTTTTAAATATTAGGTGAATGAATATTGTGAATAATAGCATCTTGTTCGCCTACATTTAATGAGCAACTGTAGCATTTTTCCTCTGCTTTACTCCATATTGATAGCGATAAACTATTATCTCATTTTTAACTCTTTGTAAACTCATTCCTTTTATATTCATTTTTCCATATTGTTTCCCTGAGTCATCCTTGCCCTCCAGAGAGCATTAAGAACCATCCCTGGCTTAATACTCAGGCCTGTGAATCCCACAGTTCATGTCCTAACTTCAACAGGATTTTAGCTCATTTGCAGCCTGGGAGTCCCTAAGCTGTTAACGGCCAGAAACTGAGGCTATAATGAGGATGTGCTGGACTTAGGCACTGAATTGGTGTGAATCCACCAAGAGCTGGGGCTGATTTGTCTTATTCTAATTTCTCTATATTGTACATAATGGATTTTGCTTCTGACACTTCTTAAAAGTTGTAATCGATACTTTATCCTAGTGTGTGAATGCAGATGAAATAACATGTAAAAGCCAGTGCCTTCCTTGCCCTGCCAAGATGTTGCCCTATGATATGAGGCATCACCCATTCTGCATCAGTCAACCTGTAGGAGAATCATGACTGCCTTTTGCAAAGCAGGACATCCCAAAAGAAGAGTTTCCCTTTCTCTGCTGCAGCACATTGCCCCCAAGCCTCAGAGAATTTGACTGGCATTTGCTCATTGTTAAGCACGTACATGTTGTAGGACTGATGTGGGATGCTTAGCTGTTCCTCTTTTTTTTTTTTTTTCTTTCTCTTTAACTCTGCAATTTCTTTTAACCTAGCTCCCTTCTCTGCCCTCTCTCCCAGAGATGGATGTATGATTATCTCAAACATTCAAAGCTGCACAAGCTATCTGCCTGAAACTTATTTACTTTTGATTTAATAGGAAAGGCTTGCAAGCTAAGCTGCTGTTCAAGTGAGGAAAATAAGGGTAAACTAGACAGAAATTCTTTGTATGCACAGGATAATTCCTTGAGATCCTGCATATGCCCAATGTTTTCTAGGTGAGTTCCAAAACCGTCATTCTTACTATATAAGCAGAGTAACTAAGGACACTTAGGAAAGTTTTGGATTCTTTGCATATCTTTCAGTTGGTCTAAGCTTTAACATTAGACTGCTTTACCTCACTGTAGCCTCACAGCAGTGAATAATGTAAGCAAAGAGTGTTAATTAATAGTTCCTAGATATCTGGGCCAAAAATTTTGTTTCAATACAAATATCTTCCAGTAATTTCACTGGTCCCTCTTACTTACGATTACATATTAAATGAAACCATGACTGTGAAAATAATTAATTTATCTAGAAATCCTGTGTGGGATCTCTGGCCAGAGCAGCTGCAAAATGACTTAAAATTTACTCATCTCAGATTGGAATCAATTTTAACAGATTTGGAGAGCTTGTGAATATCATATCATCATAAGAATATGGTATCATCAGTGCTACATACAAACAGCCTCTGATGCGTACCCAGAAAAATACGGTAACTTTTTAATGATGATTGAATCTGCTAAGATGCTGCATCCAAAAGTACAGAATACTTCTCAACCAGTATTTGCTGCTCTTCCTGATGGGACTGTTCCATTTGAATAATACAAACCCTACAGAGTACTGGGGGCATAAGGGCTTAAGTTACTTATACTTCCAAGAAATATACCTGGAGAGTATCTGGAAACACCACTTTGCAAAGGTCTGGCAGATATTTGAATCATCAGTTTTTCTGGCACGTTTCTTCTTACACTGAGGAGCTAAAACTAAAGGATATAACAGAACTTTCACCACTTTACTTGGGTGTGTATTCAGTGAATTTCATAAGCTTGTCTTCATAAACCAATAAGTTATATATTTCCATTTCTGTTTAACTCAATCTTTTGCACTGACAAAGAAAAATGCATTAAAACATAAGAAATTACACTTAAAAAAAAGCGACACGAACCTACATCATCTTTTCCATGATCCAAAGACAACACAGCATCTGAACTAAGCCACTTATCATCCTTTAAGCCTGAATATTTCATTATAAAGGTTCTCCTGGAATTCTGAATTAATGTTACACCTCCTCCCCACATTCACAGTGGCCATTTCAGAGCTTACTGAGCTACAGAACACCTCACACCCACCTGTCTGCTTGGTCCACCAGCAGGTGCTGACTGTGATGCAGTGCTTCATGGCAGCGTAACCTGGAGACTACACCACTTTATCTCACTGAACATTGTCAATGACTTGGGAAGTTATTGTAACAGAATAATAAATGTTTCAGAGTTTTCTTAATAAATTGGCATGGCTAACAAATATGCATATGATATTTTGGATTAGAAATTCTTCACGTATGCAGAGCAAGGCACTATGACTGTCCGAGGCCTCTGAGCAAACTCTATTATTATTTTTCTCTTGCTGTGTTTACTACAAAAGTCACATGTGGTGATGAATTCTTTAAGGAAAAGTATTGATAGGCTCCATTCAAAGCATTTGCCAGCATGCTAACAGCCTACCACCAAATAATGCCTTTAAAAAGTAGACTTCTTTGTTAATCCAATATTCAAATGACTATTCTTCTAGCACAAATGGTTAGGATGGATGGGTGACATCTCCCTCTTTCAACCAAAATGACTGGAGCAGATTAGCACATGCCTAGAAACACCACAAAAATTTTATTCTCTGTGTAGTTAAAGCTAAAATGTTTTCCCCTCAATGATTTTAAAGACTTAAGTTGGTCTTTCACAAACACAAAGCTTTCAAAGCCATGTCTGTAGATTTGATGAATATTATTTAGAAAGCAACATACAATTTAATCAAAGGAAGATCTGCAATCTTTGAGGACTGAAATTAACTACAAATGACTAATTCAATGATAAAAATGAATTTGTTTTTTAATAATATTCTTCTTTAGGATTCTGATGATGTTTCCAAATTGTAAAGCTACAGGCAGCAGCTGAGGCATAGCTTTTACAAAATTTTTTATGGGTAGTTTTGTACCTGACCTTATACTGGTACAAAGAAGTAAAGAAATGGAAACATACAGTTTTAAAATCATTGTTATCACGATATTGTCGTATTATTTTTAAGTGGCCTATCTTTAGCTGGGGTTTTTATTTGCTGTATTTCATTATTCGTTTTTTCCAAAAGATGGCTTTAAAATAGAAATATATAAAAGAGAATATATAATATGTATAATAGAGTATATCCTAGTATTTTGAAATGAGATTGGCTCATTAATCAACAGCCCATAATGACTACAAAGAAAAAACACAGGAAGCATCACTTCAGGTCCAGGTCTCCTGTAAACTGAGAGCACACATTGGCAAATGCTCTACTCTTTGTTCCCATTTCCATTCCTCTTAATTTTAACTTTGTTTATTGCACAAGAAAATCTGCATGCAAGGAAAACCAATGTGTGCCACATCTTAAAGACAAATAAATCAGTAATTGGGCAATGCATTTCTCGGCAAATATAACAAGCCTGCAGTAGTACTGAAAGTCAGGGGAGCATAAGTCAAATGGCTCAGAAATATGAAACTTGGAGAGCATTATGAAAATAACCTTATACATAAAAAGAAGTGCAGCAGTCAAACTTGGCTGTGAGTTTAGGAGATCTTATAGACATAAATATAAGATCACCAGCAGCCAATGCAAAAGTTTCATGTCTATCACACAGCTCTATTTCACACTTTACTGTGTTTCCTTAGATAGAAAGTAATTAACAACTAACCAATGTAAAGGCCTAAAAGTGTGCCAGAGAAAGGACAGCAAACCCCGTTTCTACAAAAGACTGTTGTAGAGTTTTGTTACAAGGGGAAGCACACCTTGGTTTTGGGTCCTCAGCTACTTCTGATGCTGAGGACACCAAACCTGGAGTATCTCCTATTTCACCTGTAGCTGGTGAGAGTTTGTGTATGAAAATCTACCATGAAAATTTACTCTTAAACTTTAAATGTCATAAGCACAGGTCTTCACTGTCTGACCCAGAGCAATTAAAGTTAAGCATTTTCCTTTCTAATTTCTAACCCTTCAGGGAAATTAGGATCTGTTCTTTGCCAGACAACAGTTTTGGAATTGTCCTACTTGAAACACTATATGGACGTTACTTTATAGCATAAGTATGAACTTGTTGCTGAGAGCCTTAGTGTTTGCAAATGTTTCCATTTGATGTAACCAATGTGATATATGAGAAGGATCACATGTTCTTTCCTCAATGCAAAAGAGTAAACATATATTCCTCATTAGTAAACTGAGTTCACTGATAAGATAAAGAAATGGGTGTTCATCTATTGTTTCTCCCATCATACTCAATTTTCCGTGAATCAACAATAGAAACATAATCAGTTTCAAGCAATGCAAACACATTTGTGAAGTTGTATCCTTTTGCTAGTCACTTTATTTATTGCCTACTTGTAAACATTAGTGCTGAAACTAATTTAAGATCTTCTCAGCTGGTGTTACAGGATGTGGTTACAGGATATTCTGATTGTATCTGATTTTTGGAATGAATTATTATCTTTGCTTTCTACTGTTAGTTCTAAATAAGTTCTTTCAGTGTCTGTGAATTATACCCATTTTCATATACCTGACTTCAGAGAACTGAGGATAATGAAATATAGCAAGACAACCTGATGCCGTACCATTTCCTGCCCAGAAATTATAAGTCTTTCAGGATAAAGTCTGTTCTTGGGGAGATTTTCTGACCAATTTCCCAACCAAAGAGATTTGATAAGAATCTAAACTTCAGGCCACTTCACCTAAACTAGTAATCATTTTGAGGTCTGCCTTCACTAATCTTTATAAGTAATTCTGCTTTGACAGAGAACAGTTTAAGCAGATCTAGCTAACTTAAAAAACCTCACTAAATCAAGGAAGGATGAGGGTTTACAAAATTTCAGAAGTTTTCTAAGGAATGACATGTCACTGAAGATCTCTGACATGCCTGCAAGATTATTCAGATATCTCACATGGGCTGAAAGACTATGTTGAACTCAAGAAACCGAAGAGACCAAATTAATTGCCAGTAATTAGGTTCTTGGAGTGTATTATTTTTAGTTTATTTTTCTATCAACCACAATAGAGCAAGTGAGTTAATCCCTTGGCCTTCAGCTATGTACAATAGAAATAATAACTTCTGTTGTTTTCAGGGTCTGTGGTTCGAAGAAGCTATACTTGTGCTGGTATCTCCTTCTGATCATTTCCTTTGTGATATTCTTCCATTGAATTTGTAAATTCAGCTTTTCCTGCTCTGCAGAGTGTTGTGCTCTCTGTGGCCCAAACATGTGCAGCCTCAGGATACAGCCTGAGGCAGAAAAACCTGATGGAAAGCAGGAGTAACCCAGCAACTCTAAGACTTTGTGTCAAGCCCTTCTAACATGTAAACAACATCTTAGTACAAAGCCCTTTTTTCAGTACAATCAAGGCAGAGTACACAGTTAGGAAAACAGAAATATGAAAGCAAGATAAAGTATTGCAAAGGCAACACATAAAAAGGAAAGAAACATTACTTGTTCCACAGGCACTCTCTATTGCATGGCATGCAATAATTTGTGATAATTAAACAATGGGAGAGTAATTTCAAATTATTTCATAATGTGTTAGATTTTCTCAAATTTTTCTAATGTGGGAAAAATTAAATTAACATATAACCTGCCTGCATAATACATACCAGAAGCCTCTGTTTGTTAGTACTCAGAGTTTAAGCCCACTGTAGCAGGCTTTTGCTGTCTTGGTCACAAATTCTCCCTGCAGCCACTCTTTTTTTATGAACAGACAGAAAGATCATTTAGTTCCCTTTAACTCTCTCATAGAGCCATTCCCTCCAGGAAAAAGGCATAAAGATTGTTGAACACTCAAAACCGGTGCTGAGAAACCCTCTTATCTATTTCCCTACATTTTCTTACTTGAACTCAAGTCAGCATCTGTAAGATGTTTCTTCTTTCTTTTTTTGGTGAATGGAAATACAAATAAATATAGCCTGTATTATGCTGATTTATCTCATTTTTAAATCTGTTTACTATTTTCTCCAGAATTACTTAAGCTGGGGTTTCAAGTGTTAAAAGGACAAGTATGAGTTTTGAGTCATATTATTTAGTTCTTTTCGAGTCCTGAAAATGAACTCAGCATTGTTTAGAAATGTGACCATCACTGAATTCACTAAGACTATGCACTGCATGTTCGGTGGCCCCTAAGTCTTTTTTGTTACATTTTATCTCCAGGAAATCTAGCATTCTGGCAATGTAATATAGTGAAAAGCATGATACCTGAGCCATAAATGTTACTCTAGTCATACAAAGAAGGGTGTTGGTAAGTACATGGAGGGCTAATCCTCTTAAAGCTGTTCTTAAAATGAAGAAGGACTGCGGACTCTAGCAACAAGGGCAACTCTGGAAACACGTTTCTATCATCCTTTGTGCTTCCCATTTCAAGCTATGTGTTTTTATCCTTCATGTGGAGATACTGCATTTTTCCCAGACCCTCTAGTATGTGCTGACTGCTAAATGCATTGCTGCATGACAAAACAATTGCATATGCTTCTTCACAGCATTCTTGTCAAAGTAGGAGAGAGCAGGGATATATTAATCTAGTTTGCAAATGAATGCTATTGACACATTTTCTTGTGGTCTTATTAACTAGAAAATTACATATTCAAAGGCTCTAATATAACTACAGTTAGATTCTCAAAAAAGAAAAAAGTAACTTTAAATTTGTCAGACTATAACACTTTGTCAGGACATTCTGAATTTTAATGAGTCAATTATGTCTCTATTTTTCCTCTAGTTCCCATTACAAGTAGCTATGAACACTCCCCTCAAGGAGGTCAGTCAAGGTACCATACTGGAAACGCTACATGTATGAATCAGCATGGTAATTCCTATTCACTTTGTGAGCAAAGTATGACAGATCATTATCACTTAGGACCAACATATAAACACACAAGCATAAATAAGTTCAGAATTAGTTACGAAGTGGTCACAGAAAAAGCATGCTGAAGGCGTCCTCTCCACCCTTACCTCTCTGACAGCCTGTTTTGTAACTATATCAAGTGCTATCAGACACCATCAGCCAACTGACACCGTGATGTTGTAACCACACCTCTTTTCAGGAGTCAGTTCTTGTAAACACAGAGGCTGTCGAATTGAATGGGAATATGCGAACACTGAAAATGCTAGCACTAATTACTGTGGCAACTCTGAGAATTCTGATGTTCAAATTACGTATTTTGGTTTACATTTCCCCTTTTCTCTGGAGGAAAAAACCCAACTTAATAACATTTCATATATCTTCCTTATAACCAATATATACATTCTTTTCATAGAAAATTTTTAAATCCAAATAGGAATCTCAAACACAGACTAATTCAGGTCTAATATCCATGAAAGATTGTAAATATGAAGAGAAAATATTCTACAGATATGGTTTGCAGGTATAATTGAGCTATGCCGTTTGGAAAATAAACAGCAATTATCTTCAACTCGTACCTATCTCATCTGTTATTAAAACATTGTATTTCCAAAATAGCAAACAGCAACACTTTATGTGGAGAAGTAGCAGCTTGTAAAATGTGATTCATTGAAACAACCAGAGGAATGTCAAGGGTGCATTCAAGAGGCACAGAACATGTTCTTTGATGGCCTAGAATTAAAAAATTGATTTTAAGAAAGATTTATCTGGGCAAGAGGGGAATAAAAGTTTAAAATCAAATAGAAGAATATACATTGAGACTCCCACCTTGATATCAAGACTTCAGCCAAAGCCACCATGGCTTAAACTAAAAACCTGAGCTATTTTAACATCTAAGAGGGGATGTAGAAATAATAGAAATAGAAAACCTTGCAGATTTTTACTGCTAACTACTTTTGGAGAGCCTTCCCCACTGCTTTAAATGAATGTCAAAATGAAGACTGAGAAAGCATCAAGGCATGTGGGGTAGAGCAGAGTGCACCAGTGCTGCTGCCAGGTGTAACTGCTGTATTCACAGACATGGTAAGGTGACCAGAGGAAAGGGCAGCCCTGTACTCAGTGTTTGCTTTTCCTTGCACACATTACAGCCTCAGCTGGTCCCCGGAAGGACCCGCTGGTATATGAGGGTGGATGGGGAACCACTGTATGCACAATTCCTGTTTGCACTGCATTCTGGGAGAGGGCTTGACTGTCCTTCCAGAACTAGGAGATGCTCCAAAGGCCCAGAGCATAAGCTAGGTCAGAATCAAATCTAAAATAAATATTGAAGACCACTGACTTCAATAGAAATTATCTCTGCTTCACTTTGTCTAGGTGTCCGATTCAAGTCTCAACACTATATAACCATACAGTTATATAGCTTTCAGACATACCCCTCTTATACTTGAATGTCTCATAGTAGGGCCAAACATACACATCTTTTGACAGAGAATTTTTGACAAAAAAAGATGAACATGAGTGTCAAGAAAACAGCTCCCTTATTTTTATGTAGTCAGATACTGCTCAACGGTTAACTTCAGTGGTAAAATTGTGAGAGATTTTTATGCCTTTTTTCTCTTAAAACTAACTAGCAGTCAAATACAACTACATTTTTACTGGCTTCAAAAACCACTGCAAGAGCAGTGATAAACCTGGGGGAAAGTTACTGTTTCATGCAAAGAAAGACGAACATTGTAGTCCATCAATTTTCATAATGAAAACCCATGAGAGTTTCTGGTTGCTTACAGTGTGCCAGAACTAAAACACAATAATGATATGCTATACTGTATCATCTGTGCCGTTTCTTCACTTCACAAAGCATGGAAAATGAGTGGGAGATGAGGCAAAGATGGGACTTTTGACAGAGCAGGGAGCTGTGCTCATTAACAGGTTTCCCCTTCCCCCTCTCACTTTGTCACAGTTGTCAGCTCATCTCAGGTTATGGAAATGCTTTCTACATGCCTTTCTGCATTAGCCTGTCATTACTTTTACACTTTGGTCTTTCATCAGTGTCTCCTAATTACTCTAATTTTGTTTAATGGCATCCTATTTCTAGGAAAGACATCTTGATCTCATAGTTTTTAGCAGGTTGTCAAATTGCATTGCTTCAATTAAACTTTGAGCTGCAAACCAATTGTTCCCATGATCGAAAATATACTAGTTGACAAAGCAAGTCATGTTTGTTTCCTTTGGCATTTGTTCAGGAACAAATCCTGTGATTGGAGTTTTCCACCAGCTTTTGCCAGCAAGGTCCTCTGAGCCATTTCTGCTCTGACAGCTTGGGCTTTCTCAAACAGTTCCCTAGCTTCAGTGATGTTTGTATCCTCACTTTTTCCTGTGAACAAGTTAACAACCTATTTTCCAGATTAAGCAATAACTTTCTTCCTAAATTCTCATTCTTATCCATATAACTATGGCATGCAGGATGTCTGGGCACAGACCCCATGGATGTAGGTACTATGTGCACCGCGTCATTATGCTTCTCCACCCACTGGGATTTTCATCTCAAAACTCACCTCCAGCATCTTTTCCACTCTCCTTCTTTTCTTGCACCCCCTGATACGCAAGCCTGAAAGCTAGATCATCCGTTCTTCATGCGACAGTTGGCCATATCAAATAATCCTTTTCTTCTCTAGGTAAGAGAAGTGGTGGCACAACACGTCCACAACAGTTATTTCTCTCCATCATCCTTCTTCCTTCCATCCTTCCTGTCTGTGCTTCCTCAAGATGTCCTGTATTTCTCTCCAGGTCTGGAAGCACTTACTTGCATACTTGCAAATGTAGTGTCATAGTTGCCTGTGAGATATCAACAGCACAAGTAGTGACTGTCAGTTAATCTCATGTTACTCAACCACTCCTGGCACAAATTAGAGCAGGTATAGGGTTGCCGCAGTGTGTGCTCATCAGCTGCGTGAGACTAGCATAGCAACCATTTGTGTATGTCTTCATAGGGTTTTGCTTACTCCATTCCATTCAGGAAAAACTGAAGATAGGCCCTGACAACCTCTAACAGCCCCGCTGTGGGCTGTTGGCGGCCATCATTCCTGTTATCTTGCTCTACAGACACTGTCATTCTTGCTTTCTCCTTCTCAAAATTTTTAAGGATTTTAGTCCCAGTAATGAAGCTTACATGAGTGGATAGTTCACAGTCCTCTTCCAACAGCTGCAGGAATCCTGCTGCCTCCAAACTTGTTCAGTTCAAGCAACCTGTCTCCCCCTTTCCTGAAGCTGGATGCAGCCTTTTGTAACCTGGGCAATCAGCACCCCCTTACCAGGCTGAAGCCTTATAAAGAGTGACAGAGGTCATAAGAAGATTGGCTTTAAGCTTATTTCAGCGCTTAGTACAATTTTGTCCAGTAATCTCAATCCTTTGCATTTGTCATTATCTGCTGTCTCCTAGATGATGTGTTTTTACACCATTTTTCCAAAAGCTGATCTTACCCTTACCACAACAGCAAAGATGCTGCAAAGCTCTGAGACGATTTAGGAGTTTCAAATGATGTCTACTGTAGCTTTAATCAGCCAAATAATGTCATTCAAATGACATTCATCCTTCATTCTATTCCCCTTCCTTGTAGAATTACATTTTAATAAAAAAACTCCCTGCAGAAAATCTTTAAAATGCTATATTAAAGCCTTCTGCAAAGATGGCTCTGCCTATAAATGGCCCATGAAACAACTGAAATTCATTCTGTCTTACTCTCAAAGTGAGGGTAGATGAAAAGGTAACTATCATTCACTTATATCATAGAATAATAAAATCATATAATCATGGAAGGGACCTTGAAGAATGAATGAAAGTGGTACAGATTTCAAAAATCTTTTCTAAAAGTTAATTTATTTTAAAAATTGATATATTGCATGACAAAAATATGGATTATGTAGAATATGGCCTACTGCAATCTGTCTTATCGGTCTGACGTATGAATCCTATCTGACTGCAAAAAGTACTTTCTGAATCGCTTCACTTTGATACAGTCTTTCTTTGACACAGAAGCTCACTTGTGTATCAAAATAGGATAACAATATCCCACTCTGAAGGACTGCTTTTCAGTTCCTCAGGAACTGAAGGAGCTTTTAGAAAATGGAAATAATTCAGTTACCTTTTGTGTCCCCACCCCCCCTGATCTCACTCATTTAGGGTAGGTGAGAAAGAACAGGAAACTCTGGTTCACATCAAATTCTATTGGAGGACAGGATGCCAGCAAAATATTAAATAATCATGAGTTAATGTTAAAAGAAAAGAGAAGAAAAGAGAAGAGAAGAGAGAAGAAAAAAGAAAAGAAAAGAAAAGAAAAGAAAAGAGAAAAGAAAAGAAAAGAGAAAAGAAAAGAAAAGAGAAAAGAAAAGAAAAGAGAAAAGAAAAGAAAAGAGAAAAGAAGAATAAGACAGATAGAACATCTGAAAATGTTTTGTTGGCAGTGTTGACAGACTCGCTTCCTAAGCAAAATTGTAGTTCATTACAAGGTAGATACAGAACCAGATCCTGAGTGCTGTCCAAATGTGATCTCTGTCTACAGTGGCAAGCCATTGCTAGCCCATCAATTTTGCCTATTTTCTGAGCAAACTCAGGACTACTGTGATACCACTTAAGCTCCTATGTACAGCAGCAGAAACTGTGCCACGCTCTCTGATCCTGCACATTGGGCAGGAATCATATTAGCTTTATGTTCCTCTTTTAGTGCTAGCACGCTCTCGAAGACTGTTTGGAAGTTAGGTTACAGATTTATGTGGTCTGACTCATACCAAAATGTGATCCAGCCAGAAAGATGGCGTGAATATGTCACTGAATATATTCATAGGGAAAAGCCTTGTAATTCCAGAGACATGTAAAACACACTGTCTGTATTACCCTCCAGTAATCTGGAGTGCACAGCTTGCCACCGTAAGATCAGTTGCTTTTCAGGACTTCCATATTGACTTCTAACAGATGCTTCAGTCTTAGAGGTATTTCTTCATAGCTTCACAAACTGTCATTTCTTCCTCCTACCTGTTATATGCCATCAGCAATAACTTAATTGGTCAATTGCTGCTCTTCAGAGTTTTCACCTTTATTGGTCTGTGGCTGAATCTGTTTTGATAGCATTATGATTAGACCCATTTGGCATATACTTGTTGCCACTACTAATGACCACCACATTTAGCAAGTCTAAGTGACCTAGAGTAGACAAAAAAGAAAAAGACTATATAGGGCAGTAACTGAAGGAACCATTTGTTCCCTTTCATAGGAGGAAATGTCACTGCTTAAAAAAAATCAGGAACTGACAAAACACAGATTCTCTTATTTCTATAATCCTAACAGATAGCAATACATGCAGAATATTTCCTGTCAGGGTCAGTGACATTCATCTTAGTGCATTTTCTTTTGTAATCAGGATATTGCTATTGCTCTTTTAGACTAGGTTTGCGTGAACCAAAATTAAACCAACCTTTTGTCTATAAATACCTAACATTATTATAAAAGAACATGAAAGGGGCAAATTAATTCGGCATTTAATAGTAGTTGGAACACAGTCCCAGATTTTCAAATCCCAAATATGCAATGGCTTAGTTTATCAATACAGTGCTGTAGATCAATATTTAGCAGATACCTCTGGCCATGCTGGTAGTCAAGCTGGTCAACTTACTGTGTCAGTTCAGTCCTCAGCAGGTAATTGCCTTTTTAACAACAGCAGCATTGCATTTTATCTCAGAAATATCAATAAAAAACTTCCCTCAGATGCTCCATAGCTTTTCTGCCTGCTCATCCCTGGGTCTTTTCCCTGTGGCATCTTTGTATCATTGAGTATCCTACTTACCACTGCAGGACAAGGTAGGTCCTGGTCAGAAGCTTGTAGGGCCTGTTTTGCACTTATGTGTTCACAGATGTTTTTCAGTTAACAATCCAACAGATTTTTTAGCAGTACAAATTACATCTGAAAACACATTCAAGGCTACTAACTTAGAGAGAAATCAGTGGTTTCTACTGGAAGGCTGCCTGAATGCCACTGTTTGAAAAACAGGCCTTCATGGAAGAACAAAACTAAACATAAAGCATATAAGAGGTGAAAGCAAGGACAAATAACCCATAAGAAATAGGGAGACACTGTCCCAGGACGCAGAGGTGGGTTAGGAAATCCAAAGCCACCAGGAGTTGACCCTGGCAAGTGGCATAAGGTAACAAACAGGGCTGCTAAAGGAATATCATCAGCAAACGGAAGAGAAGGGAAAATGCGCGTCCATTGCTGAATTGGGCAAGGGACATCATGACGAAAGACATGGAAAAGGTCAAGTTACTCAATGACTTCTTTGCCTATATCCCACTATTAAGATTTGCCCTCAAGAATTTGCCTTCATAGACAAGCTGTTGATGTGTAGGCTGGATAAGCAGACAGTGAGGTGGGTTAAACTGTCAGAATTGTCAGGCCCAGAGGGTGGTTATCAGTGGCAGAAAGTCTAGTTGGAGGCCAGTAACTAGTGGTGTACCTCAGGGGTCTATACTGGGTCCAGCCCTGTTCAGCATCTTCATTAAAGATCTTGATGCAGCAGAGTGTATCCATAGCAAGTTTGCTGATGACACAAAACTGGTAGGAGTGGGTGATAAAGCTGAGGGTCATGCTGCCATCCAGAGGGACCTTAACGGGCTGGGGAAATGTACTGACAGGATCCTCGTGAAGTTTGATAAGAAGTACAAATTCCTGCCCCTGGAAAGGAACAACCCCATGCACCAATGTATGTTGAGGGATACCCAGCTGGAAATCAGCTTTGCAGAGAAGGCCCTGATGGACACAAAATTGAACATAGGCCAGCACTGTGCCTTTGTGACAAAGAAGGCTAATGGTATCCTGGTCTGCATTAGGAGGAGTGTTGCCAGCAGGTTGAGGGAGGTGGTCCTTTCCCTCTTCTCAGCACTGGTGAGGTCACACCTGCAGTACTGTGTCCAATTTTGGACTCTCCAGTACAAGAGAGACATGGAACTACTGGAGACAGTCCAATAAAGCGCCACAAAGATGGTGAAAGGAGTGGAGCAACTCTCCTGTGAGGAAACACTGAGAGAGCTGGGACTGCTTAGCCTAGAGAAGGCTAGGGGGGATCCTATTAATGTATACAAATACCTGAAGAGAGGGTGCAAAGAAGACAGAGCCAGGCTCTTTCCAGCGGTGCCCAGTGACAGGACAAGAGGCAACTGGCACAAACTGAAACACAGTAGGTTCCACATAAACATCAGGAATCACTTTTTGCTATGAGGGTGACTGAGCACTGGCACAGGTTGCCCAGGGAGGTGGTGGCGTCTCCATCTTTGGAGATATTCTAAAGCCACCTGGATATGGTTCTGGGCAACCTAGTCTAGGTGTCTCTGCTTGAACTGAGCAAGGGGGTTGCAACAGGTGATCTCCAGAGGTCCCTTCCAACTTCAATCAGGTCTGTGATTCTGTGAATCCCAGGCACCAGTGGGAAAGTCTGGAGCAAGAAAAATCCCAGGTGGAGGAGAACCAAGAACATTTGAACAAACTGGATCCATAGGACCAGACTGGATACACTCACTGCAAGGCCACTCTTGATCACCTCTGAAAGGTGATAACACTCAAGATGCCACCCCATCTAGCAAGATGCAGGATCCAGGGAACTACAGGCTGATCAGCTTCTCCTTGATCCTAGGTCAGAGATGGAGCAAATAAAGCTGGAAATAATTTCCAAATATATGAAGGACAAGCAGGTGACTGGTAGTAGTCAGCACGGATTTTTCAAAGAAATGAGCACAGCTTGCCCTTTGAGGCTGCGGACTCTCCAACTGTGGAGATATTCAAAACCCAACTGGACACTAGGTGATCCTTCTTTGAGCAAGCATTTGAACAAGATGCTCTCCAGAGGTCCCTTCCCATCTCAGCCATTCTGTGATTGTGTGTGATTTTGTAAAACAGGTTCAGTACACACACACAACAATTTTTAGTAAGGTGCTTATTCATCTTCAGGGAACCCAACCCCGTTATGGAAGAGAGCATTCCCTCCAGAAGCTTTGCTGGTCCCACCACGCTGGGAGCGCTAACACAACCAGCCTTGCAGTAGAGAAGTATGGGTGCAATTTTCCTCCTTGTTTCTCTCCCAAACACTTTTCCTGACATTTTAATTTACTTCACAAATACTACCGTCAGACAACACTTACCAGTTAAGTAATAAAGCAGCATAGTTGTCATGAGTGTTGGCAGGAAAAAGAGTATTATAAAAATGCGACCTCACAAAGACCAGTATATATATATCTCAGGAGCTAAGCATCTGCTGCTTCTTAAACATTTTTTTCTCTCTGTTTTCACAGAGCCCTTTAATATCTGCTGAATCAGTGAGTCTTGTATGCTTCAGCCCTAATTTTGGAGATGCACTTTAAAGTCTGGCAAGGTTTTGTGTTCCTGTTCCTGGTAAGAAACTTGAGATGTCAGGAGAAGAGACTGAGGGAAGTGGTAATACAGGATAGTTTAAAGAAAAGCAACAGGCAAATGGAAATGGCTTGCAACAGAGCTGGGAACTAATCAACAAAATGCTGTAGTTCAGCAATTTTACACAGCAATGACATCATTAGTGTCTAACTTAATCATATTTGTATGAATAAACTACCAAGGTGTTGAAAAATAATTTTACCTGGAATATATAACAACAAGATTTGTGCCCAAAATTTAATTCCTTGCTCTGGCAATACTAAAAAGGAAATAGATTTCCCTAGTCCTCTCAGTTTGTCATCAGTACCCAAGTACAGCAGAAGCTAGAAACTGAAGGTGGAATAGGAAGGGGAAGAAAGATGGGCTAAGACTGCAGAAGCTCCCTCTGAGTGCCAGCTTTTTGTAATTAGATGACATTCTAACCTAAAAAATAATAATAATAAAAATATTCTTTTTAGAAGAGGTACCATAGCATTGGTATTGCCATTTCTCTACTACTAAGCTTCAACTGTTAGTACTAAAGACAGCTCTCCCATCTTATTTACTCTGCTCAGAAAAAGGAAATCCCAGTAACACAGCATTGGAATAGATATATACCACACAGGGTTGGGACAAACAACATGAAAACAAATGCAGGTATTTTAGGCTCTGATAGAAAGCAAACAAAAGCAGGAATATTTTAATATTAGCTTGGCATTTGCTCCTTAAGTCACCCCCAGGTAAAGCAGTGGAGTGCCATGCTGCGGAAATGTTTCCCATAACATGTTTCCCATGTTTCTCAAACAGCACTGCAAAGCATTCTGTACTGAGTGCTTAATGGTTACATCTATGCTAGCCCTTCTGTTGGTTTTTATTAAACCTTTCTAAGTTCTTTTCTTACCGCAGTTGATTTCTTTCCATTTCTTGCAATCTTTTCCCCATCTACTTCAATGTCTACTTTAATCAAATTTTGTGTTTACACAGGTACTCTGTTTTTCACACTGTGTCTGTATCTTCTCCTTACTTTCAAAGTTATGTCCTTTTATTTCTTTCTCTATTAGTGGCTCTTGCCCTTACATATTAAAGCTAGTAAAATTGCTTATCCACAGAGTGAATTTCTACTTCACAAGCAAAAACCCCCCTTTTCTTGGCTCCTTACATGATTCCCCATGCACTTTCTTTCCCGTCACCGACCAGTATCTGCTCCCATAACATACACAGCATTTGTGCTTTCTTTCCAAAAGGCTTAATGAATGGACTTCCCCCCCCCAGTGCTGAGTTGCATCTAGGCACACCTGTTACCTCCCTGCGGAGCACAGCAACATGTCAAGCATAAAGAAAAAGAAGAAAGGGAATCTTGTCTTTGGTTCCTTCTATGTTTCCTTCTTTGCCCGGCCCCACGTCTCTGTCAGAGTGGGCTCTCTTTTAAGGTTAAATCTTGATCTCTCTGGTCTCTTTCATACATGAGGGCAAGATCCAGGGATCTGCCCTTGTGTCCTTCCCTTAAACACCTACTGATCATGGCAGAAGTCATGACTGATATAATTCTACAAGCAATACAAGTGTTCTGCTACAGGCAGTTCTACAGTCAAAAACACAGCATTTCTCATTCACTTTTACCAAAGGTATCTTCCAATAACCTGTTTTGTTAAAAGCACCTATATTTTCTGGATCTCCTCCAGTATCAGCACATGCCAGCTGCATGGCTCATCAGTTGGCCCCAGTTATTTAAATAAATTTGCTCAGTTTTGACAAAATATTCAGTTATAACTCATATTCTGGATTTGTCATCAAGCAAAACCATTGTATTAATGCAGCAAATAAAAGACCATAGATGAATACACTTTATTTCAACCACATAGCTGTGGTTGCAAGACTACACTAGTTGTATACTATTGTCCAGAAGTCTTTGCTGAAAGAGACTCTTTCTCATTTAAAGCAGTGATGTCCCACATAACAGTGCAATATATGAAGTTACAATGGAAAGACCAGAGCATCTTAGGAACAAATAGAACAAAGCTGTGAAAGATCTCAGTACCAGACACCAACAAAATGTGTCATGTCTAAAAAGAGAACAGCAAAAAGTCATAATTGTCAGTTAAACTATCACTTCAGTGAACTTGGGCTTGCTGGTCAGAACAAACAGGTGTGTTTTGGTATTGCTCCAGATGGTTTCAGCGTTTGCCACTGCATGTAAAGTGGAACTCAAAGCAAGGTGAAAGGCCTTCAGGAAGAAAGGAAAGCTGAGTTCTGCTTGAAAACAAGTTTTGTGTTCCACTCTCTTAACATAACAAAGACACACACACACCTCTCTGGATTTACATCACTCCTATCCATCCTGTCACCTACGAAACTTTTTACTGCAGTCCTCACTTAACTGCATTTCTCGTTTTTTTCTTCAACTGGTGGTAGCTCTTGTCTTTGGACCTTGTGCCTGCACCCAGCAGCCACACACTAGAAGTGTGAAGGTGGACCCCTGGATACCATGATGCTTTGTACAAATTCAGGCTTCTACTTTGTCCGTCCAAGAGAGCCAGATAGGAAATTGTCCTTACCTGGAGGCAGATCTGAGTTTTGGTTTTCAGGCTGAACTACGCTCAGCAGTTCTCTCTCTGGTCACTCATGGTTCAACCACCATCTTTAAAGCATTTAGTCAGCTTATGTTTTCTTTAGTCAGCAGCGTATGGATGAATGTGTAAAATAAGCATAGTTTATTGCTCTGTATTACCCTAAGGAAAGGCGAGGGTAAGTCGTGAAGGCTTCCCAAACAACCAGTATACAAAAATGTTCACGATCTCAAGCACAAGCATTGTTTTTCATCATTCATTTTATTCTTTTTATCCTTTTTTGATGAAATCACCTAAAGGCAATTTACCTGTTCTAAGTAAAAGTATTTGGCACCTATGTTAGCAAGCATACATCCCTTTTAGAAGTATCTTCACAGAGTCCATTGCGGAGGCTGGGGCCTCGTTTTTAAAGGGATGCTTTCAGTGGGTGCGCCCAGAAGTTGTGGCAGCGAATATATTTGACCTCTGTACCTACCATCTGACTATGCTACACCAGAGTCCCTCTGAATCTGAGCACGAGTCTCACATGTTTAGGTAAGTCCAGTAAATCTTGCCTGCTGTATGAAGCTGGATGCTATGCCCATAGCTTTGCAGTCACTTAAAATTATTGCTAGACACAGCTGATTTGTGAAGAACACTACCACACTGCAGGCATCCTATGCAGAGCTGAGAAAATCTTCCCACCAGCACTATAAAAGAAGCAAAACCCAGCAGCCTACAGTACACAGTGCATCTTTTGATGTCTACCTGCATGGTTAAGCTTTCCACTAATGACAGATAAACCAGCACAGATGCTTTTATCTTCAAATTTCTCATAAATAGCAAACATCTGTTGAATAATTAGATGCCTAAAAAATAAGGATGTAAAACTACAGTTTGTATCATATAGTCCATATATGTGTTATCTTACATCTCAATAACCATTTTTTTTACTTTATTAAAATTATGGAACTGATAAACATGCATCTGGGACTCTAAATAAAAGATTTGAAGGAAAAGAAAAAACAACAAACAAGCAAAAAAGAGATAATGAAAATCCCCAGATTCTATTCATTTTCTGAGACTTAAGGATTGGAAAGTTTCTGCATTTCCTTGCCTTGGTGGGATTGCAGTGTGAAGGAGACCAGAGGAAGGGACAAAGTAATAATATTCAGAACACTTTTAACTTACAGTGACTGGCAAATGGAAACAATTTGAAGCAGGACTGGGGACTCATTCAGCAAAATACTCTAGTTCAGCAGTTTTATATGGCAGTGACATCATAAAACCATAACAGAAATATCATTCCAGCTCAAAAAGTTTCAAATACTGTACCAATATATACTGCAAATGAGGAGACCCAAGGAAAAGAAAAACAGGAAGAAGAGTGAGTCATGAAAAGCCAGCTCATTAATCAAGTGAACAAATGATGACAGAAGAAAATGTAAAGAAAAGTATTCTAAGAAAAGAATTAACAATGGACTGATTCAACTTCATATGTTACTTACAGACTTATATCACCTTCAGTGATACTCAGTTACTGTAAATAGTTAAGACTTTTTTGAAACATCTCACTGTGCTGCAGTTTAGAACCATAATCATCGCTGCTACCCTCACATCATGGCTGATTTTTGTGTCTATCTACCATAGGCATTTTTTGTTTTCTTCTTATCTGATTCTCTTTTAAAAATAGAGCAGAAACAAAAAACTTTCCTTCAGTCAGTGGCTCACCAAATCTTAGTCCATACTCTTTTCCAAAAATGTTAACCAATTTCAGGTTGCAGAAAAATCAGATGCAGACTGCACATGTTTTGTCTATATCTTACAGCTGGCATCATTCTTTGGAGCAAAATCTTCCGTGTGGCAAACTACATCTTAACTAATTACTAGAATTACTTAAGAAACCAAAAGAAGTTTAAATTGCTTATTTGCTCTATTTAAAGAAAGTGGTTATTAACTCATGCTCCTTGGAGGTCTCCAAAGTTCCTCAGAATCTGCAGTAGAAACCTATGAGCCATTTTACCAAAATTATAATTTTTGCAAGGGTCTTGAGGCACTGTTAAGCACACACTGATACAAAGGCTCCAGAAGGCACTGTTGTGCACATCCTTCTGGTCTTTGGCAAGTGCAGAAGGTGCCTTTCTCCATACTGCTTTTTGGGAAGCCCATCTGGCACCTTTTTCCCAACACGTTCCATGATGTGGTAGGACTCCAAGGGCATGGTCCAGGCCTACTAGCCCAACTGAGCAGAAAGGCAGCTGGTTTTGCGCTTTCCTTCACAACACCCCTTGAGACAAAACGGAGATGAGGTGTGGGACAAAACTCCCTTTCCACCTGGGGACAGGGAGACACAGGATTTGCACAAGATACCCTGCCACCCCAACCCAATGAAACTTCAGTTCAGCATCCTCCTTTGAGTCCTCCCAAGGACTGATTAAAATGGCCCTTTTGCTTCCCAAAAGCAGCTGGTGGCAGCAAGCACAGCTCTTCTGCTGTGCTAGCTTGTGCTGCCTGTTTGCAGCTCCAGGGACAGGCATCTGGCAGCAAGGCAGTGACTTGGGCACAAGGCAGTGACTTGGGCACAAGTCACCAATTCTCAGGGCTGAACCTCACAACCCCCCTGGCCCTCTGCCTTTCTCCAGCCTGAGAACCAATACCCTGATGCAGAGTATACTCAGCAGTTTGCAACCCAGAAATGAAACCAGGGAACTTATTCCCTGGGTAAGGAAGTTTTGGAAAAGTTGGTCAATATTCTATTGTGAGTTCATTAGTTATGCATGTACAAAGGGACATCATAGACAGGAGTTTCATTTTACAATCAAGATTATGATTCAGACTAGACAAAAGCAAACAGTTGATTAGCACAGACATTCCCATCTTAATCGATATATCCATAACATAGGTCTAACACTTTTGTGCTTTTTTTTTCTTTTAATATGATGTCCTTAGAAGGCATATTATTCCTTAAACAAACTAACACAAGTTCTTAAGTTATCTCAGGACAGTTATTTCAAAAGACAATGCAATATTTCATAATAAACATTTATAATCGGGTTTTTAACAAAGTAATTCATCATATAAAGAAATGAATCAGTCAGACACTAAATAAATATTTGTACTGGTAAATACTAGTATTTTGCTTATATTATGTAGGACCTGATCCTGCAAGCCCTCTGTATACAACTTTATCCCCACTGAACGATTGGTTTCATTTCTTGTTCTAATCTACTATTTTACTTTGAGCTGAGCAAATACTTTCTGGCCACTAAGTTACGTCATTGAAATAAGCACTGGAATACATCCCAGCAGACAATTATTTCCTTAGATGTCTTTGTAAATCTTTTTTTTTTTTTCATTTTTATGAAATCAAAACAACCGTTTATCAACAGGCATTCAGTTTCTGATATTTAAAATTTGAGTTGCATCAGTTAGTTGAGATTGACCAAATAAAGTGTATGTTCATTGTTCTTGGCTCTCTAATTGAACAAAGCATGACCTTTCCACTCAATTTAAAGAGTGGTTTCCAAGAATTATTTCATGAGTAATACTGAATTTTACTTTCTCCAGACATTTGAGCTAACAATACTGGGCTAGGAAGACAAGAGCCTCCAGGAGAATAACAAGCCAGGAGCTCTCCTTGGGAAGGGCAAACAAGCATGAATTACTTTCTATCTGTTCTCATCTATCACAATTACTACCTTCTCCAAGGCAATAGGGATGGCCTTTTTTAAAGCATACAAAAAGCTATGGCCCACCCTTTAATTCTGAGTTTACTCACTCCTTTTCAGGTATGCCTTTTTCCTTGCATGGTAAATCCGGAACGGAAAACCGCAGATAAGAGACATTAACCGACCTACACATGTTCCTGGTGCCTTAGGAAATTTATCAGGGTATCTTCATACAAATAGATGGGTCAGTGAAGTCCAATATCTTAGCTGGTTTTTGAAAGGAAACACAGAAGGAGTCAGTTACAGCTGAAAATGAATTTAAGCACCTGAAAACTCAAATTCAGTAATTGCTTACTTTTTCTTGCCCAGCGCCCAGCTCCATTTGTAATATAGTTTGAAATCAAGGGTACTGAGGTTATTAGATGTACCCACTGTATTAATTTAAGTTTGGCTGAATTGTGATGGTGTCTTGAATACTTTTGAGCTCTTACCACAGTATAACATGAAATATTCCAAGCACGGGGCAAAAATAACAACTGTAACAAATCACTGCCTGAACTGAAAAGAGGAATATATTTTGAAATGACCCTACGTATCTCTATATATAGGGATATGCACACACACATATATATCCCTATATAAACATTTCTCTAATATACAGAAATTGATTTTATTATTTCTTATGTTGGTATTATTTTAAATACTTCACACTGTGAATCCACAATATGACAACTTCAGGCTGTCCAGAGAGATAAATCTTAACACAGTCTTATAACCTCCACTAATATAAACATATTCGCATGGAGCTTTGACCAGCAATACTAAATTTTGAAACTTAAATAATTATTCTACCATTATTTTATCAACAAATTGCTACCGAGTACCAACATTCATGGAAAATGTGGAAAAAAAAGGACACATCTTTAACTTCTAACACTCTGTATCAAGTGCAACTTTATGAAAGGAATGTAGAAAAAAATTATGTATTAGAGACTTATCCTAAAAAGAGTAACAGCAACTTATATTGTGTGTTTCAAATAAAAAATACTGTATGCCTGCACTTTATCACAAATAACCATGTTAATTATAGTTTCTTCTTGCCTGCAAATGAAGGATGCTGGTTCACAAATCTTCTAAAGTGTATACGAGCATTTGATTAAATCCTGTTCCTTGTGAAAATAAAGTTCTTTTACACTTAGGGTGAACAACAATGAGGAGTTTGTTATAGTAAGACATGTAAGGACCTTGGTAGCCAGTACCAGTTGTATTTGCAAGCAGCTCCTCAACTTTTCTTTTTTTTAAAAAATAAAGGTACAATCATAGTTATTAATTTACTTTAAAAATTCTAAAGATGAAGAAAAGTAGCATTTATACATATAAGTCCTCATATAAATTATAAAACTCAAGTTTATCTTATAGAGTTCCATCCCCAGAAGAAGCATAAAGCACTTTTGTGGTACCTTCACCGGTAAATATTTGTATCACATCAAATCTGAGAAATGCAACAAAGATGACACTGCATCCCAAAGCTGAAAGAGAACATTCTTCTGATGCAGTCTCTTGTGATGGATGCGCTCCATGGGATCATATGATTGCCGTGACTTGACTGAATTTCAAATAAAGGAAATATGAAGGAATTCACCTCACCAGTTCAGTAGGTATAAGAAACATCAGTGAATAGCAGACTCATCCCATTTGAGGTCAACAGTCTTTGGAAGACAACGAGGAGGGAGTTCAAAACTACGACAGCCAAATCAAATAATAATAACAATAATGAGGTAAACTCCCCTAAGAAGGCCAAATCAGCTGAGATGTCAGGAGAGAGTTCGATTGTACCTGACACCCAAATGTTTCTGTAGCCAAAGTTCGGCGAGCTGCGTGGTAGAGGCAAATGTACTTGCTTTGGACCCTAAGCACATCTTATATTGTTTCGGATCTAAATTGGGGTCACACTGAACTGGATGAAAAATATGGACGACTCCTACTTCCTGACTTCTGAAAGCCTTCAAGCCAGATGTTATCACTTTAGTAAAGAGGTCTACATCCTCAAGTCCCCAGCCTTGAATTGAGGTATCAAATCCACCAGCAGTAAGTAGATCACTTTTGTAAATACAGGTAATTCCAAATCCATACTCCCTCCAAAATCCAGTTCTTTTTGTGAAAACAAAACTACTGTCAGCTGGAGGGTTGCCTCCATATATTACTTTTGGATCATATTGGCTAAAGATGATAGGGTAGTAAACCTGGTCTCCCTGAATAGTGTTATCTCTGCATCGCTGGAGGAAATCTGGTGTGAATACCAGATCAACGTCACAGAACAGCAGCAAAGTGCCATTGTCAAATCGAGATGAGGCCATTTCAAGACCTAAACCTCTAGAAAACTTCCCTGTCATCGGAATCAGGGTCATATCTGCCTTAGGATACTTAATGCTGTATTCTTTCATTAGCTCTATGTGTTTGCTGGAGCCTTGGGCTGACTCAGAACTGAAGAGAATTATCACCAACTTTACATTCTGCCTGGGAATGAGACAAGTCTTCTCAAAGTTATCCATAAATCTTGAGAAAATGTCAAATCTTCCTGTGAGAGGGACAAGAATATGTATTTTCTTGTTACTGTCTTTGGTACCTTGGAATGATGAGGAAAAAATCTTTAAAGAATTTGAAAGAAAAGAGAAAGATTGAGTGTCAGTGTTGGTATCCTCCAGCAGGCTTCTTACATTCAGCTTCTCTGCTTCTTTGAAGAAAGGTTTGCTAAACAATTGCTGAAGGTAAGCATGGCGTCTCACCGGAACCGTAACTTTCCTTCCTTTGTGCCTTTTGTACAAAAGCAGTAAATCCAGGATGTACTCCACTCCATGCAGAGGGTACACTCTGCGGTAGCCATACTGTATTTCCTTGAAATCAATGAGCCTTCCTCTAGATCTAGAGTTCTCATTTATCATTTCCATGACTTGCATCACGGTGTCATCCAGTGCAGACCGCAGGACACTGCTCAGGCTCTGCTGGGGTGGTTGGTTCTCCACCATCGAGTAAAGAAATTTTCCTGTCAGGAACTCCCACTCAATGATTTCATCCCTTTCACGTGGCTGGAAATGACTGAAAGATGGCATCACTCCCAGCTGTTGATCTTCCTTAGTTATTTCACTGTTACTGAGCTTGCTCATCAGGGCACTTTCCCTATGGAGCTGTATGGTCCGATAGCGCAGTTCAGAAATTTTGCGACTCAGTATGTAATTGTGCAGCCTGTATTGGTAGGCTGGTCTTTTGTTTGGATGAAGTGTTATGGCTGTGTGAATTTTGCTGTTGTGAAGATCTTGAATGTAACCCTTGCGGTTGTGTTCATAGTTTTCATGGAACAATTGCTGCATCTACAAAGAGAGAAAGAGAGAAAACAAAAAAGACATTAACTGGAAGTGCTTCTATCCACAAAAGGACTCACATTGGTGCTGTTGATCATTACTACTTCTTATAGATCATGGCTATTTTTTGGCACAGAACTTTATAAAGTATTCAGTAGGAACTATTTACACTGTTTTGGTCTCAGTTTCACTACTGTCCACAGTGGGCAAATATTGTCCTCTGACTAAACAGAAGAGCAGATATCTTGCGTTTATCTTTACTTCATCTAACTGCAAAACTAAACTAAACACTTAACCAAACGTCTGTAGGTAATATTTCTGAGTTCCTAGGTGCTGGCTGAATGCTACTATACATGAACCATGAAGTTTTCACCTATATCTAAACCCTTATTAGCACAGATCCTTACTGAAATGTTAGCAACAGTGATGATGTTTTTTAAGAGGGAGTGCCACAACCTTACATGGCTAATGGATGGTAGTAGGGATGACATCTGTGTGAGATGTGACCAGGTGGACAACCTGCTCAGCCTGGTGGCAGAGATAAGAGAGGAATTAGAAAGGCCAAGAAACATCAGGGCATGCGAGGAACAGATAGACTGATGGAATCATACTCTGACTTCCCTGAGAGAGAAACAGGGACAGACACCAGAAAAACCCAAGATCATGGGGATCCCATATCCTCCCCCCACCAGGCTGAAGGTGGTGGCCAAATGGATAGCTGTGAATGGAGGCAAGCCCGTGCTAAGGGAGGCAAGCGAATACCCTCCTTGCCTACCCAG
>VYXH01011714.1:0-65526 GCA_013397275.1 Burhinus bistriatus | reverse complement strand
AGTGAGCAAGCGGCTGCATGGTCCAAGTTGCTGGCTGGGGATAGACGATGACATACAGGTACATTGAGTTTTATGATGAAATCAAGAATATGCTTTGAGGAATGAAAGCATGTGTTCACAAGATCCTCTGAAGACTGTAGTTGCAACTAGGAAGTCTTTCTCATTCTACTCTGAAGAACCATTTGGGCTCTGCTGAGGCAGTTTGATGTGACGTTGGCCCTGTCACCATAGAATCATAGAATGGTTTGGGATGGAAGGGACCTTAAAGATCATCTGGTTCCAATCTCCCTGCCATGGGCAGGGACACCTCCCGCTAGACCAGGTTGCTCAAAGCCCCATCCAGCCTGGCCTTGAACAATTCCACGGATGGGGCCTCCACAACTTCCCTGGGTAACCTGTTCCAGTGCCTCACCACCCTCATAATGAAAAATTTCTTCCTGAGATCTAATCTAAATCTACCCTCTTCCAGTTTGAAGCCATTACCCGTTGTCCTATCACTATACGCCCTTGTAAGAAGTCCCTCTAGCTTTCTTGTATGCCCCCTTTAAGTACTGAAAGACTGCTCTAAGGTCTCCCTGGAGCCTTCTCTTCTCCAGGCTGAACAACCCCAACTCTCTCAGCCTGTCTTCACAGGAGAGGTGCTCCAGCCCTCTGATCATCTTTTTGGCCTCCTCTGGACCCACTCCGACAGGTCCATGTCCTTCTTATGTTGGTGGCTCCAGAGCTGGACACAGTATTCCAGGTGGGGTCTCACCAGAGATGAGTAGAGGGGCAGAATCACCTTCCTTGGGCTGCTGGCCAAGCTTCTTTTGATGCAGCCCAGGATATGGTTGGCCTTCGGAGCTGCAAGCGTGCATTGCTGGCTCATGTTGAGCTTCTCATCTACCAGCACCCCCAAGTCCTTCTGCTCAGAGCTTTTTCAATGCATTCTCCACCCAGCCTCTATTTGTGCTTGGGGTTGCCATGATGCACATACAGGACCTTGGATTTGGCCTTGTTGTACTTCATGAGGTTTGGATGGGCTCACGTCTCAAGCCTGTCAAGGTCCCTCTGGTTGGCATCCCTTCCTTCCAGCTTGTTGACTGTGGTACACAGCTTGGTGTCATTGGCAAACTTGCTTAGGGTGCACTCAGTCCCACTGTGAATGTCACCAACAAAGATGTTGAACAGCACTGGTCTCAGTACCAACCGCTGAGGAACACCACTCATCACTGATTTCCACTTGAACATCAAGCCACTGACCACAACTTTTTGAGTTCAACCAGCCAGCCAGTTCCTTACCCACCGAGTGGTCCACCCATCAAATCCATTTCTCTCCAATTTAGAGACAAGGATGTCATGCGGGATAGTGTTAAATGCTTTGCACAAATCCAGGTAGATAACATCTGTTGCTCTCCCTTTAACCACCAACACTGTAACCATGTCACAGAAGGCCACCAAATTGGTCAGGCGTGACTTGCTCTTAGTGAAGCCATGTTGACTGTGACAGATCACCTCCTTCCTTTCCATGCGCCTTAACATAGTTTCCAGGAGGGTGTGCTCCATGATCTTGCCAGGCACAGAGGTGAGACTGAGCAGCCTATAGTTCCCTGGGTCTTCCTTTCTTCCCTTTTTGAAAATGAGGGTTACCTTTTCCCTTTTCCAGTCAGCAGGAACTTCACCAGACTGCCACAACTTTTCAAATATAATGGAAAGCGGTTTAGCAACTTCATCCACCAGTTCCCTCAGGACCCACAGATGGATTTCATCAGGTCCCATGGACTTGTATACCTTCAGGTTCCTTAGATGGTCTTTTACTTGATCTTCACCTACACTGGGCAGTTCTTCATTCTCCCAGTCCCTGCCTTTGCCTTCTGCAAATTGGGCAGTGTGGTTAGAGCCCTTGCTGGTGAAGACTGAGGCAAAAAAGTCATTGAGTGCTTCAGCTTTTTCCAAAACCCCAGGTGACCAGGTCTCCTGTTTCCTTCCAGAGAGGGCCTACATTTTCCCTAGTCTTCCTTTTATCACTGACATAGAACTTTTTCTTGTTGCCCTTGATGTCCCTGGTCAGACTTCATTCTATCTGGGCTTTTGCTTGCCTAACCTGGTCCCTGGCTGCTTGGACAGTTTCTATGTATCCCTCCCAGGCTACCTGTCCTTGCTTCCATCCTCTGTAGGCCTCCTTTTTGCTTTTGAGTGTGGCCAGGAACTCCTAGTTCACTCATGCAGGCCTCCTGGCTTTTTTGCCTGACTTCTTCTTTTTTGGGATGCATCACTCCTGAGCTTGGAGGAGGTGAACCTTGAATACTAACTAACTTCCTTGAGACCCTCTCCCCTCCAGTGCTTTATCCCATGGTACCCTACCAAGCAGAACCGTCAAGACGCCAAAGTCTGCTGTCCTGAAGTCCAGGGTAGTGAGCTTGCTGTACACCACCCTCCCTGCCCTAAGGATCTTGAACTCTACCATTTCATGACCACTGCAGCCAAGGCTACCCTTGGGGTTGACATTCCCCACTAGCCCCTCCTTGTTGATAGGGACAAGGTCCAGCATAGCTCCTCTCCTCGTTGGCTCCTCTACCACTTGGAGAAGGTAGTAGTAATTATTATCACAATAAGGTCTAATGTGTCCTGGCACAAACCTAATTTTGGACTGAAAAATCTGTAGTACATTATGAAAGCAATTTTCCATGAGAGTTTTCAGTTCAAATGCTTTCTCAAGTACTCATTGATTTTACCTGTTTAAAAAGCCTATATATTCTCCCTTTCAGGCTGTTCAAGTGTTTTGTCTCCTTTCAAGTAAATAAACAAGAAATCCTACATTATTACATGATAGTCATAAGCAGCATCAATGCCCAGGCATTACATGTATCTGTGCTTACACTGAGCTCTTTTTATCAGTCTCTGGCCCCAGCACAAGGGCTGGTGATTCAAAGTGACAATAGAATTTATTGAACTCCAGTTGTCAGTACCACTGTAGATATTTTTCTCCTGAGTTCTACAGGTTGCTGTGGAGCATGCATCCACAGAAAAATAATAAAGTTTAGGAAGCCTCTTAACTGTTGCTTAATGCCATACCTCTGGTGGATTCCATAGTTTCCCCTTAGGGAAGTTTGTGCAGACGTGAGATTTTGTTTTGAGAACTACTGTTTCTGATACCCATCATGTATTCCTGTGCTGCTGACAGTTCATATAATTTTTTGTAAAAAAAATATGCTCTGCCAATGCACAATAAAGAGACTACTTACCTAAGGAATTAGTACAGCAGCTGAGATTTGTCTGTAGAAATCGGCAAAGAATGTGTGCAGGTGAATGCAAAACCAGTAGGAATTCATAGGGTTACCTGAAGTAATTTTATGTTGAAATGCCACTCTCTGTCTAAAGTTAGAACTAAATGGAAACAGATGAGTAGTGTTATGCTCTCCGTCTCACCGGTTTCTCTCTTTGGATGTGTCTCATATTGGCTCCTTTATTGGAGCCAATGTAGACATACCTCATGACTGAGAAGAGTCAGGAGTTCCAGTAAAGTTAGCCAGCTGTGATCGAGATTGATGGGCTTTAATAATATTCTCATCCATGAAAACTACTGATAATGCTGACACTGACTGCAGATTCCAGATAGAGTTCTACATGGTCATGAGCCAAAATATATAAAAAATGTTTACACCTTCATAAGAAACTTTATATCTGATGTGAGTTTAGTGATGTATATTTGTTGCTAACATAGAGGTGGGCCATGATTTCCAGCCCTTCCTATTCCCAGAAAACAGCACCAACATCATCAGAATTTCCAAAATGGAAGACACAGTGAATGGATATTGTCATATAAGAAAATGCGATATACTTGTAACAGTAGCTTTTAAAATTATTCTTATTGTTCATTGGTCCTGCACCTAGGGAGGAATAACCTCATGTACCAATACAGATTAGGGGTTGGCCTGCTGGAAAGCAGCTCTGCAGAGAGAGATCCGGGAGTTCTGGTGGACAACAAGTTGACCATGAGGCAGAAATGTACCCTTGTGGCCAAGAAGGCCAATAGTCTCCTGGGGTGCATTAAAAGAGCATGGCCAGCAGGTTGAGGGAGATCATCCTCCCTCTCTACTTTGCCCTGGTGAGGCGGCATCTGGAGTATTGCGTCCAGTTCTGGGCTCCCCAGTTCAAGAAAGACGAGGAACTGCTGGAGAGAGTCCAGTGGAGGGCTACAAACATGATCAAGGGAATGGAGCACCTCTCTTATAAGGAAAGGCTGAGACACCCGGGTCTGTTTAGCCTGGAGAAGAGAAGACTGAGTGGGGATGTCATCAATGCTTATAAATATCTAAAGGGTGGGTGTCAAGAGGATGGGGCCAGAATCTTTTCAGTGATGCTCAGTGACAGGACAAGGGGCAATGGGCACAAACTGGAACACAGGAAATTCCATCTCAACGTGAGGAAAAACTTATTTTCTTTGAGGGTGACAGAGCACTGGAACAGGCTGCCCAGAGAGGCTGTGGAGCCTCCTTCTCAGGAGATATTCAAAACCCGCCTGGATGCATTCCTGTCCAACCTGCTGTAGGTGAACCTACTTTGGCAGGGGACGTGGACTAGATGACCTTTGAAGGTCCCTTCCAACCCCTACCATTCTGTGATTCTGTGATTCTGTGATTGATAGTGTTGGGATTTTTTTATTTCTTGAAGGTTTTAAGCAGGTGTTTGTTTATTTTTTTTCTTTGTTGTTGGCGGTTGGTTTTCAGGGGAGAGGGGTGTTGTGTTTTTTAAATTAATTTATTAATTTATTGGCTGAATACAGGGAGATTTGGAATAAATCTGTGACCACAGTGGGTATTTTTCAAATTTCAGGGGAAGAAGTGGAATGAGAAGTGAACAAAGCATGTAGCTGCTTGTTCAAAGTATTCATAACTGAATGTGAAATAACATGAGCAAAGATATCTTTTGGCATCTCAGTTAATAGTTCAGACTGCACTAATATGACAATGTAATATATTGTCTTTGTACAATGTAAGTCTCTTAATGTGCAACTTCTGGTAATTAGACTATCAACATGTAGAAACACGAATGGTTTTCACCCAGCCTGGTAGATCTAAAAGCGAAGCAAGTTTTTAAGAATTAATAGTAAAATTATCAACACAAAATTAAATTTTTATACTATTATGATGCTATTATGCTGTATACAATGGCAGCATGCCTATCGATAAGCAACATAAGTTTATCTGTCTCTGAATTGGACCATGAATTTCATATGCACAGATTTCTTGGGAAAAATACATCTTACAGTCTGCAAGTTTTTTGCATGTTATGCTTTAGATATAATAAATAAATTTTCTTATGTCATCCCATTCACTTCACAAAGCAAAGATAAACCTATGCTAGGGTGTGTTACCATGTTTCCCAGTGGTATGCACTGCTTGCAGTATAAAGGATTATTTGCAAGCGGGCACAGGATTAATCATGACCCAGTTATGGTGGGATCACTTAAGTTTCTGTCACATACCTGCCTGACAGTCCAAATGCATAAACCTAACTATCCCAACAGCAAGTTGAAATATTGTTGTTAAAACATCACTGAAACTTAGATACAGCTGCTAAGATGTTGGGAGGTGATTTATTTCTCTTGTTTAACTTGGTCATTGTTCACCACGTGGGTACTCTAAATTGTGCAGCCTCCATCAATATTAACAAAACCAATTTCTTGCTTCTGTCTTCAGTAGTCTTTTTTGGCAAAATACCTACTAAGTACTTTAAGCATATGCTGCAATTTTTTCTATTATCTATACATTATAATATGTTAACATTTATTAATATTAATGTTAATTTCAACTATATTTTTCCAGAATTCTAATTTTTGCTTTCTAAAATAAATCAAGCAAGAAGAGAAGGTGAGCTTTATGATGGGACATAGACTGCATCTCCTTTTTAATAGTCTGTCTTCAAAACTGTAGTTGCCCTTGCCAGGAATCAAATATTTTAGCAACATGAGAAAAACAAAGCTAAAACATAGTCATACATAGCTATGTACACCATCTATTTGCTCTAGATAACTAATACCAAGTACTGGTAAATTAATGTCTTTGAAGGGTTCCAGGGGAGAGAGGTTACTACTCTTTTACTCTTTAATGGGACCACTTAAGCAAGCTGTTGAAAACCCAGTACAGATAATGGATTCTAATGTGACACAAGCTAAGAGGAAAGGAGTGTGCAATTTACACATTTTGCTCTAGTGGTAGTATTGATTCTGTCCTATAAACCAACTTGTCCCCACATAAGACAAACAAAAAAACGTTTGAACTGAAATGCACTGAGCTATCAAAGCATCTGTTTTCTGGAGGGAAAAAAAAAAAAAAAAAAAAAAAAAGAAAGAGAGCGAGAGAAAACAACCTAGAAAAGCAAGGAGGGACATAGCTTTCTTTTTGTTCTGATAATGGTCCCATCTGTGAAAATAAAGGGTGTGAAAATCATCAAAAGCATCCAAGAACTTTTGCAAGGTGGATAGAGAAATATGCTTTCGTTCTGATAACCTTGAACTTTCAGAAAGACATAGTAGAAAAGAAACTAGGTGGTGGGAAATACGAAAATAGTGAGAGGGTATTGGATGGATTTACAAGCACAGAGGTATATGTGTGAGAAATCTCTTCTGGATAAAGGTCTTATTTCTATTTCGAGTATCACTAGAGACAGGCAAACCTTATTCTCAGCTATATTAACGTAAAATTTGTCAGCAAACTTGTCAAAATTAAATAAACAAAGGTGATGTAAAACTCTAAGTTCTGGAAAACAGCAAGAAGAAATAATAAAACACTTGTAAGTGCCTTACAAATAAGAATAAGATGAGAAGCAGCCTACACAGATTCATTAAGAACAAATCATGTCAAACCAATCTAATTTCTTTGCATGAAAAGTTAACAGGACTTGTGGATGAGGGGAAGTATGTCACACATGCTGACTTTAGTAAGGCTTTTGACACTGTTGCACATGACATTTTCGTAAGTAAGCCATGGAAATACAAACTAGATGATACTACTGTTTGGTGAGCATAACTGGTTGGAAAACCACACAGAGAATAATTATCAGTGGCTCACTGTCAAACTGGAGAGACTTATCAAATTGGGCTCTTCAGGAGCCTGTCTTTAATTTAATATGATTCAATATTTTCATTACAATGTTGGATGGTAGCACAGAGAGTAAGCCTATTAAATCTACAGATGACACCAGACTGGGACAGATGCAAAGACATTGGAGGACAGGATTAGAATTTGAAATGGTCTTGTCAAGTTGGAGAAAAGAAAAACATGTAAACCAATAAGGGCAAATGCAAAACTCTATACTTAGAAAAATAATCTCAACAAATCCATAACGGGGAACATCTGGGTGAAAAGCAGTACTGTCTCTGCCAGACCTCTTTCTGTTTAAACAGGAAAACTGCCTTTGTCCAAGTACTGCTGCTCTTTCCCACTTCAGTATCTATCCAACGAGACCAATGTGGTTTGCCGCGAACATCCACTATTCATTTCCTTCTCTTTGTCACAAAGTGTTTTGGAACAAGTTCCGTGACCCAGAGACTTTCTCATTTCTTCTTCTGTCTCATGTGCTATACTCCTTACCAAACAAGACTGCCTCTTAATACTCACAGAGTATTCCCTTGTTCCTGCAATCTGACTCTCTTCTTCATTCAGTGCACTGGTATTCTCATCTTCCACCTCCTAGTTCTCATCAGCTTCTGAGATCTGTAAACAATAGCCCTCCTGCAAAGTACTTATTCTTCCTTTTCATCTTCTCTTTTCCTAATTCTCTCCTGCTTGTCACTGGTTTCTGTATTTGTCTTGGTGAGCATATACATGAATCAGTTTTGCATCATGTAGATCGTTCTTGCTCCTGATCTTGCAATATAGTAGCATTAGTCAAAGACCTATGCATTTGTTTTCAAAAAAAAAAGAGAGGGAACCCCCAAATTCCTACCTAGAAATTTTCAACTGAAAGACTGGGGTTTGTATTAAGTAACTGGAATCTAGTGTTCATCTTGATAAGTAGATTGTTTCCTAATCAGAAATCCAAACCCTGAGAGATTTATATGGTCTTTGTTACCTCAGAGCAAGCACTCAGTTCTTCAGCTCTTTGTTGAAGTCATATAATTGGAGCAGCTGCATGTTTTGATAGTAAGATCCAGAGTAAGGTAGAAAATTATTTTAAAGACTCGTATCTCCTAAGTTCCAAATAACCTACAGGCACAATCTGGATTTCCCATCAGCCACTCATCTCCACCCAATCCCTTCCACTACATGGAACACTTATCTTCGATCCAGTTATGAGGACAAATTTAAACAGTGTCCTAAGTCCCAGGTTTTGCAAGAAAAAGCTTATCCATTTGTGACTTTTCTGTCAGCTAACCATCGGAGATCCACAGACCATTCTGCTCCCACTTAACGATGACCCCAGACACATTCAGGTCAGCCATTAGTCGTCAGGCTGCTGAGTCTGGATATGGGTCTGCAGCAGCCAACAAGATGAATTAAAGAAACATATAAGAGTTGAATGCCAAAGTTGCAGTTAAGCACCAGGATCTAAGACTGAAAAGGTGAAAATGAGCCAGCAGTTTCATTTTGTAACCAAAAGTCTGAAAAAACTTTAGTGAGATGCAAAAAGAACAGTCTTTCTCAATAAAATATAAACAAAACCGTAAAGAAGTTGTGGATCAAGAGGAGGGAGTCCAAAGGGAAGCAAGGGGAATGATCAGAGTGTTAGGAAATATGTAGGATGACACGAGTGAAGTTGTTCTTTCTAAAGAACTGAAGATTGAGGAAGAATTTTTCGCTCTTATTTTGTGACTTTCTGTCAATATCAGCATCTGCTTATGAATTAGCTCCTGAACTTTCACAACTGACACGTACCAAGATAAATCCACTCCAAAAAGCAAGTCTTTGTGCATTTGTAAGCCTTACTGTATTGCAATATCGCTGTAGAGCTTGAGTCCTATAGAGCAAACTATAGAGCTATCATGAAATGCTTTTACTGTTTCTTCTTCTTCCAGGTCATTTTAAGCACTTGTCATGTAGATTTCTATGGGGAAAAAAAATCTCAGGTTTGACTGAGAAATGTATAAATAACATCTCTTCCTCCTCACCACCAGACTCATTTGGCACAGTTTTGAAGCACTATATAATAACTTAAAAATAAGTAGAAGCTACACAGCCATATTTAAAACATCTACTTGATTATCTGCTGGTAAATGGCAAGTTTAGATGCCTCTGTGACTCATTTTAGGATACTTTTTAAAAGCACTTGAGGCCAAATATGATTACGAAACAACACTTTTAATATTACAGATAGGTTTTAGGCCTATTTCTTCACAACCGAAAATAAAGAAATTATACCTTTTCCCTTTTCAGTGTATCCCACACTATTGTAATTGCCAATGTATCCCACGCTATTGATTATAAAAGTAAGAGTATAAATCTCACTTAATACTCTGGTAGAGGAATGAATATGCAACCCCTTTGATTAAATGGAACCATCACGTTAAGGAATCTATAAGCAATTTATCACAAACTTAAGACAGTGTTAATGCTAACACAGGGCTTGACAGTCCCTGAGTCTGATCTTATTCCCTACCTTTTATTTTTACACGGCAGGTAAATTTCATGTATGAATCAAATCACCAGGACTTAGCCGAGTTAAGAAGTTAAATAAAATTGAAATACAATGCAAAAATATAAAAATGCACATAACGAGATTTGTTCAAGTAAAGGCTGCAGGATTAGTGATTTTAATTACAACATTTACAAATACTGATATTTTACAGGTCATAAATATGAAGAAGTGATTAAACTGTAGATTTCTTCCACTAATATTTTTGCTGTATTGCAAACTAATGAAGAGTACAGTTATTTTATCTGTCAGTATTTTCTACTGGATAGTATAGATTAACAGTAATTGCCTGAGATTTTTAGTTCCAAAATCATTTATAAGGTTAATTCTTGATATTTTTATTATTTTTTCACCAGACACACTTGTACCTAATTTGTATGTAAAGTTGCTAAAGGGAAAACCTCCCACATCAACATCTTTAGGAAAAGTATTCTCTCTCAGATAATTCAGCTGGAAAGACTGAATAACTGAATACCTCAACTAGCATGAACATGTTCATTTAAATCAGATATGAATAAGTATCTGTGTGTTCCTTCTATAAAATCAAAAGTAAAGTAGGATTATTACACTGCATAGGTGGAAACAAATTTGTTAAACATGAGGAGTTTTTAATGTTGAGGATAAAAAAAAGTATAGGACTACAAAGCATGTTTGTACCAATTCTTAGTTAAATGAGATTCACTTCATCTAGAATCTACAACTGACTGTTTTGGTTATATATCCCTTCATATTTTGTGAAACTGATGGACATCAGCTAACAATCATGTGTTAAAATCTGTACTTGGACACATTTTGAAATTCTAAGTTTTACTTCCTGATCATTTTAGAAATTGAATTAAAATTAATTATACAAGCTATGTCTCTGCAAAGATGTAGTATGCATGTTAAAAAATGAAAAGCATTGACAAAACAGGTGAAAACATGTTTTAATAAACGTATCTTGAAGACTGGTAAATGGTAGAAGATCTTGCCAATTACTGAATGTTTTCAGGGAAGCTTTTTAAAACACAAAAAGCCATATCAACCAATCATGCATGTTTCATGTAGACCTGGCTTTTATCACAAAAAACTTTCAGTTCAGGATGTTTGCTGCTAACAGGCCATTTTCATAGTAAATGACATATTCCTAAAGAAAGTAATGCATTTGAATTTTGCTGGCTTCTCAGACTCAAAAGTAACAAAAATAAAGCCAGAGGAGTACTGTGATGTTATACATCATAGGCAGCAGAAATAACCTTTCTATGGTGCCATCTACCTTGGATTCTCAAGATTATTATGAGCAACATCAATTGATAATGTTGTGCATGATTTCCTATTTCTTTTTGTATTACAGGCAGCAGAGAGTAAGTACCCTGAAGGCATTCTAGAGTTTTGCTAGGAAAACAATAACAATGAAAGAAAAAGTGTACATTGAAATTAAGCACGTTTTCTCTTTTTCCAGCTAGGGTCAAAGATATGCTTTAGAGTCAACATACCTACTGCCACCCCTTACCGTACAGAGCAGGCTCAGAGCACACAAACTTGACGTATTTCAAATGAAACTAATTTTCAATAGTCACTCCAAGAACACACCCAGTATCCTCCAGCTGCCAATAGGCATCCAGTCCAGGAGACAGACTAGAGCCATCTGAAGTAACCCTCCCCTCCCAAAAACATCCACATAATATGCACCCTGGTTTCTTGGCACTAATTGTTTCATGCCACGGGTCCATTCCTATTGTGGTGCACTGCTTCGTAATATAGTTCTAGAGTCATCTATCATAAGTGGCAAAATTGCTTCACGCTATGGGATTTTGAAATCCAACTACTGAGTTCAAGACACCACAGAGATCCTTATTACTGTAGCTCCCCTGTGCACCTGAAGCCTTTGAGACTCATATTGCTGGTGACTTTGTTCCCAAAGATGGACGTAAACAAACCCATCAAGTCCTGATGCCATGTGTTCATCATTATGTTCATGGTAAAACAGCTTCAGCAGAAGAGAACTTAATCTCCGAATAGCCACTTATTTGCTGAGTAGTATACTCGTATGAGAAAAATTTCAGTTTGGGTTCCTGCTTCAAATCAGGCAGAGTGATGGTTGAAAAAGTAGGTCTTCCAGTACCTAGATGTATCTTTTAGGACACCCCACAAGCAAGTTCTTCAGTATCAACTGTTACATTTGCTCTAGTCTGGTCAAAAACACAGACGAAAACAACATGGGACGGCTCAGCTGTAAATGGAAACTGAGCTTGGACAAAATGGTGGTGTCTACTTCAAGAAGCCAGAGTATGTTGACTGAGGTTACTTCAACAAAATAAAATATCCTACTTAGAATTTTTAACCAGATAAGTTATACGATTGTTTCAATATTTGTATTATTTGCAATATTCATTTTCTAACAACATTTTTGTCATTATCCTTGATTAGCCCTGACTAGGCAGACAGAAAAAGATATATTTTAAAAAGCAAACACTCTCCAGTGAAAGACAGGGAGAAAAGCAGCTGTGATCTTCCCTGGCTCGCTTAATGACACAGCAAATCAGATGTGCAAGTGAGAATAGAGACCATATTTTCTGAGCCATAAGCCTGCAAATTTAATCAAAAAGTTACTTTTATTCTCTATTCAAGTATAATTATCATTGGCTATGGAAAAACACTTTACCAAAACAGTTTGGGGAGTAATCAGTAAGGAAGAAGAGAAACTTGTAGTTTTTTTCTGAATTAATAAAAGGAAAAGTTTAATATATATGCTTGGAAAATATCTAGCACAGTTAAACAAGATCCATGTGAAATATATCCAACCGTCAAAAAATGAAGGCAATTAGCAGCAATTATATAGCTTCTTTCCCAAAACTATGTATTGTAAATCCTTTTAATCAGGGAAAGCACCAATAACATCAAGCCATTGTGTGTCTGAACAGGAAGCCTAGTATGGAAGAACACTTTGCTCTTAATTAACTTTTGGATACCACTTTCTGCAGATTACAATCGGCAAAGGTGCTGCATAGAGGAAACTATGTATTTTAGATTCCAATTAAAGGATTAATTGTATTTTTAAGTGCAATATGGTAATGAGAAGTAATGGTTGTTTGCTGGAGGTATACTGTACTTAATAGGTTAGTGGATTAAACAGTCCTTGCATTAAAAGGAATTATTGTATTTGTCATAAATACCTTTGAGGATAAATTTGCTTTCAACTGCTGGAGGAATTCTTTGATACAAAACATGAAGGATTACATGAAGGTGACAGGAGAGGTAGTCTGCATCTGTCAGGTGTGCTCCTGATCACAGGCCAAGAAAACTTATAAAGTAACCTGGGGCACATTACATTTTGAAACCGAGCCCTGTTATCAAAAATCAAAGAATCCGATGCAGTTGAATGTTTTGTATTTGGAAAGGAGAAGGGAAGAAGTAATGCATTTGGAATTTATTGTGTTTCTGTACTAGCTGCACATTTTCTACTGGGCTCACTAACCCCTCAGTTAGAGGGCAACTGTGTTTATAACAATATCTGCTACTGTAATGTGAAAACGAAGCTGCAAAAGTTAAGTTCTCAGTTTTTTAACAAAAGCCCCAAGCCATGACCACAAAGGGCAATTTAAGGAGGGGGGGTGGGGGAAAAAAACAAACAAACAAACAAAAAACCAAACAAAAAAACCCCAAAAAACAAACCAACAAAAAAAACCTGAAGGACTTATCCAGAGTGAATACTTTCATCTGCTGCTTCAAGACTGGGTACTTTCGTATGAATTATTTTTCATGGGAATTTTGCAATAATCTGTTCTAACCCCACCCACCCTTTCATGTTGGATATGGTTGGTAATTGTGCAAGGGCATGGGTGGGGGGAAAATTGCTACTGCGATTTTGGAGTAATTTAGTTTCTAGAGACTGAAGGTTTTCATTTTTAGCAAATGTATAATCTAGAGTAAGCCTTTTCCTGTAAAAGACGTAGACTTGATGTACCTCCTTTCAAGCACACAGCAGGTACTGGGAGCTGACTTTGCTTTAGAGCCAAGGAGGGAGACTATAGGGTTAGAGGGGGGCTCAGCTTTGATTTGGTTGAGTGGGGATGACTGTGCGACAAGACAACCATATTATGTGGTGAGCGTGCACCCATACCAATATAATGCCAAGGAGAGGGAGAAGGGGGTAAACAAACATTAAAAGGTCCCATAAGGAGGAATAAAAACAACAGCATTCTGTTGTAAACCATGATTAAGTTTGGAACTACAGAGAAGGAAATTAAAAGAGCATAATGCAAGACAAAAGATACTTAGATACCACTAGAAGAATAAAAAAATATTATTTGTAGTTATATAAAACAGATGCAAACAGACTTGTGAACAAAATTATTTGACTTAATTTAGATTTAAATACCAGTGTACCACTTGTTGTAGTGTCAGCTTTCAAAACAACTTTTCAGTGCTCCTCTAGACATTGAAAGTAGCTGAGACCATCAGCTTCTTATAGTGTTGCAGGATGAGAGAAATTAAGGAGGAATGCTACTGGAGAGAGTACAGATTTAGAAGAGTAGCTCTGATCCCACAACCCTCCCCCTGAAAAATATGTCTCCTCCATAGACCTGAGACATTTCCTTCCCTGTTTCAAGAGATCCTTCAGCCCTCACCCTTCATGACAGATGTCTTTTTCAGTAAAAAGCTTAAGCTTCCTTCAAGTACAATTAGACTTGAAAAACATGAGGAAAACTACAGTTTTCTTCATTTGTTTGTTTATTTATTTGATGAAACTTTAAGGTCCTTTTCAGGCTGAAATTAGCTTGTCAAAGAAAACAGTCTGAGGCCCAAACAAAAAGTTTAATAGCTCTTGATGAATGAAGTTATTCCATATTTTTTTTTCAAAAGTTTTAGATCATTGTTAGATGGAAGGATACAAGATCATGCAAGTATTTTTTTCCTTGTCAGCTTCTCCCAGGATTTTTCCTATGAAGTTGAAAAAAAAAAAAAATTAAAGTGTAAAAATTCTATTTTATTACAATACTAAAAGTCTTACAGCTGTTTCTCTTAAAAATATACACATAAAATGCTACCATGCTCCAAGATGTAATTTATGTATTATTGTTGTCTCACATGGAAATTACTAGAATTGTGGTTTCATAAAGTATGATGTTAATTAAAACTTAGTGTTAAGTATATGAAGGCCACCAGAACCAAACCCTTAAAAATTCTAATGGAAAAGAAGCTAAAGTGACAAGGCAGTCGAATATACACTAAGTGTGAATCAGAGCTTACGTCTGTAAGCTTTAAAAAATGTAGGCATAGATAAAACATTGATACTGAAAGATCTAAGAAACAGAATTTGTTTTCTGAACAGTTTAGAAATAAACCATGTGCCAGGGTAAGTGTTAAGTCTGTTCCTCAGTCTGAGTATCATTTGTCATCTGAAAGTTTTAGCAAAGGAAAGAAAGTCTAAGGCGATCAAAAGAAAGGGCCAAAACAATTTATATTGACAGTCAAGGTCAGCCTGCCAGTGCAAGTCAGTTTTTCCGACTCTTAAGCCAGTAAGTCAAATAAAGAGAAGTGACTCTGCTAAGATGGTTATTCCTGAACCCAATTAAAGACAATTCTGAGGTTCTTTCAACTTATCCCATTATAACCTTCAGTAAACCACCACCTAATTTTTTTATTATAATTATTTGTGTAAATGCTAGCTCATAGACAATTAGTGTTCTCTGTAGGAACTCACATGAAATATTGCATTGGCTTTGTAGAAAAGCATTGCATAAAAGTTAAATGGCTTTAGGAATAAAGGAACTTTAAACAGTATGGTTTTCTGGATCTGTCTGGCTTGTGAATTTTAGTGGTTTGAGAGTGGAGCTAGTGGTAAACCTGATTATACTGAAAACTTATTTGCAGTCTTTGAAATTAAATAATTGCATTGGTCTGCAAAGTTGGGGCTGGTCTTTTACAGTTTCAGCATGAAAATATATTTATCTGTTTCAAATTCTTCTTCATGTTCTCCCTAGTAATCACAATTCCTTCTGTGCATCAGATGGATTGATTCACAGTTCTAAGTTTTAGGATATTTGTTTTCTTCTTTGTATCTACATGGTGTGTGGGAGATTCATCAGGATTTTTTAAAAGTTTTGTGCTACAAGCAGGAAACACTTTCCCTTAGCCCATCTGTATATTCACACCTCTTCTTCATTGGACATCAAACATTTCTAATTATTCATCTTCATTAAGACTGCTGAGTGATTTGGAGATAATCCCCAGAACAAGTCATAGTTCAGGAAATTATTGACCTTTTCATCTTAGTTGATCTAAAGCTTTATAGAGAACAATCAGTTCTGATACCAGAGATACAGAGGAATGACCTCCCAAAGCAGATATGGACCTTTACCCATTTTGGACTATAACCTGTCTCTGACAATGATAAACCAGACAACAGAGATATTTGACTTGGTTCACCCATCCAGCATTTCCATAATCTGTGGTTTAGGGACATTTGTGCTGACTGCCGTTTTACCTGTATGGAAATCAGATGTCCGTACTTATCCCGCAGAATGACCAAAAGATCCCTGAATTCTCTGTTGAAGTTGTTTTTAAGGACTGGCCTCAACCTTGACACCTTCTTTTCTTATAATAGTTGGTTCAGCCTAAGAAATAGATAGCTCACATCAGTAGTTTTATGTTTAAAATCCAAGTTCCTTTTGAACTCTTTGATTAATTCCAAATATCCTAATAATGATTTATTATTCATAAAACTAGTTTGCTCTAAAAACTCTTTCACCAGCTTTTCATTCTGAGATTTCTCCAGTTCATCTCTTAAAAAAAAAAAAGGCTTGGATATAGGTGTTCTGGTTTCTGCTGGGAAAGTTAATTTTCTTTCTAGTGATTGCCTTGGAAGGAATGTCAATGATACCTATTGTTTTTAGTTGTTGTTAAGTGATATTTATGCTCTTCAAGGACTTTTTTCAGCTTCCCATAGAAGCATAAACAGAACGATGGAATGGCCAACGAAATAATCCATATCATAGATGTCATGCTTAGTATATAAATGGGGGTTAGCTGAGGGGCAGGAATCCATGATCACTGCTCGGGATGGTGCCAATTCACTGGGCAGTGAGACTGACCTATGTCGTTGTTATTATTATTGTTATTTTTCCTCTTCTGTTATTGTTTTTATTAAACTGTCTGTATCTCAGCCCATGATGCTTTTTTCTGCCTTTCCACTCCTTTTTTTCCCCTCTTCTACCCACCCTTCGGGGGGAAGGGTGGAGAGGAGGAGAGAGAGCAAGCAGGTGTGTGGTTCTAGCTGCCGGCTGAAGTTAAACCACGACAACAGGAAATTCCCTGAACTCCATCTTAGTGAATGTCAATGCAGACAACTTAACTTTTATGCTGTAGTCTTATTTTCCTAAAGAAAGTCAGAGCTCAGTCCAAGTAATTTTCTGCCTCTTCAGTTCAACAGGCCTTAAGTCAAGTCAATACTGATACAATCGTAAACCTTGGAATTCTTCTCTGTACTACCGGATTCCAGATCAGTGGAAACATATTTTTCCCATTAATTCTTCCATATCATTACTTAGGGGATCATCTGTTCTCATGCATATCTTAGCACTGTAGCAAATAGCATGAATCTGATTCAGACTATAACATGCCGCCTACGTTCACTTTAAAATGTAAATATTTAGAATTGTGACATTAATTTTACCTCGAGTGAGCTCTCTGTGGACAAGCACTGGCAAAGAAAATAACAGGACTTGCAGTTTAACTGTGGCTCTTCAAGATGTGAAGACCGGACAGATTACACAGCACACGGGTACGAACTAGGAGTCTGTCTCTGGCATTGGAGGATGGCAGGGGCTCGTGAAGCTAGAGAGTGGACAATGTGTAGCCCTGGCTGTGGGAATAACAGGTATGGTAACTTGGTAGACTTGAAGATCAAAGTGCAGCCATACAGATTCTGCTGCTCAAAGTGAATGTGATTTACTGTTTCGAGGATTCTTGTGTATTGAGAATGCCGAGTGGAGGTGCTTAACTTAGTGTTTTTCACAGGTCTTCGTCTCCAGTTGATGAGTCAGACTCAAGCCACATCTACAAATACCGGAGCTCTAATTGGCCAGTAAGGTAGAGAATAATATCAAGTAAGAGGCAGTTCTCAAGAAAAAAAGGAAGTGTTGAAGTAATAATTTAAATCTGGCATTCCCTTTACAACTAAGGCTGAAGGGGAAAATCCAAACAAGCTACTAATTTGTCTCTTGCAAAATACTGCTATGAACGGTGACAGTGCTGATGAAAAATGAACACATATACACACATTTGTAAGAACAGCTTATATTTATGTATTTTATGTATGATAGTTATAAACATTAGTACCAGTATAATAAAGTTATTATAGAAGGCCTTAAAATATGTCCCCTTTCCTCCAGTGGAGAACTTCGTACTGAGGTCACTATTTTTCCAAATATTAGAAAGAATTCTCTTATACCAAAAAGCAGAGAAGCTGAAAGTCTGTGATGCTGGCACATAATTTGAAAAGGAGCTAACAAGACTCAAAAGAATTCTAATAACCAGCCACAGAAAAAGCCATGGTAGGATATAGAGGTATTTTTTGAAACAGGCATATTTTCTGAGTTCTTGCACCCTGTTGCCTGTGCTGCTCTGATCTCCCTGGTATGTATTCTGATAGTTTATATCACATAGACACTGGCAAAATTTTAAAATAGTGCTTATTTAATAGCAGCTATTCAGTGTTTTGGTTTGCCCACCCATTGTTTAAGGCACACTTCTCGTCATCTTTAGAGTCTTTAATTGAAACTAGAGTCTTTTACCAGTGAGAGAGAGTAATATCAGCCTGGGGTTGAACTTTTCCTGACTGAAGTCCCCGTGACTTGTTTTGCTTGTCCATACTGCTAAATGGGTGTGATATAGAATCATAGAATCACCCAGGTTGAAAGAAACCTTTAAGATCATCAAGTCCAACCATAAACCTAACACTGCCAAGTCCACCACTAAACCATGTCCCGAAGCATCACATCTACCCGTCTTTTAAATACCTCCAGGGATGGCGATTCCACCACTTCCCTGGGCAGCCTGTTTCAATATTTGATGACCCTTTCAGTGAAGAAATTTTTCCTAATATCCAATCTAAACCTCCACTGGTGCAACTTGAGGCCATTTCCTCTCGTCCTATCGCTTGTTACTTGGGACAAGAGATTGACCTCCACCTCTCTACAGCCTCCTCTCAGGTAGTTGTAGAGAGCGATAAGGACTCCCCTCAGCCTCCTCTTCTCCAGGCTAAACAACCGCAGTTCCCTCAGCTGCTCCTCATAAGACTTGTGCTCTAGGCCCTTCACCAGCTTCGTTGCCCTTCTCTGGACACGCTCCAGCACCTCAGTGTCTTAGAGGACATACAGAAAGGTTGACCCCCAACCTCACAGGGTAGTACACAAGACTGTTTTGCATGGCTGGATAGTGTAATTGCTGTGTGCCAGCAACTAAGAGTTTTGGTGTTATTTTATAATACAAGGAATCACTTTACTATCATGGCACTGCAAACTGATCACATAATTGGCACCTGTCACTGATGGCCATTGAAATATTTATACTGAAGTGACAGATGCACCGATCAGACGTAGTTCAGAAGGAGAACATGCAACTACCTAAGCAACACTTAGACATTGAAATAGACTGTGAGAAGGTGAAGCGTGAATATTCAAAATGGTGAAGGCTAAAGCAGAAGGTGCTGAAGTACTGGTGGTGCTGTGTCTGCAAAAAAGGTGATTTTTGTGCTTAAACCAGTACAGCCATCTGCATGCTCACCAACGCTGATTCATCATGGTTACAGTCCAGACTCCAGTTCATCCGTATTTTTTTCACCCACAATTGCATTTCACAAATAAAGGTGGGAGGGGGCTTAAAAATGAACAACACCCCCCAATACTTGCTACTTTATTTTCAAAATAAACTGTCCAATAATTAATCTTGAAGGGATGATTTCCTTAACAATACCTACTTGCAATTTGTTAAAAAGATGTGAATAATTAAGATGACAATGAAATATTTTGCTTCTAGACAAATTAAATGGTTTTTTTGAGCCAAAACATACATATTACTTCCCATCTTTATGTTCCCGTGAGAAAAATGAGAGAAAATCATTTCAGGTTGGTCTAAAATTGATTTTTTCCACAATTTTTCAGGTCAGCCAATGAAGTGAAAAATCAATTCTTCACACAGCTTTAACTCAAGCCCTTCTTGAATATAGAATTATTACTTTCCTCATGAGCATTTTCCATGGCATTCCTCACCACATAAATTAATTTATCTTAATTTGGCATAGATTAATTAATTTGTCTTCACAATACTTTTGTAAAAGAACTGGGATTGCTACTTTGATTTCACACAAGAGAAGTTGAGGTATAGTTAGATTAGAGAGCAAAAATTACACTTTTGGGTGCCCCCCAGAACTACAATGTAATTTAGCAGAGTAGTTAGCTGTTGCATAAGACACAGAACTCAGAGTACAGATGCTCTAAATGGTCAAAGCACACTTCCCACTGACATCAGCTTCCTCTATGCTTCCATAGTGCCTTTGTAAACAAAATTGCAGGGTTTCCTATTGGACACCAGAGACAGGAATAAAATTAGTTGTTAGCTGTGAAAAATTTACTTTAAAGGACGATCACACATGAACCTGTTCAGCAGCAAAACAGAGTTAGAAATACTTAATAATACTAAGATAAAACTTAAGGAAGGATACTTAATAATAGTAAGATAAAATAATATATTACCCTCTAACAGTAAAATGTCTATACAGTGTTGGACTCTGCCGTGTTCCATTAGAAAGTGAGGCTGCAATACTCTACTACAGTACTCTGCTACAAACCATCAAAAGCTGCTGCCAGAAATAAAAGACTACACAATGGGGAATATAGAATAAGACCATGCACCTTTAGATCTCAAAGACTACAGCGATAAAGATCAATAACGTGTTTGAAATCCTATCTACACCCAGATACAACTGTGACATTCCGCTGACAGTAACACAGATTCAATGAAATGCCAAAAATGGCCTATGTTGTTCATCTCCATTCACATTTTTTAAACAATACCATGGCATATTACTTGAGATACAAAACAGCAACCCACTTAAAATCATATGGGCAAAAATCCTGTATCTTTGTAACACACCATTAAAGAGAAACTAAACTTTGTGATTTGTCTGACTGAACATCTTCCTTAAGTCTCATTACAGGGTAAAGTAAAGTGATTTTCATTTCTCAGATGTGATTAAACTCACATTCATGTGCCAATTGAGGTTTAGAATCTTTTATTGGGAAAAAAATATAGACTTCAGAGCTAGCAGTCTAGCGCTACAGTACAACACTCTGTGAGACCATTAAATCTAATCCTTCCTTCAGACTCACTCCAGGGGTGATTTCAATTAAATTTGTTCAAAATTTATCAGTTTCCTGCATGTAGACATAAATGATTCAAATGCACTTGCATATTCTCTGAGCAGAATGTGTTGAAGGGTACATATTATTGTTATAACTTTTCACAGTTTTTTAATAAATTTACCTAATAGGAGCTTCTATTATTCAAAACTCTTGTCCTCTGCATTAAATGCTCTTGGTGTTCATTTGGAAAAAAAATCTATTTTTCTATGCAAATTTTCAAAATATTCCTTTGCCATCAAAACTGTCCTTTTCTTTGGCATGCTGGTACAGCTATCTCCTAGAGGAGACATAATGGCATTTAGCTTACTAATGACTCCAAAAGCCTTTTTCTTTCCGCTGCTATGGAACATGACATTGTTGATTCTGACGTAGATTTCAGGAAACATGACGGAGTCTGTGCATGGAAATCATCATTTCTTCATTTTCTCATTTATCATCATGGGAGGTGTGCTTTTACACTAAACAAATACATCAGTGGTGAGAAGACAAGTAAATGGCACGAGCATCTCAGAGATAACATTAGACAAGAGGGTAAGCACTTAGTTCACAATAAATGTGTTTGCTCTTATCTATCTACAAGAACCTATTAGACATCTTTGTGTCCTGAAGAATTTATCTGCAGGAACCCATTGGGCAGCGTCTTTGCTTCTAAATGTGTATCTATACCTGAAATTACTGCTTCTGCACTTACCTATATGCCTGTTTAGGGATGACCACTTCATGTATTTCATACTTACAAGTCTTTCAAAGATTGTGTTAAATCGACCTTTGATTTAGTAGCTTCTCATGTCTGCCAAGTGGAAAAAGCAGAAAGGAAACTAAGTAATTATTATGTGCAATTTTCTGAGTCAATAGCTTCTGCGGATTATGTAAGTTAACTGTGTTAGCAGGAAGGGGAAAAAGACCATCAAGTTGGTAGAAAATACATGTTACTTCCAAAATATATTTGAGCATCTTTGGATCTAGCCGAAGGCTCAGTTGTTAGCAAGCTGTAAGGATTAAACATTACATTGTACTCATCACGGGCTGGATTCTGCAACTCCTCCTCCTACAGAATAGCACTTACTCAATGGCTAACCAACCCACTTCAATAAGACTGCTTATTAAATAAACTATCATTCAGACTGAGTAGGAGAGGCAGACCGGATTAGCATGGTAAGCATTTTGTTTGAATTACCTGCTATAATTCAATCTTTTTATGCTTTTGTTCTGATTTCTTTTCATCATTATAAACTCAGGGAGAACACAGAGCCTTTCTTAAATTGTGCTGTATAGCTTTCTTTCAAATAAACTTAAACTGTGTTTTAAAGATGACATCAGATGTCATCTTCTGCTTCATCACAAAATGTATGAGCCATAAACCACTATGCATGATCTGACTAGCTAAAGCTGACTTCTTGGGGACACCTTCTCTACTCCCTCCACCAGGGAGCAGGGCAGGATAGTAGCTTCAGATACTTAAGTGGTTCCTCCCTAATGCTGCCAGGACAGTCACAGAAAATTAGCCTGCATTCATCTATCAACCTACCCTGAAAGTCACAGTCGCTCAAAAAAACCTGAAAGAGCAGCATTAATAGAAACAATAAAATTCAAGGTAGAGTACACCAAGGTTAAGAAGTAGAAATCACCACTTTGCTCAGTTGCCTAGAAACTAGAACTTCTACACTATTCAATTCACTGCATCATTTTACTTATTTCATGCAGTAATTCCTGCAAAAGACTAATTATGTTAATTGTCTAGCTTTTAGTCTGCAGCAGATACAGCTACAGTTGTTTATTTTCATTAATTTGGTCTTGGCTGGCATTATAGAAAAAACACAGCTATACATAATTTGTTTGTACAGTGACTAGCACCAGGGAGTATTGGCCCATGACTTGAGCTTCTAAGAATGACAGTAATGAAGATGATTCCCAAAGGAAGATCTCCTTGGCAACTTTCAGATCTAAGACAAAAAATTTTTCTACCTTCTTTGGAGATAGAAACCATAGGGAAAACGGGTGGTGCAACTGCTGCACATTTTTTATGTATAGCTGAGAAGTTTCCTGGAATAAGCCCAGAGAAATATTTCATGGCCTGATCATTAGTTATATAAAATAAGCTAGTGCATTAAATAAATGCTTTTTGGTCTCTACCTAAATCACATTCTAAATCATCTGAATTTTAAACCTCATGATTTTTTTTTACCTATTTAAAACTATTTTTTAGTAGTTTGGATTAAACAAGACGTTAATATTTTTAACTTCTACTTTTTTCAACTAGACACTCAAAATGGAGTGCAGTCATTAATTTGCTCATTTAGACTCTTTATCTATTCATTATGGCCCTAATTTCATGATTTATGACAAAAATAGCTTGACAAAAACCAAGAGTTCAGAACAAAAGTACTTAACCTGAAACTGGGAGAAAGCTTAGTCTGTGTAAAATAAGAAAATTCTGTCATCTTAACTTTTTAATAAAATAATTTAAAAAGTGAACACTAATATGAGAAAGTAGTTTAAACATTTTACAGAAAAAAGTGATTTCTAAACTTTTGGGCAAGTGCTTTTCATTAAAAATGGAAATAAAATTCTAACCATTTTTAACTTACAAATTTCAAAGAAATTTTGTGTTTGAATCTCTAAGAAGCAGAAGTTTGTTTTCAGGTCATATTTGCAAAATGCATGAGGTTTAAAGCCCCACAGTGTATTAACATCCGAGAGGTGCTTTGTGTTGTCACAAGATGTAAGACACATATGAGAGCCCTGTGTTAACTCTCCTGTGCTTCTGTGCACTGAAGCTAAACAAATTAGGTATTTCATGGGGTAGATTAGTAGAGCCCTTGATTTTAATACCTTAGTATATAAATGCTAATACTGGAACTCTTAAATAAGGTAAGCAGGAGGAGAAATAAATCTTAAAGGGAAAAACAGTTGCCTCTGCAACCCTGCAGGCAAACCCCTCTGCAATTTGAATATGTTAATTTACCCTTTTTTTCTGGTAAGTGGGGAAAGTAATTCAAATGCTTTAGCAAGAAAATAATTTAAGCTAATCAAGTCAAGACAAAAAGTGAAACAAAAAAAAAAAAAAAAAAAACAACCAGCCCTATTTTATCCTGATGCATTTATATGGTTTCATAAATGTACCTGGGCCTTCATAAAGCATTGAGAATAGGTCCATGCCTAGGAGAGTTCACAGCTAACACTAACAGTTTACACATCCACTTACTATTAGACATGCTGAAACACATCCTGCCATAATATAACTCCATCTGTATCACTCCTCCTTCCTAACAGCCCACTGTAAAGAATCACATTTTAAGGCTGGTGTAATGTAGTGTGATTTGTTCCCCTGCACGGCAAATCCAGAACAGTAATGGAAAAAGGATGAAATTCAAACGCTCATAGGGCATGAACCTCACCCTTAGGGCCTAATAAGAATATGTGCCACAGACAAAAGGAGCTATCAAATTCTAAGCAAACAAGGAAGAAGAAGACCAGAGTTTGTTAACCCATCACAACATGACTCTGATCTACCAAAACACTGAGGGGGGAGGGGTGGGGGGGGGAGGAAAAAAAGTAGATGTATTCTGGGACAGGTGGACATTAATGTCTTTGTACATGGCACTATGGAGAACTCATCTGAAATGCTGTTGTCTGTTCACACTGTGCACATTCAGAAGAGCCAAATTCAAGCCAGAACACATAATGCACAATGATGAGGACAATCAAACCCTATATTGTAGCAGGAAACCAAGAGAGCTGGGGCTATTGACCGATCAAAGGAAGGGCTGAATAGACAAGGAGGTAGCTCAGAGGACTACTACCAAGTAGTAGAAATTTAGATAGGGAAAGACTGACAGGACAAAAAATGACCAAAGGTAATAACTGCTCATGAAAAAAACGTGGGCTGAAATTATCAAATGGCACTTTGCAGTCAAAGAAGTGAGGTTCTGAAAAAGTCTTCCAATGATAGAGAAGACATAAACAAACCCTGGCCAGGTGTAAGACCTGCAGACTGTAACTGCTTTAACCATGGTAGAAGAAAGCTTTCTCCTTTCCTCTGTGACATTTGGGATTGAAAGGCAAAGTTTTCTACCTCAAAGTTTTAACTTGTATGACAAAAGCTATTAAAACTACATGTATGTAAAGTTAATGTCCTGATTTTGCAAAACTGCTTCTAATACAGATGTTTCCCACAGGAAAGTCCAGCTTCATGGCTGTACCATGGCATGAGGAACTTTTGGCCAAAGTTATGGGAGCATATCACTATCCATATATGATGCTACAAGAAACCCAATCCCCATTCCAAATAAATCAAACGTGTTTTTTTCTTGTCTCATCTAAACTTTCTGTGACTGTAGGTCTCAGAAATTTTACCTACGTTCAGTACTTGGGAAGGCTGAAAATTTGGTGACCCTGTTGAAATTCAAATGTGGAGATTTCAGGCATTTAAATTACAGTTCTGCAGAAGCACAGAGTTTTATAAAGAACAATAATTTTCCATTGCCTTTGGCACACAAAATACAACAAGAGCAACTCTTAGGAAAAAAAAAAAAAAAAAAGAAATGTTAGTGAAATCCATATAAAGGCTCAATGGTTTCAGTACAAGAACAATTTTAGACTATGGGAGGTCAAAAATCAGACATATGTTGAGTCTAAAAATTTTTTTTAATCTCATAGGTGATCAGTGAGAGTTGAGAAGTCTTCATACTCCATTGAAGATGCATCTGACATTACTATGTTACTGGTGATGTCAAACATAGGCCCCTCCAGTTTGTTTTTCCTGTCAGTTCATGCACAGGAGCCAGACAATTTAACCACTCAGGGGACAAGCTTGGCAGATGAAGAACACAGATGCCAATTTATAGATTTTACTTTTCCAGCAGTGGCATCTGAGTCTGGTTGGCCTTTGACCGATTTTTATTGCAAACTTTGTCAAGCTGCTATGTAGCTAGTCTGTTACAGGGGTACCTTGTCCTTCTGGAACAAGTTCCTTCAAAGCCATTTCTAATTACGAAGAATTCATATACTTTTTAAATATGATTCATGTTATGCAACATGTGTAGCTACTGTTTTGTTCTTAAGTGGAAGGTGGGAATCATTGCATACAAAGTAGATATCATAAAATACAATCATTAAAAGAATAGGTGATTATTGCTCAGGTGGAAATAAGACAATAAGACAAGTTTGATGTTTTGTATGATACCAGCTTCTGCCTATCCAATGTAATCTCTTGGTTTTGGCATTCATTTAATAGATTTGAGGTTAAAAAAAGAGAAAAACCAAATGTACTCACAAATTAGTGAGCTTTCCTTTCATGAATCTGTCCTTTGCCTCCTCTCTGTTTTATATAAGTGAGGAGGTTTTGTGCATCTCTTATTGTTCCACCCACACAGCAACCATCTTGATGTGATATTTCTGCAAGCTGAAAACAAACTCCTTCAGCTCTCCAAATCATTAATAAAACCTTTATTACTACTTGAGCCAACAGGACAAATAAAGACACTTGAAGGGAAGGCCTGAATACAGACTTATACTACTGCATGAAATTCCCAAGTAAGCGTAAGTATGGCTAGAACTCAGTCTCGTGTGTAGACCATTGGTTCCTCTGAGACTGAATCTTACTGGTGAGCTGAAAGGGGATGATGAACCATTGCTGGCACTGCCTGCGTGACAAAGGCTGATCGAAACAGGTAACTACATGCGTTGTTCTACAAGGGTTATGCTTCACGTACTGGAAGAGGGGTTCAAAAAATGTCCAGCCTTTAATGAAAGATATGGCTACATCCAACTGTGCATTATTAAAGAGAGCCTGGAATGCTTTTACCAGCCTACAGTTACTACCACAGAGCTGGTTTTTCTACAGTATTTTTACAAGGTAAATGCTCTGATATATCTAAAGCTGGAGTAGATGTACATACATTTGTCTATGTTACCAGGGTAAGGTTTTATTCTAGAGCTCTGTTTTTAAGTGAAGTAGTATTTCTTTGAATCATTGCCTAATCATGTATTAGTAACTCCATTTATAGTATATTATAGCTTATTTATAGTACTTTTACAAGTACAACAGTCACACATCTTTTGTTCTTTCTACGTTAAGATACTTTGAGGTATATGATTAATAGAAAAAGAAATTGTCTACCTCTTCAGACACCCCTAAAACAGAACTTGGCACATGATTTCTATCAGTTACAGCAGCAACACCGAGATGAGCATGTGTCTTTTTCCATATAGAAATTGCAATCATGTCATATAGACTTCAAAATAAATTTACTTTAAAAAATTTTCTCCTATTTATTTGGATATAAATATACATTAATAATCTTTTCTTCCTTTCTGAATTTTAAGTATCTTTAAAAATATCTGTTTTTATTAAAATATAATCTTCTAGATCACATTCCTTTTTTCTGTTCTTATGATGTTTACTTAGGCTCATGCTTTCATCATAACCTAATCTGTCATATTTCAGCTGCTTTTGCTTGTCATTCAGACTTCTCCATTGTCCTGTCAGCATTTAGAACAACTGAAATAAAGCACCATTGATAATATTTTGCATGCTAAAGTGTTCATTTTAAACGCTTGTGGCAGTATCACACATTAATTCTATGTATAATAGCCATACAGATTATAAAATTGCTTCAGTAAACCAAAGATTATGTAGTCTATATTGCCTGTTATATCCAAGTGTCTGAGAACTCAGCTGAACCATTCTTTGTTTTGAAATGAAGGAGAATGCAATTGTTTTCTTATTCATTTTTTTGGTCTAAAACTTACCACTGTGTGCTTTTAAACATATTGGGAAGTAACAAGGGGAGCAGCTCTACCAGCCCAATAACTCTAGGTCATTCTGTTACTGTTGGGAATGCTGTTTTAACTCTCTGTGACCTTTATAGCTTAAGTTTTTTGCAGACATTCACAAGTTGAACTTTGTAATGCATCAATAATGTTATTATTTTAAAAAAAGAAGAAAATGAGGCTCAGTTAAGTTAAACAACTTATTTGAGTTCAAGCAACTTTCCATCAGGATCCATAACACAGCTTCTCATTAGTACTGTGCTTTGACTAGAAGACATTTTCCCGCACAGTGATGAATGAAAGTGAACCGTGAAGATGGATGACAAATGCTTACTTCATACTTGAAAATATACAAGTAGAAATTGTCTGTTCTGAAGAGAAATATTCAAATAATGTACCACGTCAAATATGAATCATTCAGTTATACACTCTAAGACCTGATGAGCTCTTAAGGATAGTGTATATTTCCCCAACTGTTTTGGACAGCAGGCATCCTGCCCTACTTGGCACCTTTCAGCATAATACAGAGCAACATCAGATGAGAGGGATGAAAAAAATTTATTTTAAATTCTCTTATCTACCCAGACTGCCATAGAAAGATCAACACATTGTAAATCATCTTATAACAAACAATAAGACAAATACTCAAATGCAACAAATATATTTGTTGGTACTTTGCGATGGAAAGAGACACACATTCTTAATTCCCATTTCCTAATGGTATGTGATTGGTAGGAGACAAAATCAAAAGCGATGGAAGATACTGGTCTCATCCAACTAGTGAATTTCAGCCATATGCAAGCCTAGTTCTGCTGGCTGGAAAGAGGCTCAAGGCCACAATATAGCATAGTGCCGGCATACGTAAGGCCACTGTGGTAACTGCGAAGACAGGATTAGTTATCTGTGCAAAAAGTGTATCTCAAGCTATGTGTTCTCTAGATTTCCCTAAAATTGTGCTTTGATCATCAAGTGCAGCTCTTTGATAGCTTGCTGAGACACTGCCACTTCACAATGACACGTGCAATCCTCCACCTCCAACAGCTTCTCAAAGAAATGCAGAACCAAACTTACTGTATTGCAAGTAGTTTGGTTTTGTTAGTGGTTTGGAGTTGGGAGGGGGTTCTGTCTAGAACCCTGTCTACTGCTTTGAAATTGTACTCATAAGAAGGGTTTATCATGCTTAGCCTGATATTCTCCAGAAGCCTGTGGAGTGCTGCTATGCCCTAGGACTGATTTCTGTCGCATGGAATTGCAATGAAGGAGGTGCACGTGTGGCATGTTCACATGAGAAGTCTACTGGTGTGAGCGATTCCCTACAACTACCACCAGTGCTTTGCACTTGCCATGACACAGAGAGGTTCCTTGACCCAAACTTTTCCCACAGATGTATTTTCTCCCCCTGTCTAGCTTTCTCTTTCCTTCTTTCTCCTTCCTCTATATTTGGTTCTGATGGACAAAAGAAAAACATGTATTTCCAGGCAACTTGCTATATTTACAATCAAGTGACATGGCAGCCAGACCATTACTTATCAACTCTCCATTAAACTTTAATAGATTAATCATCAATTATTGAGGAATTAATGTTCAGATCCAGCTGTGCTGTCCCAGTTCAGTTCACAAGTGCCAACAAAGATACTTTATGGCCTATGCTGTTGAGCATTCAGATTCTCAATCACCTCTTACTCTCACATCTCAGCTTTCTGAAGCAGAAAAAAGAGATTTTTTTTTTTTTAAAGTGAGTATGCAGACAGAATGAGAGAGAAGCAGAAATCTGAGCTGAAGAATAATTTTCCAGTGCTTGGGAATATTCTGATACTTGAGCATTGTGAATAAACAAATTAAAAGCCAAAAAAACCCCACCACTTGAAGAGCAGATTTTTAAGCTAGATATATAATGCTAATCTGAAACATATTATCCACAGATCCCATAACATGAACAAATGGATATCAGCCACATAGTGGCAACAAAAAGTGACAGTGACTTATTAGTATACAACGAAAGTAAAACTACTATTCTAAACATAGCTGAGCTTTGGACCTGAAACGAAAGCAGCTGTTATAATAGCTCATACACATTTTTAAAAGCCCCTGAAACACAGAGAGGGATACTAATAAGAGTAGCAGATGATTTGGAGGTGGACTGATACTTTCCCCATTAGGAATGTAAACCAAAATTCTGCGCTGTAGTTATATATTGTCAGCTATAAGTACTGAAGCACAGGTCAAGAGATAATGAGACTTAAACTAAAGGATTTGGTACTTATGCATACCTTATTTTGGAGATCACTGTACATATGCCATAAAGACACGCTCTGTCAGGCAATCTTACCCTTCCCCTACCCCTGCCAATATCAGTCTACCTGTCAATCCACCTACCTATTAGTATGCTGTTCAAAGTTGAAAAGAAATACTAAAGCAGTGTTTCTCAGTCAGTCTTCATTGCCATAAGGATTAAACAATGAACAGAGAAACTTCATCACTAGTTCATTATAGTCACTTGTAAACAATTCAGAAGCATAAGCAGACTTTGGGAGTAGGCAGGTAATTACTGACATAAAAATTATATAAATCAGGGCACTGAAACTATCATCTGCAAATCCTACAGGGGAAAGTGAAAACATATAGTGATACATAAGGAAGGGAGCCAACGTGAAATGATAAGTGTATTACCAAGTCATTTTGTTAGCTGATTGCTTTCTTTGATGAGGACAGCCTGGCAGATATCAGACAGAAATAATTTTGACTTTGACTTTTACAGAAGATTCAAGTATATAGAAGAGGAGATTGGAAAATAAAAATTCAGTGCTGTAAATATATGTCCCATATGTATTGACTGTGGCTGGGGTGTGAGGTTCTAAGCATGATTTATATTCATTTCATTATCATCAGGAAAACACTGGCCATGGAAATCAAATCTCTTTACCCAATAGTCCTCTAAAATCATCATTGTTGCTATATCCAGCAGTTTGCTTCAGTCTGTTGTGGTAAACATCACAGCCACATGAGAGGTTATTTAGCAAAAATCTACTATCCTCCAGAAATAACAAGTTACCATTGTGTCCCGACTCCATGAGCTGCATGCAATGCTCTCACAGACACACTTGCACAGAGTACACGTGCCAATATATTCTTGTTAGAAGAAGAGTTTGACATGCTGAAGCTGCACACTGAAGGCCAAGGTCTACCTCCCTGGGCACAGGGGAATATTTTATCAAAGTGGGTTAATAATTGGTACATGATTACTTAATTATGGTTGGGATTGTTAGCTCGTTTTGTTTACCATTTGGACAGAAGATGACTCCACCAAGGCCATTAGCAAAAACATTGGGATGGTGTCAGGAGGTGGTGAATAATTCGCTAGCACTGCAAGTAACGTTCTGATAAATAATGGATCACGGGATTCCTTGGAGGCCAAGAGAGGATGTGGAGCCAGGGGCTTAAATCTGAGAGGAGTCTGGTAGCCACGTCTTTAGGACTTGGACTGTAGTAAATAAACTCTTCCTTTCCTCTTACCTCAGAGTTTGCCTTGTGAGAAGGGTGATGTCAAGTATCTAGCTGACATTAGGGCACACCTCTCCTTTAGGTATGGCGACATGTAAAATTCAGGTATTGCACAACTCTTGTTCTGCTCCCCACTATGACTCTCAGAAGACATAAGATTTCAGGGTGCTCTTACACTAGGCTTCACACACTGTCTTACTAGTGACGAAGACAATGCACTTGTGTGGAGGACTAGTCAGTGTACCAGTGACCACCACTAGCCAGTGGGGCTTGGGCACGTACACCGCCTGTGCGTGCAGTGAACCGTGAGTGCACTTGTTACAACATCCTCAACCGCACCAGTCCCTTTAAACTAAAACACCCTGGAAGAGCACTGGTGGACTTTGCTTACAGCACAACCCTCTGATGGATATTATGAGGGAAAATCAGTAATGTTTCCTTCTGTTCATTTGGCAGTGTGTTAGAAGACTAATACGATCTGTATTAATTCCAATAGGAAACAAATATATAAAAGGACATACATTAAGGATGCCTAGCTGGTTTGTATTTCTGACTGTCCTGATGCTTTGAACAGTTATTTTAAAGTGACTAGAAAAACACACTGGTCAAAATGAACTTTGCATGTATATTAAAATAATTTTATTAACATTTAATAGAGGTGATCTCGCTTTCCATTTCCTCACTGCTGATAGAGGGAGAGAATAGAGCTGAATAGCCTTTTAGGGTGAAGAAGACAAAGGGAAGTTTTGTGACCATTGTGAATATTTTTTTAATTATTTTTTTTTTAGTTTTGGAATAATTCTCTTTTTTCTCTTTCTTTCATACATTCACACACACAACAACAATGCATCTGACTAGAAATCATTTGATACATGTATTTGACATAAATTTGCTAGCAAGCCAAATACACAAGACAGTAGAAGTCTGTAGCTATACCACCTTGGGCTTTGATCTTGTCAGATCTCATAAACTAAGCAAGATTGGGCCTGCTGTGTAATTGGGATGGAAGACCTCCAAGGAAAACCCAGCTGTTGTAGGAAGTGGTGTTGGTCACTCAGTAGGTGGTATTCTTCGTTTTAGCTCCGTACTGAATCAATGCCGTACTAAGATGCTGCTGGAGGTATTATCTGTTCCCAGTACATAAATCTAAGATGCTGACCAAGTGGCTAATTAGATATCCCCTGGCACATTTCATAAGAGCTAAAATTGTTAACTGCAGCATCCTGGACAAAATCCAAACTAAGTAAATACATTATGCCAACTTAAATATTCTCTACAGTTGCAACTGAATAAAGTATTTAAATACTTTTAATTCACTGTATACTGTTTTGTATCATTTATGTACATTGTTAAACAACTGCCACATTTTACTCTAGAGGTGATGACATTTCACTGTTGGTTGAACTAATTCCTGCATGGCCTATAAAACACAGTCACAGTGAAAAGCATCTTGTACAAGTAAATATTTATACAGAGCATTTTTACTGCTATGCAGCTTGTTTCTCAGAATATATCATACGCCTTAGTTAGACCAAGCTCTTTTTGTGAGCAAAAATTAAAATTAAAAGGATTGTCTTATATTTTCATGTCCCTACTAAATCATCACTGTGTAAATTTGGGCAGATGGAGAATATTTTCCTTTACCATCAACTAAAATTAAAACCAAACCAAAACAAAGCTTTTTAGGTCCTCAGAGCTGAAGTATCTTAAGGTCAGACAGAACTGTGCAAAAGTTTGTACTGGGTATTCTTCAGCATATACGAGACTATTCCACACTGGTACAGAATTCACTGAGCCATTAAATAAATTGCATTATTAAAATCTCAACGTTATGTGACATAATTATGATGAAGTTCGGAGTACCATCCTGAATTTTTATTGCGGTCAGATTTGCAAAGTTAAAATTAAAATTCCATAGTCAGCTTTGGATTTTAGAACTCTGATAGCACTGTAGGTAAAACATCAGCAAGAAGTGAGATTAATGGCAATGTAATTTTCTCAGAAGAAAGAACCTCTGCTGTTAACATTCCAATTTAATTATTTAACTGTCATTTTAAAAAATTAACACATGATATAAAAAGCTATGCATTGGATTACATTTGTATAATTTTGCCAAGACTGAAACCATGCAATTCAACACAATTTTATTTGGCAGTATTCATGTGAAAGGAAGAGTGTATTTAAATGTTCATTTTAATGACATCTTGTTTGAACATGTCATAATAATTAAAGATATAATAACTTTATCAGCAAAATTAGCTGTCAGATCACTATTTTATTGTTGATCCTAGAATATGATGAAATAAACCTGTAAAATGTTTTTTGAGGGAGGGGGGAGTGCTGAAAAAATGTCAATGATTCTTAATCATGTTGAGATTACAGATGTTTTGGAGAAATGCAAGCCATCAAAAGAAAAACAACAATTCCTGTGCTATTCTATAAACTGATACGTTCTGGATGTTCTTGAAGGAAATGTTATTCACTTGGGCGGACAGCCTCAAGATTCACAAGAAAAAGGGAGTCTTTTTCACAAGGTAAATGGGGGTTTTGATTACAAAGTAATTTGGCAACTGTAGATTCTTAAGGAGAGTTTTATTAACTAAAATTCTGGAATAAAATCTCTTACTGGTAATACGAATATTTTAATGATAGCACTTCATCTCACTCAAGGCTTCAGGGAGATGTCTCAACTCATGTGAGCCAAATCCTAGAACCTTTTCTCTCAGCTAAGCAGCAGAGCTCATCTATTTCTTTTTCAACATGTACGTCAGTGTGTTCTGACACATTTTATACTGAAGAGTGTACAAAAAGAGTATACAGAAAACGCACCAGGAGCAACGACGGGAAGCAAAGTCTCCCAACCCACAGTGAATGCTCTAAATGTTAAAATGCAGAATCTAATGCTGCTTGATTTGTTCTTGTTCTTTCAGGAGAAAAAAAAAATCCATGCATTTTGCTCTTTGCTGCGGAAAGCTTTAAATAGGTTGGAAGTGGGTTATAGCCTCCATATACACAGACGTACAAAAACTAACCCACGCATTGGTCTTTCTACCAACTCTCACCCCTCTCAGCTGCTGTGCAGAAGAGTTGAAATAAGTGTTTAATTCTTCTTTTAAAAATCAGAGGAAACAATATTTAGTCCCAGAAACAGAATTTTGGATATTAACATTAACTTGCCTATTACTTATTAATTCATGTACTATGTAAAAATGGGCTGAGGTAGGTGGATTAAAACAGTAAACACAATTGTGGGAGATAGGGGAAAAAAGGGGAAACCCAAAGTTAAGAAATTTAAATTCAGACCTCAAATAAGCATGAATTACTCCTCCTGATGTTAGCGGATGTTTTAAAATAGATGTGGCCACAGATTTCATGTGCCTAAAGGTAGAGTTCTAAATCCACATTTAAGCACATAAGTAATACTGGCGTGATTTCAAAATATATGTGGAACTCTAGCTCCCACTGTTTTTAAAATAACACTTCTGTCATTATTTTTATTAAGGTATCTCAATGCAGAGTTGGAAGCTTGGATATATGAGCTTGAAAGTTATGGACATCATTATTTAATTTGGCTTTTGCCAGAAGTATTGTGATACCTTTTAATGTGTGGTCAAAAATTGTATTTAAGGGCCTTTTCTAACTATCATGCACACATGGTGAAGACAGACACAACAGACAAATTTCTCTTGCCAGGGGTAAGACCAAAGAGAGGGCTTGGCAGAAGCTAAACGTTGCTGAGGTCTCAGGGACACAGATGCCTCGTGCTTTTGAAAGAGAAATAATTCAGAGGCTTAAATAAAGGTTCCTGAGAGCAACCGTGGGCACTTCAAACAAGATCAAGAAGTTGTTTCTTGGTTAGTCAGTAAGGGCACGTCCTACCTTGTTTTTATTGACCTGAGTGACACATTCATTGAGAAGGTAGGAAAAAAAAAAGAGACAGCAATGCTTCTACTAATTTTTGCGAAACTCTGGGTTTCTAGTATCGTTCCAAAAACTTTCAATGAGAAGAAACGAATGCATTTTAGGAGAGTATATGTTGAGAGCATTTGAGGACTTCATTATAAAATTATGTCCAATGGATTAAAATATCCTATTTCCTAACTCTACATACGTTATATAAACTACTTAAATATAAAAACTTTTTTTTTTCCACATTTGACATAATTTTTCTTCATGCAGAAGTTTTAAAAGTTTAGGCTTAAGCATGCTAATGAAAAATGTTTTATTGATTTTAGTGGAACAAAGATATGGCCCTTATACAATTATTTCAGTAATTATCTCTTGCTTTCATGAATTTCCTCACTTGTACCTTAAGTAGGACTTTGTACTACAGCCATGGAAACAGGTACTGAAAACAGAGGAACAACAGGTGCTGTAATTCTGCATTCTTTGGTGAATCTGTAAGGAAAGGGAGTTACAGTGATATACATCAGTTTTATTACATCAGATTTTTTGCCTGATTTTATATACATATACACATAAACATCCATCCACCCATATGAATAAGACAGAACCTAAATTTATCAACAAATTTACATTCAATTATCCAAAAAAATGGAAAGGTGAACAGAGATTATACACTCCAGCAGACTTTAAACAACAATGCTAAATTTTCAGGGCTCTGAAAAAAAAATCTACAAATGAAAATCAAACTTCCTTTTCAAGGCAATTCATGTGCCTCCAGGTCCACACTATCCTAAGGTGGATTAGAAGCTTGAGAAGACTCATGTCCCTTCATTTTAAAACAGTTTGAAATCAAGAGTTTAAGGGGTGACCCAAAGACGTGTGTTCCACATGATACAGAGAAGAGGAGAAACAGGAAATTGACAGCACAGAGAATAAGAAAGCCTTAAATTCAACGTTGTGTTTAGAAGACAAATAATAGCAAGAGAGAATAGTAGCAGGAAAGGAGTGCCCGTACAGCTTAAATCAAACATTTTAAAGGACTTGACAGCTGCTTTGGTTGTAGTAAATTCTTGTACAAAACTATATCTGTAGAGGGTGGTTCCAGAGTGATTTTGTTTTAAAGATGGCTAAGAAGTTCATATACAGCTAATGTACACCCTTTGCAAATCGGGCTGTATTCAACTTTCATGTCTATAGGAAAAAAAATGTCATGCACACTCCATTTGCAAAACTCTGATGTTTTTCCCAAGTCTAGATAATTTTTCTGTGCTTACTTTTGTAATTATTTGATTTGTAGCATTTTATGTCAACCCCCAACTAAGCTTAGGACCAAACTATTTTAATATAAACCAGAAATATTTACATAAGATGAATCTTACTAATAATGAATTCAACAGATACATATTTTTTTTAATTGACCACAGCCTGAGGTCAGAGATTGCTTGAGATGGCCATGTACCTCTGTGGGTTTATTCTTGTTTTCTCATGCATGACACCCAAGATATTGCACACAGTCTAATGCTGGTGTTTCCTTAAGATACTACTGTTGAAGACTTAACCTCAAATCACTTACAGTAAATTGTCAGTAAACAGAACAAAAATGTTTTGATGTTTATGAAAAGCTATCCTGAACTCTCTGATGTTATGTTTTCTTTCAGATTGGTTTGGAAGTGCTTCAAATAGAGCCTTTCTTGTGGGATTTGACTCTTCATCTCCAGACGCAAACCAGAAGTGGAGAAGATGTTTTAGACCTTGAAAATCATATAACTCGGAGGCAGTTCTAGAAATAAATGTTACCAGATAGAAGGGAGTTATGTATTCCAAACTGATTTTTTTCACTCTAGTTTCACTCTTTCTTCCAGCCTTAATGTCAACATAGAGACAGTAATTTTTGCCCTTTCATACAAAGTTCTGAAAGAAACTGAATTCAGCATTTTAGGGCTGACCCGACTATTGGGGCACAGTCATTGGCTGAGATCTTCTCAGCTCATTTACTTATTTTGTTGTGTTCATGTATGTTGTGTGGGCCCCCACTAAATTATATAGTGCCTGTTTGTTGCGTATTGATTTTTTTTGTGAAGTGCTCAGGAGGTTGCATGACTTCATTTCTACAGAGAAATGCTTCATGAAATCTTAATCTAAATCAAAGTAGCTGCTACGTTGTCAAAAAAGGAACTCATATTTCAATTCTCACTATTCCAATTGAAATTATATTTTGGGTTACTTTTCCAATTTTTTTAATGCTCATTTTTTTATTTAATTCTTATGTTTGCAAATTTATTAGTATAGAGCAAGCTCATTGAGAAATCATTCAGTATTTTGATATAGCCTACGAACTCCTTGAAAGTGCTCAGCCATTGTAAGGGCTCCATTCTTGAACTGGATGAAGAGTTTACAAAGACACTGCATTTCACTACAGTTGCTCACTCATTCAACACAGCTTTCCATCCAGCATGCAACAGAAAATTCTTGTCTACTAGCAGCAATTAATTAGTCTTCCCACTCACTCTTTTGACGCTCACATTTCAACAATTATTTTTTATTTAAATATCAGACAGTGCTTAAAAGTCGACTGTACAGAGCAGAATATTGTTCTTTCCTATAGTCTTCCAAGATGATGAAAACTATTCTCTATGCAAGTCACCAAGGTGGGCCCCAGTGGTGGATGCATTGCTGAAAAGTATACAAAATACATTTTTGTTTTCTTCTTCAAAGCTGTTAAAAAAATAGCACAAAGGCCTCAACCAACATAGAATGGTGGTGATGGAAGTGACTGGTAGGCTCTATATTCCCTTATTGTAGTTTGTAGTGAGAGATAAACTTAAGATACTGCTTATGGGGTTTCAAGTCCTCCGTGAGAAAAATGGTTCTGAGTTGGGATTTCCTACAACACTTTTCACAAAAATCTTGCTCAATAGGAATCACGGAATCATGGAATTTTCAGAGTTGGAAGGGACCTCTAGAGATCATCTAGTCCAATTCCACTGCTGACACAGGAATGCCTAGAGCACATTGCTCAGGTCTGCATCCAGGCGGGTCTTGAAAATCTCCAGAGAAGGGGACTCCACAACCTCCCTGGGCAGCCTGTTCCAGTGCTCTGTCACCCCAATTGTAAAGAAGTTTTTCCTTATATTTGAATGGAACTTCGTATGTTCCAACTTGTGCCCGTTGCCCCTAGTCCTGTCACTGGGAACCACTGAAAAGAGTCTGCCTCCATCCTCCTCCAACCCACCCTTTAGATACTTCTAAGCAAGAATAAGGTCTCCCCTCAGCCTTCTCTTCTCCAGGCTAAAGAGTCCCAGCTCTCTCAGCCTTTCCTCGTAACAGAGATGCTCCAATCCCCCAGTCATCTTTGTTGCCCTACGCTGGACTCTCTCCAGTCCCTCTTCAGCTGGGTAGCCCAGAACTGGGCACAGTATTCCAGTTGTGGCCTCACCAGTGCCAAGTAGAGGGGGAGAATGACCTCCCTCGACCTACTGGCCACACTCTTCCCTATGCAGCCCAGGATTCCATTGGCCTTCCTGGCGACAAGGGCACATTGCTGGCTCATGGATAATTTACTATCTACCAGGACCCCCAGATCCTTCTCCTCAGAACTGCTTTCCAGCAGGTCCACCCCTAACCTATATTGGTGCCTAGCATTCTTCCTCCCCAGGTGCAGGACCCTACACTTGCTCTTGTTGAACCTCATTAGGTTCTTCTCTGCCCAGCACTCCAGCCTGTCCAGGTCACGCTGGATGGCAGCACGGCCCTCTGGAATGTCAGCCACCCCTCCCAGTTTGGTATCATCAGCGAACTTGCTGAGGATACACTCTGTCCCCTCATCCAGGTCATTGATGAATATATTGAACAAGATTGGGCCGAGTATTGACCCCTGGGGGACACCACTGGTTACAGGCCTCCAACTTGACACTGCTCCATTAATCACAACCCTCTGAGTTCTGTCACACAGCCAGCTCTCAATCCACCTCGCTGTCTCCTCGTCTAGCCCACACTTCCTCAGCTTCCTAATAAGGACGTTACGGCAGACAGTGTCAAATGTCTTGCTGAAGTCAAGGGAGATGACATCTACAGCTCTGCCCTCATCCAGCCAACCAGTTATAACATCGTAGAAGGCTATCAGATTGCTCAAGCATGATTTACCCTTGGTAAATCCGTGTTGACCACTTCCAATAACTTCCTGTTCTTCAATGTGTTTGGAGATGACATCCAGAACAAGTCGCTCCATTGCCTTCCCAGGGACAGAGGTGAGACTAACTGGCCTGTAGTTCCCTGAGTTCTCCTTCTTGCACTTTCTGAAGATTGGAGCTATGTCAGCCTTCTTCCAGTCCTCAGGCACCTCTCCTGTTCCCCATGACCTTCCAAAGATGATGGAGAGTGGTCTAGCAATAACATCTGCCGGCTCTCTCAGCACTCGTGGGTGCATCCCATCAGGGCCCATGGACTTATGGATGTCCAGCTTGGCCAAGTGGTCTCTAACCTGGTCCTCCTCAACTGAGGGAAAATCTTCCTCTCTCCAGACCTTCCCCCTTGCCTCCAGGGTCTGGGATTCATGAGGGACAGCTTTAGCAGTGAAGACCAAAGAAAAGAAGGCATTCAGTAACTCCGTCTTCTCTGTGTCTTCCACCACTAGGGCGCCCATCTCATTCATCAGTGGGCCTACATTTTCCCTAGTCTTCCTTTTTCTGTTCATATGATGAAAGAACCTCTTATTATTATCTTTAACTGCAGTGGCCAAGCTGAGTTCTGCTTGGGCTTTGGCCCTTCTAATTTTCCTCCTGCATAGCTTCATGACATCTTGGTACTCCTCCTAAGTTGCCAACACCCTTTTTACAAAGAACGTAAACTCTCCGTTTGTTCCTGAGGTCCAGCCAAAGCTCTCTATTTAGCCAGGCTGGTCTTCTTCCCTGTTGGCTTGGTTTTCGGGACATGGGGATGGCCTTCTCCTGTGCCTTTAAGAGTTCCTGCTTAAAGTATGACCAGTCTTCCTGAGCCCCTTTGCCCTTCAGGACTGTCTCCCAAGGGACACTCTCAACCATGCTCCTCAACAGGCTAAAGTCTGCCCTTCGGAAGTCCAAGGTGGCAGTTCTGCTGACTCCCCGCCTTGCTTCTCCAAGAATTGAAAACTCTACCATTTCGTGATCACTCTGCTCAAGACGACCTCTGACCTTTACATCCCCCACAAGACCTTCTCCGCTAACAAACAGTAGGTCCAGTAGGGCACTTCCCCTAGTTGGCTCCTGCATCAGCTGTGTTAGGAAGTTGTCTTCCACGCAGTCCAGGAACCTCCGGGAGTGTTCCCTCTCTGCTGTGTTATATTTCCAGCAGACATCTGGGAAGTTGAAGTGTTGAAGTCCCCCACGAGAAGAAGGGCGAGCGATCGCGAGACCTCTGCCAGCTGCTTATAGAAAATTTCATCAGCCTCTACATCCTAACTTGGGGGTCTATAACAAATTCCCACCTCGATGTCTGCCTTATTGACCTTCCCCTTGATTCTTATCCATAAACACTCAACACTGTCATGCACATTATTAAGTTCTAGGCATCCAAAACTGCCCCTAACATAGAAGGCCACCCCAAGACCTCTCCTTCCTTGCCTATCCCTTCTGAAAAGTTGGTAGCCATCGATCACAGCACTCCAGTTGTGCGAGTCTTCCCACCACATTTCTGTGATGGCAACTGTATCTTATTTCCCTTGCTATACAATGGCATCCAGCTCCTCCTGTTTGTTCCCCGTACTACGTGCATTAGTGTAGATGCACTTCAGCTGGCCTAATTGTCCTGCCACTTTTTTGGGGGGACAAGCCCTAATTCCCACCCGATCATGCTCAGACACTTCTGTAGTTACCATCCTATCACTACCCCCCATGTCTTCACTACCACACGGATCACCATCCTCCACCATCACTGAGACAGACTGCAAGACCTTGCTAACACTTTTACCCAGAAGCACTGGCACGCTGCTCCCAGGCTCCGCTTTAGTAATCCTGGTTCCACTCCCATCCCCCTTCAAACCTAGTTTAAAGCCCTATGAATGAGCCCTGCTAATTCTTGTCCCAGTATCTTTCTTCTCCTTTGTGTTAGGCTTTCCCCACCTGTTGCCAGCATGCCTGGTGACCCGTAGACCAACCCATGATCAAAGAAACCAAAGTTCTGTGGGTTGCACCAGTCTCGGAGTCAGGAGTTAATTTGCTGGCTCCTCCTGCTTATCCCCTCACCAATCCCTGCAACTGATGGGATACAGGAGGACACTATTTGTGCTCCTGATCCCTTAACCAGCTGTCCCAGGGCCCTAAAGTCATCCTTCATTGTCCTTAGACTTCTGGTAATTTCATCTTCTTTCTGAGAAAGACCTGGTTAGGTACCTAACTGGAGGTGATCACTCCTCTCTGCAAGCATCAGCAAAAGACAGAAACCTCACTCCATGCTACAGTTAGATACTTGACACTAGAGGACAACTCAAACGATACTGCTTACACCAACCCTTAGTTGAGGGGATGCTAACACCGTTGGAGGGGTTCTCTCTACAGTAGCAGCTTGAGTGGGACAAAGTTCTAGAGCCAGTATTCCCTCAGCATACAGGAATTGCTACATTGCCCACTTTGACTCCCCCAGGAGCTCCTGGGCCAAAGGATGATGGCCACAGGGTCGTTAGGCACTCTTCAACACCCTAAAGGACGCAGGCACAGACCACACGTGATATGAAGGAAGCACAGCCTATGTTGTGCTGGGGATGAGACAGGAGAAAGCAAAGGGGATGGCAGAAATGAGGAACAACAAATAACAGTCTGAAAAGTTATTCAGATAGATGAGGGGATGTGGCAGGTTTGGCAGTAGGATGTAGGACTATCCTACTAGTGATAGTAACAGCAGAGCAGGGCACAGAGCCATGATATGCTTTTCCTTCCCCTGGTCTCCAAGTCAACTCTCAGGTACATTTTGCAGAGGCGTCTCTAGCTGTCACTCAGGCTTCTCTAACACTTCAGTCCCTGTTTACTTCTTTGAAGTTAATAATGACTGACCTACTAGGACATCCCTAACACGTCCAATTGGTAAGAGTAGCATTAAAAAAAAAACTCAAATTTCAAATTTCCAGAATTTTTATTAAATTCAGGATGAAACCAAAGTTCCAGGTGTCAGGAATTCCCCATAGAACAAACCCCCCATTTTCCAACTGAACTCAGTGAATTAATATGTTCCTATAGCTTATTAAGCATATAAAGTAAGCTCTTCAAAAGTGTGGTGGTGTTTATTTTATTTCATTAACAATCCTAATTCTACCTCACATTCATGTTAAACTCCACCTAATAATTCAGAAATGCTCAAGCACTGTCGCATGCATTTCGAAAGTGAAGGAACAGACTTCTGCTTCAGACCTTCCCATTTTTGCTTTCTGTTTTAATACAAAATGAAAACCCAGACTTTTACACTTTTCAGTCTTTGATTGCATACATGTATTTAATATTGGAATAGAACATGAAATTTTCCTTTCTTGGGGACAACAGTTGATGTTTCCAGTCCCTTGAACTGCAATATGCCGATGGATTCCGATTGCCAAAATGTGATATATGGTTAAATATATGCACAGACTGTGGTCTTATTGTTCAGTTTTTGAGATACTGATTAATGCATGGAATTAGAACTTGCCTTTTGGACTTATGCATAATATTGCAGCCGTTATCTAACCTGCTTTGTAAATAGAAAAATACCATTAGATTCCTTAAAGTCATCTAAATGTGTACAAATGAAACAGTAACAAAGTCATCAAAAGAGAAACAGAGTCGTTTTAGAAGCATATTGTTCACCAGTCTGTCAAGACATAAGAGGAAAAAGGAAAACTGTGCAGATGTGAGGGAATGAGAAGTTATGTAACTGGGAAGAAAAGGAGGAGAGAGAAAAACGGTAAGATCATACAATCTGAATATATATAACAAAATATTAAACTGCTAGTAGCACTTAAAGGGAGGGCCTTAAATGCTGATTTATGTATATAATTACTGAGCTTCCATAGGATCTTTTTTACGTTAATTGAATTCCCATTGATTATTAAAAGCCTGTTTATATAACGTGAACAACTACATAGATGTTCTATTTCTATTACATAGTTGTTAAACCTCAGTAAATACCTTTTTAGGAATGATTTGGTGTTTAATTAGCATACAATAGCTCTCCTCTTAAAACTAAATTAAATCCCTATTTGAGGCACTTAATTTAAAGTGTTAACCAAATGCGCATACCTGCAAGGTGGTAATTTCAGATTTGTGGCAGCAGTCAAGGTCTAGTAATTCTGCAATGCTGAGGGTTAGAAAGTCTGAACTCAGTTCTCAGCTAGGTGATTTTTAACCTAATTTGCCATGTACCCACACACAAACACAAGACAAAAAGGGATCATGCTGCTGTTATTTTTCATTCTTTAGTTAATTTTGAAATATAATCAATAAAATAACAAAAAAAATAACTAGGCATTTCTGGTTTTGCTGTTGTTATCATTTTAATGTCTTAGTGAATATTTAGCTAAAACTAGTGTTAGTTGAGGTTTCATTTACTGTTTGGACAACTTTTTGATCTCAACAAAATTAAAGCTTCTTCAGTATGTCCAATGGGATTTTCCTCATATACTAAGCTTCCTTCTCTACCTTACAGGATGCACATAGAGTCCATCAGGTCTGTTGCTATTGTGCAGACTATGAAGCGTTAGGAGTAGAAGTAAGAGCTGGAGAAGATCAGCAGATACCACTATGTGCTTGCACTCAGAGCACATCAGTCTATTTCCAACTTTACTGTTTAACTTATTGTGTAAGCTTTGACCAAGCCAGGTATTCAGGTGCAGATCCAAAGCCAAAAAGAAAAGGCTGAAGCCTTTTATATATATAACATGAACAACTTGTATATATAGGTTCACATTATATAGGGCTGAGAGAAACCCAAGACCACCCCACAGTGCTACTGCATATTGCTGGGTTTCTATGCATGGTGTCCTACGCAGTCAGCAGACCGCCTGCCAAAAGGGACAAAATCTGCCAGAACACGCATGCCTAGGCCTAATCACTAAGCAACCATGTCAGTAGGGAAAAATCCCTAGCCAGGCCTGCAAGAGGTGACCCTGTACCCCCTGGATCCCTCTCCTGCGGGAAAGGCTCTGTCGCACAGCCAAAGGAGCAGGTGGCAGGGGCACTATCACACACACTTAACAGCTCCTCCCAGGCCTCCATGTGCAGCACAGCTGAGTTATTTTTACAGAGAACTGTAACTTTTTGGAAGTTTTGTTTTCCTTCTAATGCAGAATTGAGATTTTTAGAAGACAGGACTTTCCTTTTCCAATAGGTTACATTCGTATGTGACAAAATATGCCCTGTTTTGTTGAACAAACAACTTGGAAAGATAGTCAATCAACAAACCCACAGCAAGACTGTCTAGAGCTTCCACGTAACACAAATTCAATATCTTGTGCATAATCTTTCAGTCTTTTTAACCTGATGATCCTCCTCCTTTTCCACTCCCACACCCGTAGCTGGCTCAGGGAGGCAGGACACCGGGCAGGAGCCCATCAGAGCAGGTACTACTGAGTACCAAGCGCTCCCAGGATTCCCAAGCTCACGAAGTAGCTCATGCAGCAGGCACCTAAGGTGCTGGGGATTTCCCACCACCTCATAAAGCCACGAGAGCTTTAGGGAACCCCTTGGTGAGGCTCCTAAATGTAGTTATCCCCCTTTCTATTATAAAGTGCAATTAGGGGTGTTTTCAGCTTGAGCTGCTTGAGTCATGCAGTGCTGGAGGCTAAAGCCCAAGTGAGACTTTCCCTCACCCTGGTAATCCACTCACTTTGCACTAGGGGCACAGGCCAAATCACTCAAGTGCTGATGGCCTTTTGAAGACTGAATTTACATAAGCAATGCCTTCTGGCGTCTGTAAGTAAAAGATGAAACCCTATTTTTGCTATTACTTTTCAAATGACGTGAAAGTAAGGTTGTGTCCTTGACTGATGATATACTGATGAACTGCATGTGGGCAAGGGTATTTCAGAAGTGGAACTGAGCTTGTTGTAAAGATAAAACAGGGTGAAGAACATGTCTGACTTTGGTGTTACCTAGGGTGGGGCATCGCTCATAATATAGCAGGGGAGAAGCTTTGGCAGAGGCCAAAAGGGAAGGAATCCTGCATTTTGCAAGAATTAAATGTATGTTGAACATGTGCTTCTTTTAAAACATTCTCAGTAATTTTTTATTACTAATGCATCAGTTTTACTCTGATTTGAGACATGGTACTAGCCAAGGTTGTGCTACTGAAAAAAAAAAAAAAAAAAATCAGGGTNAAAAAAAAAAAAAATCAGGTGACTTTTCAAAAGACCAGCACTGTGAGAACCTGAACAAGGCAGCAAAAAGTATCACCCATTAATTTATGAATTTTATTTCAAGTTGCACTGACATAAGTAAAAACATCTTTTCTAAAGCAACAAAAGAAATATGTCTAATTATTAACATCAACCAGAGATTATAATGATTTTTTAGGTGCTTGAAATTCCAAAATATCACCTGATTGATTTTGAAAAGCTCACAAGATGTGTCTTATGCATGTAACAAATCTTCCTGGATGGTGTTTTGCAGAGTACGCAAATAGATCTCAATTCAGGATTTGTTTATAAAATAGTTCTGGGATCTGGCTCCTCCAAAATAATTTTCTTGGCTACTTGGTTAATAAATAAATAAATAAAACAACCTAAACATTTTACTACATATGGTTAACAAAAGGAGCTTAAATGGGTTTTAAACTGTTACATACTTGGTGTAAATATAGGTATCTTTTTGTCACACTGTAGTTTGCTTTTTTGTTTGAGGCAGCTACATAAAAATGTTAACAATAAATGGGTTATTTCCTTATCATTTGTGTGTATTTTTTTAATCAGCAGCAATTACCTAGTTTGGAAAATAATTCTTATAACTGTACAGATTAAGCAAATAATTATTTTAAAATGGAGACTGGCATTGGCTCTTCAATCGCCAGCCTGTATTTTCATAAAGATGGGCATTATACCTGGAGTGTTGCTGAGACTGGCATGTCTGAGTACTGCTAGTACGTACCTTCTCCTCCCGATTTGGGATAAAACAGAGAACACCGTGAATGAGAAGCTAAGATTACTGTGAGGAGTGGAAGACAAGGATAAAGATGTGTCTATAGGATGTGTCTGTAGGCTTCTTTAGACCTTTCATGTATGTTGTCCTCTTTACATATGTCAGTTGTCTGAACATGCGAAAGTTATTAGTAAAAGAAAATTGTTTGCAATTAGCTTCTTTGCCTGTGTAGTATAGAACTGAAACAGAAACTTAAAAGTACTATCAATTTTTATGTCCCATGATTCCTGTAACTTTGTTACAGCTTCCACTTAAAAAGTAAGAAAAGGGAGTTTCTCTAGTGAGAAGCAATATTAGGGGTAAGATTATAATTATTTCTTTTTCTTCTATTTTTGTTTTTAAATCTTGGCCAGTGTTAAATATGGTGGAATATTTTTCTTTTATCCTGACAGATTACTCAGAACTGGATCCTGCAAAGACTAGAACAAATGAACATTGTTAGTCCACAGGGAAAAACAGATTTGTCCTGGCCGACAGTTTGATTCTTAGGAGTTTTGAAAACTTCCACTCTTTACTTCCATATGTGTTTATGGTGGTAATAAAAGCACATAGTTTTAATAAGAAGCCATACTAAAGTTTTCAAGGCATTGCATGCAAACCCAGTTCTTACAGAATTATCCACAGCTAGAAAGCTTAGTTAGCTGCTTCAGGGATACAAGGGTGGATGACTATGTGTTCAGCTCCGTGCTGCAGTGGAGCCAAAGCTGCATAGGCTGAGAGCCGAGGCAGAAAGGGACATCTGGCAGCAAGGACCACACTCCTATCCCATGCATGAGAAACGCTAAGGTAGTCAAGTACCGCAGCATGATGGTGGGGCTTACAGGAGCAAAAGACATAGCAGGGCACGGGGGACAGAGTGAGAGGACAGCCAGCAGAAGTTGATCCATACAGAAATCTACCCTCAACATCTGTTAGCAGACCATCACGTTCTTAAGTTACCCTAGGGAACAAAAGTGCAGGTCAGCTCCTTACACACAAGTTGGCAAAAACATTCAGCTTTTCCAAACCAAGGGGTCTACAGTCTCGTCTGCTCCCTGGCAAAGTAGGGAGGACGGGCTATAAAATGAGAGGCCAAAACAAGTCCCAGCACTGCAGAACGTATCATTGAAAACAAAAGAGGAGAAGGTGGACTTTCAGGCTCTTGGAGCTGACAGAGAGCATGGAGGGAGTTCGCAAGGTCCAGAGGCTTGAATGTGCTGAAAATATGCTGAGCAGAACAGAGTAAGAGAGAGGGACTTAGAAAACAACATCATCTGATCTAATCAGATGTCAAAACTATATTAAATAAAACTGATGATCCCGTCCTTCCTTCAGTCCTGAATTTTTTATCTTTCTTGATTTATTTCTTCTCTTTCACTTTTTTCCAAAAGGTTGCTCTTCTCTTTTTTTGTCTTAAGACAAGCATTTTAGTGTAGTGGGTTTTTTTTTCCCAAGTGAGAAAAAAGAAAAAAGAGATGTCTCAAAGAGTTCACCAGATTTTGGGGTGGCTGCTAAGATCCCATGTTCCTCCTTTCTCCAGGCACAAAGGTGTGAGAAAGTACCAGAGTCAGAATTTAAAGTCTTTGCTATTACTTTCACTCACATTTTGTGTGATTTTTCTTGTTGTGTCTTAAAGGAAATGGAAATAAGACCTTCTAAGCCATTTTAGCTAATAATTTCCTCTTCAACTCTTGCTCATCTCCTCCGAAATGTACGATCTTTTAATACAATCTAAAAAGCTATTAGAAGAAATAAATGTCTTTATAAAGACTCCCTTTAGTTTATAGGAACAAGAATAAAGATTGATAAGAAAATGGAGGACTATAATTTTATTTTGTTAGCATTTTAGCTAATTTACTTTTTTTCCCTTCTGTATGTGCAGTGAAAGGCCCAAGAAACTTTTAAGAGTCCGTATGTTCCAAAGAAAATGAGCTAGGTTAGTTATAGAGCTTTGAAGCCCTCACAACTCATTTAACTCTTTAGTATAATGCAATCATGTTAACAACTTTAACCTTCTGAGCCAATTTGTTCTACCAAAATGAACAAACTTAAATATTAAACCTAAGAAACAAATGGCTGCATGTGAGAGGGAATCAGGAAGGGAAGAGCACTTATTTCAGTGTTTCTAACTGGGGTTCACTGTTTGCCAAGAAATTGCTCTGTAAGGAGAAGACCTGAATGAAGGTGTCACCAGATTTTAACTTTAGAGGCATTTTACAGAAGCCTTAAAGTAGAGTATATAAATAAATATACAGTGGCTGCTACATGTATTGATAAGGACATTGCTGAATAAGCAAACTAAAGCCACACAAGCAGGTTTTAAAAACAGGGTCATCTCGCATTACTTTTTTTACTGAGTGAAATAGCTATCACTCCACGTTGCAGAGTTTATTCTGAGTTCTGGAAACATCTATAAAACTATATGTTATTAACACTGGCATATTGATTACAAAATACTTCACCTGTTATTATCACCCTGGAACAAATACAGAACAAGATAAGCTCTGATGAAGGCTACATGCTCTCATTTTTCAACTAATTACAACATTTAAAAGGAAAAATGTCTATTTTTGTGACCATAGATAAAATTTAATCTGAACTACAACCAAAATATCATTGTTGACATAAGATACTTGAATTAATCTGCTTTTTCCACCATGACCTATTGAACACTGTATATGTTTAATGCTATTTGCCAGTTTGTCTCTGAAACGTAGCTTAGCATAATAACAGCCTTTCTTGACTGATGGAATGAAACATACAATTGAAATCCTGTGCTGCTGAGCCAAAGGAAGAAAAAATTTTCTTAGAGTGTGTTTTAGTTTGGCCTCAAATCAGTCAAACTGAATCTTCAATGGCACAGGTAAAAGTATTTCTTTCCTGCAAAAATTGCCACTGATTTAAGATTTAATCATAAACTTGAAAGTAAAGTTTATGCGATATATTAGCAGAATTGTAAATATCATACTGCCTGTCTCAAGAAAAATGAACAAACCTTTTCTGTTAAAGGTTTTGTAAATTAATCAGGTCACTGTGGACCTCATTAATCTATAATATTGCTAGTAAGGATGACAAAGAAATTGGTCATTTTACTTCCACAACTCAAATTCAAAATAACTAGCAATAAAGGTTATGATGATAAAGCAAATTCCAATTCATAAAACAGGCCAATTGCCCATTGGCTTATGTAACCTCACATCTAAGAAATGTTTATAGGATAAAAGTACACATTTATAGAATTCACTCTGTATTCTCAAGCCAAGTATTCTCAAACAAAATAGGTTCAACAAAATATCTTCATATTGTCAAGTCCTTTGATAGCCCTTTTTATACACAGACAGCTACGGATTCACCGCTCAAAACTCTCCACACACCTTTAACCAGGGAGATATGGTTATATTATTGTATTCTGAATCAGATAACAAACCTTTGGTTTGCATTTTCTTATATTTTCTCACTTTTCTCTTAGCCTCCCATTGAGCATAGGGAACTTGCAAATTTCTGAAATGCCATTAAGTACCTTGCATTTACTCCATCACAGCAGTAATCAGATGCTTACATTAGCCAGCTTCCCTGGATCTTGTTTTGCTTCCTTTCTCCTGTTACCGTGAAAGCTGCATGCACCCAAATGTGTGATCAAAGTTTCTGCAGACACTTGTGAAAAATAAGATTGTGCACATTTTTTGCAATAGAATCCAAGGTTAGCTGACGTATAACTTGTTTCACGTTGTATTTCTACCTTAAAATGTTTATGAAAATCCTGGTTTTTTTCTGGCAGTTGTTTTTTTGCTAGTGAATCCTGCAGTTTAGAAGGGCCTACAATTTTCCATTGTAAAGTGGTCTTCTGTTGCTTTTAAGATGTCAGATTTTAGCTGTTTGGATTGTATTTTCTATGGTAGGTATCTGACTTCAGGTACTTTTTTAGAAAAACTCAGCTCTTTCAACAAAAAAGCTTAACAGCACTGTTCTGCTGATATAAGAAAACGCCAACATTCATTTCATGGAGAAACATTCAGCATATAATAGCTTAGTTTCAGATCTGCACACATTAGGTAGAGCATCACTTTTTGTGTCAAGGCTATCCTCAGAAGTCCACTTCAGTTCAGCCAAATTTAAAGTGTGCAAGCCAAAGTACATCCTTTCTTCAAACTTGAGAAGACCCTGAGCATGCCCTTTCCAAGATGTACAGCATCTCTGGGTTTTCCCTGCATACTATGCTGGGTAAGTTGGTGAATGAAACAACAAAACAGTTTAGCAGAAAGGCAGAAATCAACTTGCCACTTGAGTAACCAGGGCAAGACTAGAGTGATTTGTAGTCATTACAAAAGTGGTAGCTTTTAAGGAGGAATTTAAATGAGGAGAAAATTGTGGGTGTTAGCACATAGCACCAAGGTGCTTGAAGGAAAAATGGATAAGCGGGTGATCAAGGCACTTGGTCGCAGGAAAATTACTACTGATGAGACTACTTGAGTAAATGCTCACGGACATGAACAAAGGATTGCAAAATTTAGCCTGAAGTTTGTAAACACACACCAAATAAAAATTACCAGCCTAATCCCTGCCAAAAGAAACATGAGGAAGATAAAAATATTAATTGAAGTGTTGTATTAAAACAATTAATTAATGATGATATTATGTTAAAATATAAGATAATATTCTTTTAATTACATACTGAGTGTAGTCATTACTCAATTTAAAAACAGCTGTAATGCACAATGCTTTGTTACAATGGGACTATTTGTAGTTATTGCTCAACTTCATTAAGTGAGGATTAATTAAGTCCTATATAAATCATGTATATAAAGAAAGTATATGTAAGTTTAAAGACAAAATTATTGACATATCATGTATCTATGGCAATTCCATGGAAAACTGCATATTAGGGGAAAAAAAAAATCCAACAAAACTCTTGAAAGTACAACATTAAATTTGCTATAATGGAATTTTGGACTGTGGCTTATGATCTTCTTCAAAGCTAAATGCAAATCATTCAGTTAGCTTTTAAGATGATTGTATTTTGCAGTCACACATGTGGGCACAGATTCTGTTAGTTAATTGTTGCTTCAGAGCCAGTAAAGTGTAAAAAAAGTTGTCAGTGTTGTTTGATTCAAGGACAGAAGTGTTTTTACCTAAACACTTCAGTTTATATAGTTTGGAATGTATAAATGTCAAAAGGGAGCATTTTCTTTTGGATGAAGGCTTGGCTTTCCTTCTGTTAAGACACCGAAACTAAAGCACCAGTGCTATACAACTTAAGAAAAACAGTTTCAGCGGGATGGGTGTGCAGGTGCTGCATTGATCCTACATTGTTGCCCAAATACAGAATTTAAATCTTCAAAACTTTGTGGAGATGCCACTGTCTCCAGAATTATTTCCACTAACATTCTCAGGTGTCTGTTACTATGAGTGCCCCAAAGTCATTACAAGACCTCAGTCTTGGCTTCACAAACCAGAATTTGTGACTGATATAGTACCTAGCAAGACAAATCAGGTCTGCATGCTCAATACACCTTCCTTGGGTCAAGTTTGCTATTAAAGAAAGATGGAGTAGGAGTTATCTGCAGTTCATTCATAGCCTAATGAACTCATTTGAGAAGCAGAAGATTAAAAATCCAATCATCACCTTTCTGAGGGCACATGAACTTAAATTTACCTTGTTTACTCACTTAAAGGCTTTCTATTCCAAGAGTTAGCATTGAAGTATGTGGCTAGCAGAGGATGTTTAAACATTCTCCACCCTTTGATGCTCTTCTGTTTTGCATGGGATGCCTCTGTACTCATCAGACTTACTAGTAAGCATTAACTATAAGAGTTAGTGTATCGAGAGTTGCAAAGCCTAAAATCCCCTGTGCTGAAGAATCCTTAACATTAAATACTGAAATGCTCACTTATATGAGGACGGCAACATAGTACTGCAGGCCTTAGTCCTAATAGCCTCTTGTGAAATAAAGTTTCTTTCTGTAAAACTGAAGCTTTCTGCAAAACTCAGCAAGCTAATATTACATCAGCAAGCAAAAGCACCTTGCTTTGTCTCAACAAAATTTCTCCACTTTTTTTTTTTCCACTGAAAAACACCTGGTGAGATTTCCTGTGTTTCAGTATTAATCCAAACCCAAAATGGATATTCATTTTTGTCACTGAGGTACAGAATACCTCAACTAAACTAATGTTGTTATCTACGAGGAATTATTTTAATATTCAAGGAACAGGTCAGGTGCGAGACACTAGGATGGTATGTTTCAAATGTTTGTGCTGACAGCACCAGTTAATGTGCAGGAGGGTACTGACAGCAATTAAGAATAGACAATCATTATGTCAGCCATTTTACGTTAATAAATTTGAAGAAAATTCTACAATATGTAATAGGCAAAATCTACAGCTGTATTCAGATTCATTTTGTGTCTTCTATATAATTTCAAACATGTTAGGAAATACAGCAAAGGATTTGATTAACTTTGAGGTGTTAAAAAGCATCTTCACACTAGTTATTTTTGCAATTTGGCCAAGTGGAAAAAATAGTGTAGAATCAGTATGAGTTGCTACTAAACAATTCCTTCAAAAAAACTGTAACATAAAAAATTATTCATAGTCCTAACTTAAATGAATTAAATACTTTTTTTAAAAAAATTAAAAAGTAAGATGAGAGTACTGGAATTTCTTCCAACTATTTTATAATTGAATGGCCAGTTAAGAATAAGTTCACGAGCAAAATACTTTGTGACTTCAATGCAAGTCATCATTTATTTGTCGCACATGTAGAACAAGTAATATTATCTCTCTCTGATCTTTCTAGAACCGTCTCTGTAGTAACAGGGCTCATGTTGTCCTAATCTAATGGCCTCTGCAGCCATGATCTTAACATGATGCAAAGCACATGCGACACTAGCCTTAGCTATTGGAGATGTTGAAATCCCGTATATTGGTTTGTTAAACTGGTGTGAAGGTGGAATATGGATTTTAGCTTCCAACTGATCTCTGGGCATCTTGAAATGAAGGGTTTCCCTAGAATGTCTATGAATAAAGAGATTAATTCAGGAAAGAATGAGCTCTAACTGGGCTTACAGTTTAAAGGGTCATTAAAAGTCAAGAGCCACCACGTGAAAGGCTAAATTACACATTATAAAAACTAAGTTTCTCTTGAGAACTTCTGGGGGAACATTCATGTTTTTCAATGTCAGCACAGAAAGTTTTGCAGAACATTTTAGCAGAAAATGTAACCCAAATATTCACTCACCCTTAGATTACCTACAGATATATGACACCTCAGCTAACTGCTCAGCCGGTCCCCTGCTTCCTTCTTAACGCAAAGACAAGATTTAATCTAGTTGTAAAGGATGCCAGATTACTCAATAAAAACAAACTGAAAAATGAAAAATGAGGAATATTGAACTACTTCAGAGATTCCAGAGAGAAGATGAAATGAGCTGACACAGTCAGGCCAACAGTATGAAACCCTCCTGCAAAAGTCTCATACCTGAGGGATAAACAAATGGTCTTCAGAAAAATGTGGTAACTTTCTAATTCCCAAACTCATTTGCAATATAGCGGTGATTTGAAGGTACCTTGCCAAGGTCCTTATATAGTACTATATATGCAAAGGTCCATATACGCCAAATACATATCTTGCTATATACCAAGACACCAAGGACCTTGGTATCTTGCTAAGGTCCTCCATTTTTGTGAGGGTAAGAGCCTAGCGAATGGAAGTACATTTCTCTAATAATTAATTATTTTATCCAAGAATTATCTCATATTTAAACCATAGCTCTCAAGATACAAGGCACCACAATCACAAAGTGAATGTTGATGTGAGGTATATGAATTAACTGTTTTGGTTTTTTCCAGGCATCCAAAAAGAGCCTTTTAAAGAAATTTAAATGGACAATAAATACCTCCATTTGTTTTAAATAAAGGTCATGCTATGTGATATCCTTCAAACTTGCAAAATATCCATTGCTTAAGGGAAAGAAATCTCATCTGGGAGAAACACAAAATATTGAAATGACAGAGGGTTTTTTAGGGTATGTCTTGGACATACCAAATTTTACTAACATCTATATTTAATTAATATTTTACTAGTAAAAATTAGTACTTAACTGAAGAAAGTTTCCCAAGAAACAATTTCATTCTGTTTTCAAGATTTTCATCTTAGTATTTGCCTTCATCATTTTTTTTTATTCATTGCAAACATGCTAAAGAGTCGCTCATGGCAAGACTATTCCAATGATAGTTCCATAGTTTTTGTTCTTTTTGGCTAAGTTGTAAATTGTTTGGAATAACATCATGTTTGGAAGGAGCAGGACTTAATCATAACATGCTTTCTTACATTTTAAAGCAGCAGAGTTTACAGATTTTACAGAGGAAGGAACTACCCAGTGATTTAATTTTCCGAAAACCAAGGCTTCAGTAAACAATTCCTTCTAATAAACATCCAATCTCAATTTGAAAATGAGGTGGAGAGTAGGTACCTACCTATGAGGGTGTCAAGTCTGGGCAATGTGTGATTGCTAAGAGAATACATTAAGGCATTTAGAAATATTTTCAGGTTAAAAGTCTTACGTGTTTTGGAGCTTAGGGCATGCAGAAGTCACTGTTAGTTAGCAATGGTTTAAAACAAAAAAATTACATTTTATTCTCATATTGTTTCTTTTAAGTATTGCTTGTGGCCATACATTGTTTTGTAGGCAGAATTTAGATTTTATACTGGTATCTAGTCACCCTTCTTTTAACATGTTAAAAAGTTTCAAATCTTTAAATCTTTCCTTATAAAGTTTTCTTTAACAGTGGGTTTTTTTTTTCAAGGGCCATTAATCCTTCAGCCTCCTACAGAAATGCGGGTTCCATCTATATATTCTGATGATTCACTATCAATATCATGAGTACCTTACCCAGAGTCATTATTACCTATTACTACTCCTCTGCTTGGGTATCTAAATATCAGCTTACCTTCTTCTCATGCACCAGCACACTGATGGTGTTCACAACAGGCTGTTTTTCTGTTATGGACCCTAAATCTTTTTTAACCTGTTCTCCTGCATGAAAACCTGTGTTCTGATACAAAATTCTTTCTATAGCGTCATAGATGTCTGACCCTATTTTTAGTTGTGTTAAAACACATTTTTGTATAAATGGACCAGTGAGCTGAATATGTCTATTTATCACCCAGTAAACTGAATCTCTTTGAATGACTATGAACTACAATCTACCAGTTCATGTCATATGTAAGGTTTATCCACATTTTTAATTCATATTTAATTGCAGATGCTAAAATAAAATATTGGTGAGAATTAATCCCTGAGAAGACCCAGCTGAAAAATCCCACTTTGACTTCTCTGCTGACGAGTAATTTTTGGAATCTTTTGTTCCATTATGTTACACCATTTTATGTTTGCGTTGCTGGAGTTATATCATGCTAATTCTTTTCAGAATATCATGTGGTACTAATTCAAAAACTGTTCCTAATTCCACATACATTGCATCTAAATGGTCATCTTTTACTAACAAAAATCTTTACTCCTGTTAAAATTACAACAAACCTACCTGGAATCATACATTCATGACCTATTCATGGGCTCTAGAAGGTCACTCAAGTTCTCACAAAATCATACTTGTCCAATTCATTACTAGTATGAAAAATCAAATAATTTCAAATGTATTGTTACAGAAGACTTATTTTTTAACAGTATAAAGCATTTGGCAGTACCCAATAAAAGGTAGAAATACAGAACAGAGCAGGGTAACGTTAAGCACTCTGCAGTATCTGTACAGAATGAGGTAGTTCTTAAGCAGCCTATTCCCCTGCATTTGAACTGAGCAGGTATTTTCCCTTTGTTGATACCTTTTCTGTCCTACACTTCTGCCACAAATTTCTTGTTCTTTTAATATGCGCTTGTGATGTCATATAACAAATAATTAGTATGTTATAGTTTATTGATGAGTTTGGTGTCCTTCTTTTTATTTGTCCATTCTCAATAATAATGTATGAACTAACACAGATCTATATTCTAGGTGATATTAAACCAACTCATTGTTATTACAAAGCCAGATTTTTCTTGAATTTATCAATGTGGTAATGCTGCCAAGCCATAACACTAAACTATTTTATCTTCCAATCCATCAGTACATTTCCTTGCTTAAAATTTATTGCCCTGGCAGTTGCAAATACGTGGGGAAGGCCAGCTACTGTAAAGATCTACATCACTAATATTTTTTTTCAGGATACACAATACAGAAAGAAATACCGTGTCTGTGTGTGTGAGAGAGAGAGCGAGAGAGAGAGAAATGCACTAAAAATTACTTTTAGAAATCAATTTACTTTTCATTCTATTATTTCATTTTCACTTTACATATTACTTTGACTTTTTTTTTGCTTTAACATTAATACTGAATATCAACTTAAACCAACCCTTATTTCATTTTTAAAAGCACCATTCCAGCCCTAATTACCCTTGTTAATTTCAGAAGAAACTCGGCAAGATACTAGCCTGGGGATCTAAGCAAGGATGGGAAAACAGGACTTGGGATTGAAGAAAGATGTATTTGCAGAGCCTATGGCTCTAGTCTCAGTCTTTTTTGTAACAAATCAAAATACGTACAGAAGTTCTCAATACTGGATGATCGACAAGACAATTCTTGTATCCTAAACCTAATGGTGACCTCATTCTTCATATCTTACTTGGGAAATAAATTATTTCCTGCTCCTGGTGGGTAAGATTCATTGTTAGATGCTTTCCATCAGCTTGTGTGAGAAAAAAACAAACCCTCCATCTCTGTTCAGCTAGTTGAGTCTGGATTATTTCTACTGTAGGAGATAATGCAGGCTTATGATTTTGCAATGTATGATTAGTATTTATAGAGGTAGTATATAGGCACTGATTTTTAAGACTAATTAGATGTTGCCACACCTGTCATTTCAAGGCTAAGGTAATTTAGGACTTAAAGTTGGGCAAAAAAGCTTTTATGCTCCACTGAAGTTTTCAGGATTGCAAAATAATTCAGTTCAACAAATTGAGCTCACGACCTTTGCATTTTTGTGGAAAAAAACAAAGGAGAAACCCAAGGTCTTACCTCCATCCCACCATACAGCCAACATCTCATCCATATCCAAAGCTTCAAGCACTGCTTTCTTTGAATGAGTCTAGAGCTGTGAAATTGATCTTCTTTCATAGCAAATAAGTACCCTAAGTACTAGAGAGTTCATCATTCTGGGGTTAGGTTTACTCTGTATGTGATAATTCATATTTGTTCTAAATAAATCAACACTGCATCTAGTAAACGTGGTCTTCTCTTTCACCTGCATCTATGGATGCCTACAATATCAGCTGCCTTGAAGAACAGTGTCACCCACCACATAAAGGAGCATGGTCTCAGGCTGGCTTAGGCCAGTGATGGAACTTACTCTGATTTTAACAGGCAAAACCTCCTTACCCCCAAAATTCACCTCAGTATGAGGAAACCCTTTTTTGACAGAAAAGTCTGTTCCTGCAGAGAGTTTCCCACTGTTTTGCAAGAGATTACCAACCAAATCTATTCGGTAGCCAGTGTCTAGATGAATTTGTCAGTGAGCAACAGAAGTGGGATTGCTCCATGGGGGAACGAGCCAGGAGTGGAGGTGACACTAGTGCAGACAGGTCAGTGACCTCACCCATGGGGTGCAGTCCCCCAAGACCTGAGCACAGCAGGCAGACCAAGGTATTGGTAAAAAGGTCCATAAACTGACAGTACTGAGTTTATTTCAACAGTGGTATAAGTAGTGGTGATGCTCATGTTTTCATAAAAAAATAACGGTCATAGCTGTGAGCAGATCATGTATATGTTTAAATGACAGTAACTTGTCATGTTTTAACCATCAGCCCAAAACTCAAGTCACTTTTAGAGATTTGTCACACTGCGTAGACAGGTGCACACATGTTCAGAGCTTGTAGTGTGTTTCTGCTTGACCTTCCATTTGTTTCCTGTTGCAGCTGACAGTTTATCCAGGGATGTCTATCTATCTTGCAATTTAATTTAGACTACAGCCTGTAGTTTGCAACTATGAATCTATAGAAAGAGAAAATCCACTGGGCCAGTAAGTCAAGACAACTGTGTGGGAGCTGCCTACAAAAGCTTGGGTAGTGTTACCCTGATAACCTAGTGTGGTCACTGGTGGAGTGAGCTATACCACACGTCTACCATAATGTAATCATTCACTATTATGAGTTCTACCATTGGGATGCTGTCTACAGAGATACACTTCAGGTGAATGTAAAAACGCATCGTGAAAGATGGACTACATCTTCTAGCATATAGTAGGAGAACAGTTAGCTCATGGATGTTCAAATGAAAACCTTCTGAATCCAGTTCCAGCTCAGAGGAATCTAAGTTTAACAGAGCAATCTTCCACCTCACTCCTTGTCTTGAAAGTTCCCTCAATTTCACTTCCAGAAAATTTCTATAATTAACAAGATTATTCCTACAATGATTCTGGTTTGTGTGTATTTTCTTTCTGTGGCTCTGATTTAAAGTGGCTTCCTAACAGTAGAAAAATACTTATTGTCTTCAGGGGGGGTTGATCTGGTCTGCCATGGTAATTTAATTTTTCTTTATTGTATTTTACTTCCTCAGTATGTTAAAAATTCATTTTTCAAATCTCTTTGCTGACCATTGCCTTGTCTAGAAAGTTTTGTTGCCCATTAAAATTATCCTCATATTTACACGTCTCTAAATATTTTCACATGCCGATTTTTGCCCTTTCTAGAGTAAAATCTAATGGCATTTCAAGTCCTTTTTTCCACTATGCAAAAGAAATTTTTTTAAAAGGAAACTGATTGCATAATAGTCTTTAATACTTCATCAGAGAACTTCAGCTGCTTCTGAGTTAAAGCTTAAAGTGACACTGGTTTTAACTATAACATACTTTGCAGTTAAGCAGACCACATCTTAAATCAGCTTTTTAATCCCTGTGCTTATGCCTTTTTACTAGAAAGAATTGCCATTAAACTAATTTGTGTTCACACACATTTCACACTGCACAAAAGACAGCATAACTTCCATATAAAACAGACTGAGAATTAAAATGAAACCTCTAAAACACAGAATTTTATAGATACGTTGAACTGGTTCACTGACATATCAGAAAGTACACATTAACAATTACTCTATAGTCAGTGGCAAACACTTTGTATAGGGTTCTTGTGATCTCTGGCACAGAAATGAAAGGAATAACATTAATCAAATGTCATCATTCATCCCAGCAATGTGTTTTCTATTATCCAGAGTATTCTCTCCGTGACAATTATATCCAGGTTATCTTTTGCAATTTTGTACCTCAAGGTGGGGAATGTTTAAAAGGAATAATAATAAGTCTCCATATCTTTCTTTTCCTCCCTAAGGTCTTGATTTATTAACAACACAAACTGCAATACAAATGTACATATCAAGGGTCTACCAAAATCATAGACCCTTTGCAATGGTACCCCAAAATTGCCTAGATTGCTCTGAGGATAGTTCATCAAGGTCCTAATCAAATGTAAGGTATAACCTGCTAAGAAAAAAATAGAGACAATGGACATGTGTTAAAAGGCTAAATTGCAGTAGCCTGAAAGAGACCAGCTTATGAGAAAGTAAATGTTCAAGGCCTTCACAACTCAGTCACCTCACAGTCAGGGCAAGGGAAAAGAAGGACAATGATAAATATGGCCGGGTGGTTGCTTTGTGGCACAGCTGTGTTTGAAGCTGTGCTGTGCTGAACTGAGCACCCAACGCTCAAGTCCATCCAAAGCCATTAGTGAGTTCGGAAAAACTTACCAGCTGTGGGCCTCAGCTCATAACCATCTTGTATTGGAAGAGACAAGGGACTTTCAAAAGCACTGACTTGTCCATAACTATCCTTATAGCTATTCTGTAGCTATATTAGCTATATTTTGAACCATATTCACTTGAAAAATGCCAACCTCAATCTTTGTTGCTTGTCTATATACTTCTAGAAATCACTGTCTTAGGGGTACACCCCCGGTCTGGCACTTGATATCTGGATCCTATAGGATGCAAAAAGCTGAAGTGAAACGTCTCCAAACTTGACAAGAAATACAGTTAATCACTCCTTTTGAGTCTCTGCAGTAGAGAAACAGACTTAGGTCTTATTTCCCTAAATATTAACTGATGCAATTTGATGCAAGCTGTTGTCATACATTTCTTGTACTTCAGTTTATGGGTCTAAATAAGTTCTGAAACTATTGGGTCACTGAAAGTCATTGAAGTACTAGGAAGTACTAGGATGTTCTGCTGCACGTACCAAAATTCGAACACCCCTAACTTGTCTATCAAAATGATCTATTATCATGATGACATGTCAAAATCTTGTCAGCAGAATGTGCAACATATTCTTCCTCTCTATGCTATGAAAGATATTTTTACACCTCAGATGAGAGGGCAAACTAGAAATGCCAAGGTGTTATTTACCTAAACCTTTGACAGCTTCTAGTGTTGCCTTCTTTCACTTTTTGCATCCCTACCATAGATCATATGCAGGCAACACATTATAGCAAGATGGCAAATTGATTCTTCAAGCTTCTGAGTGCTCTGTGGTTTTCTAGCAGAACATCATAGTCCCAAAGCCATTTTGAAGATTCCCTGTGGCGGGAACATTCCTACGCAGCATTGCACAAATGACAGACTTTTTCTGGTCGCATGCAGGCTTTCAAAGCAGGAGGAAAGGGAAATGGCCTAAACATGCCAGTCTCTGGATGAGAGAAATCTCTGACTAGCAGATAGCTTAAAAGAGCATTACATTGACTACAAAAGTAGTACAAAGCAATAATACACCATATGTCTCTGTATAAGACAGGTTCTTTTCAGATGAAATATATAATGCAATAACAAACACTAAATTACTATCGGATCGATAATAAAAATGAGGATGACACACTACAGAGAATGTTATTCGTTATGAGAGAACCCCATATACTTCATATTTGGACAAATTCTGTGCTTTAGTTCCTTCCTAATGAAGGAAGTAACCTGGTTTCAAATTGTTGAAGATATTTCTTTTCTTACAGTAATGTCCTATCCCCTTGCTAAAATGAAATTTCTCAATTGACAAGCAAGTTTTTGATTTATAAGAAGTGGCTAATATCTTTTTCATCAGAATATTTGATTCAGTTTGTTCACATGTTCTTTGCAAAAGCAAAAGCGGGAGTTCTGACAACATACTGTTGAAACCACATTGAGCAACCTGAGAAAAGGAGTGTAGTGTTCCTACCCTTATAATGGGGCATACAGCCTCTGGTGTAGGAGGCCACATCCTCCTATATCACAAGAAAATATTCCTTTATAACAGAGGCTTCCCACTGTCTGCTTTCTTGTCCTTGTGTACTTGACATACAGCAATAGGTTTCTTAATTCTTGCTAGATCCCAACAAGGGTTCGATTCATCGACTGTTGAACTGGAAGAGTCCAGGAGAGACCTGCAGCTGGGTAGCTTATAGGTGGTGGTTAGAGCACCCTCCTGGAATACCTGAGCCTCTGCCTCAAAGCAGATAACGGAGCCCAAATGTGGGTGTTCTCCATGTCAAAGAGCTCACTGGATTTACAGATAGACATACAGTCCTGAAGTTAAACTGGTCATTCTGAAATTCATTGTATATGTAATTTTGTTAATTCAATTAGGTGAATATTCTGAGGAAAGATTGGTTTGGTGCTTACGTCCAAATTATGTATGTATGCTTGTTTGCTCCAGTTTTCTGATTTTACTGACAAAGTCATAACAAGGGAAAATTAAAAGGATTTCAGGAATAGCTGCTTGCTTACCATGAGCTGTCAGCTTAAAAGTCAGACTTAAGTCCAAGTGTTTTGTTTTTGTTTTTTTTTCAATTCTGAGTTGGTACAGCTCAGTAGCACTCTATTTAAGTCTTAATCCTACAGAATCAAAATAAACTGTTTTGAACTACAATTGTATAAATAGAAATATTCTATGAAATGTGGAATTTTAGTGTCAGCACTGTTTGTTTTTTAGAAATTAGACTACGGCATGTTTTCTCATGTTTTCTGTAGTACAGTTTCAAAGTTTAAGTTGATCGGATTGCTAGTACTAGAGATAATTCCAGGTGAAGGTGATTCTGGTCTGCTGCATTTCTTTTTCTCACACATTAGCTTTGCAAAAGATGCAAAATATGCCATAATGAGTCACCTATCAAAAAAGGAATGAAGGAATGCAGCAGGCTCTTATTAAAAAACAAAAAACAAAATCCAAAACTCTTCTGAATATGTTTCCTCACAGAATTCCAGTTTCAAAGGCGATGATTAGTACTTTCTTCTTTAGATTTCAATTAAAAGAGAAAATTTAGCACTACATTGTTTCATTTTAGGGAGCATGGAACAACAAAAGTGCTGGCACATTTTTCCTTATTCTGTGCCTTCTGACTTCCCCAAGCTTTCTGATGTCTTTCCAGTTTGGAGCTCCTGCTTAGATAAAACAGATGACTTTCTGGGCCTGCTTCTGCTAACAGCAGGCAGGAGCAACGGTGACTGATTGGTTGAAACATGAGGATTAATGGGTATTTATATTTCATTAAATTTTATGCTCACTGGAGAATAATGTATCACTCGCAGATATTGAAACATATGTCAACCCTATCCACTTACATATAATTCAATTTGACTTAAATGCATTGATCAAATTTTATTAAAGTCCAATATATCTTCCAAAAAGGCCCGCTAACACAATATTGCTGCTTCACATTCATCAGATAAAAGGAGGCAATTGTGTTGTAATTCTATTTATACCATTTTTCGGGAAAAGGGAGATTATTGTGAAGCGAATACTCATTACAAGGTGACTGGCGCTGGCTGAAGGACTTGAGACTCAGATTATTAAGCGAATTCTCAAGTGGTGCCCTTTAGTTAAAATTACCCCAGGGTGGGTCATGCCTGTTTTCATCCCCAGTAGAAAAGAGAGATCAGCATTGTTAACGATATTATCCAGGAAAGTTTGCCATGTGAGATTTTGGAGTATGTTAGCAATTTATTCTTTTTTTTTTTTTTTCTTTTTTTTTCTTAAAGCTCAGTTTATGAATCATGCATAACAGTCTTTGGAAAACTACTTTTCAGTATTTATTCCTCTTTTTTTTCTCTACATCTCTGCTTTTTATTCAACTTCTGCAATTACTCTTACTGTGATGATAAAGAAAAATATAAAATGTTTATTTCTTCAGTTCTTCACAAAAAAGGACGATGTTTTATATAAAATCCCTCTCTGAAAACAACCATAGCAATAATGGGATGTTTCTGCAGTGTTTGGGTTTAGATCCTTGCTCGCAGTTTGTACTGTGTAGAACAGAAGTTAAAAAATGTTTGTTTAGTCCTCCTAATGAAAAGAAATAAAGTCTTTTTAAAACCATGATCCAGCAGAGTCATTTAGTCCTCACTCTCAAACTATAAGGGTTTAGGGCAATGTGATTGGTGTAATATCTCTTTGCAAGCTCTTCGTTTGTTTCTGACTTAGGTGTTATTAGGGGCTAAACTGCCTGCACTCCAATATACAAGCGATCATCTCAGCGACTTTCAAAGAAAAGGATCATTTCTATACTGCAAAAAAAAGGATGTTGGCCAGGAAGGATGTTTAAGAGTCAAAATAAGGGAGTGAGAAAGTCTAGCTAATCTCAGGAAACTTAAAAAAATGTGGTTACATCGTGTGGGATCTAAGCACTTTACCTGGACCAGTGTCCTACCTCACAAGGTTTGAAATGACTTTAAGGTCACTGGGAACCTTACTTAAATAGAAGTATAATTTTTCTAATGTTCATTGCCCTGGTAAGCCTCCCCAGAATAGCGGGAGTTTTTTCCCCAACTAATGTTTCTTCCTTTTGCCATACTTTTTATTTCCTGTAGGTGCTATTTAGTTCTGCATTGGCTATCAGCCTCCTCTTGCGAATACAGTAAAGATGCTGTACGGGTTGATTACAGTTTTTGTCCAAAATAATAAACAATTTCAAAATCAGTACTTCCACTCAACTTATTTTAGAATATCAGAACATTTCTATAAATAAAGAAGTACAATATTAAATGAAGTAAAACTTTTGTGAATACTTCCCCAGTAGATTTCTGTTTTCTGATCAGCTCTAATAAAGTTACTGTCCTGGTTTCTACACATCAAGCAGAGCTTGAAGATAATTTTTCTTCATTCTTGGGAAAAAAGCACATTTGTACAAACACGTGATTTCATGTTAATATGTTGAGATGCATTAATTACATTTGTCAACAGAAATTTTAGATAACATCAAAATACTGATGGTATCTCCCTGTTATCAAAACCCTTAAAAACCTATTAAAAATATTTTATTCAAATCACCAGCCAGTTTTTTCCTGAGGCTGATGCTTGTGTCAAGATTCTGTGAAGACACTTGGTCCTAGTCTTTTGAATGTGTATATTTAGCTTTTCCCAAAAAAAACTGAAGGTATTTTGTTCACTTGTGGAGGAAAGTGATCACTCCTTTTTTCACTCTATAGGATGTGCTGGTCAGGTCGGCTCCAGACTTGAAACCTTGCAGTACTTTGTGTATCTGAAAATAATTTTCCCCCTTTTAGGTAGTGAATGGGAAAATTTCTTGACAATTAGTCAGTTCCTTCATCTGTTTACCTTTAGGTTGTTTATTGTTCATTCCAAGCATTGGGCCTTTCACTGGCACATTAGCAATATTTCCGAGATTAACTTTTTTTACACTGGCTAAATTAGCTGACCTCTTTTCAAAAACATCTCCTAAGACTTTACATAGACAATGGGTTTATGCAGGTTATATAAGCTTACATATTTGTGAACATACACATTATCTTTAGCATGTCAATTTTTTATATGAGCTTCAGGAATAATGTGGCTTTATGTAAACAAGAGGAAAGGACAAGTAAAATACTTTTCTTTCAATAGATCCAGAAGGCAAGTACCAACAAGGAATGCAATTCACCTCTTTATGCAATTGGATTGATTTGGTATATACTTCAATTTTCTTTATAGTTTAGAAAATATTTGCCAGTGCAACTCATCAGATATTGTCAGATCAACATATTCTTATATGTAAACATGATTTAAAATATGTTTGCAATATTAGTTATATGGGCTCCAGAAGGGAATAAACCAGTGCAAGACAATCTTCTACAACTGCTTCTGCACTATTGCTTTTGCTGGACCACAGCTAGAAGTTGAAGCACAAAGTTAACCTTAAGATCCTTATAGAATCATAGAATTG
>VYXH01011713.1:241822-260064 GCA_013397275.1 Burhinus bistriatus | reverse complement strand
AGGCGGGGGCCAAGCAGCCCTCTGCCGCCGGCCGCCCCGGGCCCGGCTGGGCAATGGTGTCCACCGCCCAAAATGGCGGGGGGTGCCTGAGGGGAGCCGGGGTGCCGGGAGCGAGGAGTGGGGCTGGGCCGGGGGCTGCCGGATAGGGACGCGGGGTGACCTGCGTTCGCCCGGTCTTTGCTGCTGGGTCTCTGCGGGAGCTGCAGGTGTCTCGGCTGGGGTAAGGTGTTGGAGCACCTTGAGGGTCCTTTGCCTCGAGGCCCGCCCGGCTGGCGAAATGTTAAAGAGTGTTGGTGGTTTTTTCCCCGCTATTTTTGGATTTTGTTTTTAATGACGGTGAGTGGCTGAGCCTCCGTTCCTGCGCCTACTCCCACAAAATCTAGGGTGGTTTGTGTGTCATTTGGTGCAGCGAGAGTTTTGTCAGCGCTCCTCGTGGCCTCTGAAACGACAGCCCTGCAAGCGAAAGTTTGAGGTTTTTACACCGAAGCGTTGCACAGACCTGCGCTGCACAGGTGCTGCTGCGGGGCTCTGCTGGCAACAGCGTGCCTTGCCCCGCACTCCCCCTGCCGCCTGCTCTTCTGGCATCAAAATCCAGATGTTCTTTGTTGGTCCCTAAGTGTGCAGATAAGATCATCTGCAGTCTTCATTAGTCTGTCTAGTAATAAATGTCTGATTGGCTGCAGAAACCACATTGGAAGTGCCTTGCTGAACTTTTCTTGCGTTCTCAGAGCTAGAGGCACTGGTGAAATCAGCTAGGAATTTTGTTGAAACCTTTTTACAGTTTAAGATTTAAAAGGTCCCAAGAATAAAAGGGCTGACTCCGCTGAAGTTAGGTTTATGGTTGGACTAGATGATCTTTAAAGGTCCCTTCCAACCCAAACCATTCTATGTTTCTGTGCAGACAAGGAATGCATATCACAGGCCAAGGACTTGCTGTCAGGTGTTACATCTGAGAGGGCTGCTTAACTCATGAGTTTATATTGTTCACACGCCCTGGTTATGCAGGAGGCTGTTAAGGCAATTCTTTCTGGTGAGAAACAGCTTGGGAATCTAATGGGCAGGTTGTGTGCTAGTTAGTGACTTTTCACGTTATACCCATAGATAGTAAAATTAAATTAGGAAAACTTTTCTCTCCCAATACAGGATTCTGGATTTTGCATCAGTGCACGTGATGACACTTCAATCTCTGCATACTCTTGTCTAGAAAATCTTTTGCACTATGGTTGTTAACCCCAAGCCTAGTTTTTAGTTGTCAGAAATATAGAGACTAGCCTTGTTTTAATGTTTAGAATAACTTCTTGTGCAGTAACTTTGGACAATGACAGTAACTGTGCATCCCATCTGATAACTGTGTAGGAAATTAAGCGGGCTTTCAGGATTATAGTGCAGATTTAGGAGCTTCTGCTTGCTTCAGATTTTTAATGCTCTGTGCTGTTTGTTTAGTGAGAGCAGTTCCTTGGTCCCTTCCTAAATGCGTGAATTTTTACTTTTGCTGCATAAGTGCACTTAGCAAACTATGAAGACTGATATAAAATGCTTATGGATGCTAACATCTTCACCAAATTTTGTTACTGCTGCTAAAATTGTTTCTGGGTGCTGACTTGTGACATTGTTCGATATAACGGTTCCATTCAAAAAGGAGCTTTCTGTCTAAAGGTATTTGGCACTATCATGTACTACCTTTAAACTTTCCTCTGGAATGGAAACAGATTTAAACACCAGGATGAAAGGAGTCTCTCTGCTTTGCTAGCATTAGCATAGCTTTAGTGAGAAAGCACTTCTGGACAATGGCAGTGCTGTCAGAAGTCTGGTCAGATCATGCTGATAATATTTTTTCTTCTTGGCTTAATAGCTGGAGAGTTCAGAACTCTTGAGTATCCCCTAACACTTTGAATTAATAACTGTAGTTCAGGTGACAGCATGCTGGTCTGTTGCTTACTTGCAGTTTGAACTGAATATTAAATCATAACTGAAGTAGCAGTTATTATGAACTATTCAGGATGGCTACATTATCATTGGTTAATATTCTGCAGGCATTACTATGTATTCATCTTGGAAACTTAAATAGTAGCTATATATCACAGGGAAATAATTGGGTAACCTCAAGTAACTGATGATACAGGAAGTGTGTGGTCAAGTCAGAGACAGGTTTGTTTTATCCCAGATTACTGTCTAATGAAAATACCACCTCCCTGCACTGCTTAAAGTAAGATTCATTGTGGGTATTTCCATCATGGATGGGCACACACTAACTGGGACTTTCCAGTCCTTCTACCTAGATTTTCTTGCTCTCTTGTGAGTGCTGATGAACTACAGCAGTGGCAACCAATATGTTGCTTTCCACACATGTTAAACTGAGAGTTCTTGGTTAGTGCGTTTGAGGTTGCTTAAGAATTGCTCATTTGTAACTCTAGTCAGTTGTAGAACTGGCCATTTTCTTTTCTTGGGATGGAGGGACAGCAAAAGTTGTTGAGGATTGAGGATGTATTGTATTTGGAAGAAATGTACTGGTTTAGTTCTTGCAAGTTTTCTATGACATGATTCTGATAATTTGAAGAGAACTAAGTTTTTTGACATTGTTTTACTCAATTAAATCTGACTCCTTAAATTCTTTGGCTTAATTCATTATATATAGTTGAATAGAGCTGCTAGGAAAACTTCTACAAGTCCTTCTGGTTTGCTCTTTGTGGTATGCATTCCTGTTTGCCCATTTGGAACGTGTTGGAAAGGTTAAAGCGGATCTTACCATACTGGCAGAAATAGTTTGCTGGGACGCTTTTTTTATTACTGTTGTCTAGAAACAACATTTAAAACTGTATTTAACAGTAGTCCTTGCGTTTTGAAACCTTATCTTTACTTTCTAGAATATACCATTCGCAAGACTAGTGGCATTTTGGCAGATCATATTCTGCATGGTTGTATGATGCCTCATTAGTTTTACAGTATGCGTCAGAGGACAAATATAAATGACCACTTGTTTGAAGACATGTGGCCCACTTAAAATTGAGTTTGTTTTCTGAAAGGTTATATCCCATTCGTAATTTAGATAGCAATGCCAAGATGTGCTTTAAATTAGTATCAGCAATTTTTGCCTCATTGTCTTCTATGTTGGATATATTCCTTGTTAGAAAGCAGGTATGAATTGTTAAATACTGGTGTTTGAACCAAGAAAATTCTAATGTTGACCAACAGAAAAATCCTGACGTCCAGTAGAGTTACCAGTCTCTTGTGCTTTTACACCTAGTAGCTTAATGAAGAAATGTAAATACTTTGTTGTGGAGCTTGCTCTTGGAGGGCTATCTGGTAATAATAATAATAGCAATTCCTGTATGTGTCCTCAAAACTGGAAACCACTTGCTGCCAGTTGTGGGGGAAGGGAAGAGTGGAGAAGTGGTGATTGCTGAAAGGCAGGGGAATGGATTTGGAAAGGAGAACAGATACCTAACTAATTTTAACACAACTCCAACATTTCGTTAAATTTTATGTTTGAAAGTGGGATTTTTTATCTGGTTTTCAGTATAGGAAGTGAAAAATCATGAAAATATTTTCACAAAGTATGTAGGAGAGAAGGCAAATTGAACTAGAAACAATGATGTCAAATGTGCAACAGAAATCAATGTAAACCTTTTCAAACCTGATAAGTGAGAATCTTCCATTTTTTCCTTAAAACTAGTTGTTACTAGCTGTGTTTCATTTACTGCAGTCAATGTCCATGTGCATGAAAAATGAAATACAGTGTGGTAAATTCAAAGACACAGCACATGGAATGGTTTCCTTTTGTTATGTTACTAATCTGACTGAACACCTGCTGAAGTGAAGAAGCAGCTGAGTCTCAGCTAGCTCTCAGTCATGCTGCATTTTGTGGGGAGGGAGGAGGTAGTTTGGTATTCTGATGGAGGCCGCCAGTAGGATGTTAAGATGATTACTTCTCTGCTAATGCAAGGTGAGAAGCTTCGTGCTAATGAAAGAGAGGTTGGTGCACACCCACCTGATGATGGATGTCTGAAGTATAATATTATTTCTTTTTAAACCTGGTCTGGAGGCTGACAGTTCTTGGTTGTGGAACCTCCTGTTATGATCTGTTTACTGGTCTTGCTCCAAGACCGGATTACTGTGCAGATTACTTTCTGTATTACGTCCGTCCAGGAGTTAAATTTTGTGCATAATGCAACAGCTGACCCATTAGGAGTACTCCCCAGTTTCAGCACATGTTTCCTTGTGATTTGTGACTTAGATGGGCTACCACCATTAGCTGGGTTTTCTCATTGTCCTGTAAAGTTTGGGATGTTTCTTCTCTACATGGTCACTTTGTGGTATAATGCCACAGCAGCATTTAGTGTAGTTACTCAAGCACAGAGACTACTGCCAAATGTGAGGGTGGGATATTACCTTGTTGCAAGAAAGGGAATTCAGTCCTGTTATGTTAAAGTAGTTATATATTAGTACTTTTAATGAGGCTGTGCAATCAAACAAGAGAATAATTGTATGTGGCAAGGAAGCTACTGTAATTTGTTTGGACCAGTGAGTGTCTACTTAATAAAATTTTGCATTTTTTTTCTGAATGCAATGGCTATCAGTATTTTTAGATACTTTTTTAATGAGGAAACCTCAATGTAGTAACCATAAACCATTAATACTCTGGAAATGTCTTACCCTTTTCAAATATATTGGTGAAAACAGGTCCACATGGGATCTGGATGTAATGGCCCATTTTATATTTTCACTTTTGCTCTTAAGTAGTATTAACAAGTTTTAGAATTTTCTACTGTTATTTTTATGCACATGAACATTAATTGATAGCTACTTTGAAGAAGTGGTAATACACAATAGCAAAGTAGACCGTAACAGATTTGGAACACTAGCTATTGCAGTATGGAAAATAAATTTGCAATAGTTAAAAAAAAAATATTTTATATTCAGACATTCTGTAATACTTAGGAGTGCTCATTTTTATGAATTGGCTGTTACATGGGAATTTAGATAGTGCTGGGATATGTGATAGCTGTACCAGCACTAAAACAGGAACAATCTTGTTAATACTGTTGTATGAAGTGAATTATATTGAGAGTGCTATATTGTCTTGGATACATTTGAGCTTCTCAACTTTAATAAGAAGCTTCTTTTCCCACAGAAGTACCTGAAATACCAAAAGCTTCTCCTCTGAATTGTGAACCTGCCAAATTTCATTTTGGCGCAGACACTAGGTTTCATCTTTGCTTTTGTGAACTTCAGCCTTTGGACTATGGAAAATCAAACTAGTTCAGGCAAACATCTGCATTTGTGTAAATGGGAGGCTTTGGCAACATTAGGCTTTTGAAGTGGAAGGAAATCGTCAAAACAACTACTTGAGATATTTCTGGCTTTGATAGAGTGTCGTTTCCCCCTGAAACTGATTAGGGCTTCCCATTGCCTCCAGTATAATCTTTTGATATTGAATAGTCTTTTAGCATAGTTCAATTGCAATGTAAAAGGGATAATTCATTTTAAACATAAAATAAATCAAAGTGTGAACCTTTTAATAAGAAGGGAAACTTACACTTACTATTATGGCTTCAGGTAACCTTTTTTCTCTGTTCAGGACTGCAGGTGAAACTATTTAATAATTGTTTTGGGTACTGCTTTCATTTTGGTCAGCAAACACAGTTAGCAGGGCGTTACGAAGAAAAAGAGTGACCTTGAATTTATGAATACTCAAAAGTGGAAAGGGAATTTATAGAATAACCCCCCCTAAAGTTACCAATACCATTCCTGTATAGGTCAGCAAAGCCACTTACCTATTTTTAATACAAATTTGAAAGCAACTGTATATCTATAGCAGATTATTAAAAATGACACCTCTCAGCCATGCTCCAAAAGCTTTTTTGTTACACTAAACCAACCCACAAAAGATGTTCAGAGAACGCATCAGTCTTTCACTTTTGTTTAGATAGCATATGCTTCAGTCAGAGTACTCTGAGGTTTGTGTTTCTGAAGACTTTTACTGTGAAAGCGTATAGATTTCTGCAGGATTTCTCATTACCTAAAGGAACAACATGGGACTGCATGACTTGAAAATTACTGACTTATAAAACATGATGTGATTCTCAAATGTTTATTTCTATTTATGCATCTTTCGCCTTTGTTTCAGGAGCTGTGGAAGTGTCAGTCCGAAGTCCAATTGCCTGCTGGTTTAGTGCTATGCTTTATTGCTTTGGTGGTTCAGTTTTGTCTTCATTGATGCTTGCAGAATCTCCCATAGCATTTCTGGCAAAGGGCACAAATATTCTACTGGCATCTTCAGTCTGGTAAGCAGCCACAATTGAGTTAGATGAGTAGTTTTGGTTCTGAGGAAGCTATACTTCTTCCGTAAACTGAGATTGTACCATCAAGCTGCCATGTAAATCAGAAGCTTAACTTAAAAGTGTCATGGATTTGGATGCTGTGTCTTCATCCAGAAAGTCACTGCAGCAAAATAGCTCTTATGATCCTTTTCTATAGGAATAAAATGCTTGTAAAAGCAACTCCTGTTATATAATGAAATGTTCAGTCACTAGACTAGTCTATTGCTGGTCAAGCAGCTGAAAATGTTATTTTGGAATGAAGTGGACTTAAGTTACTGCTTTTCTGCATATAGGGAAGTCAATAAAGTAGTCTAGTTTTTCAGCAGTAGCTCTTGAAGACCAGAACCTGACTGATATAAGAGATTTTAACTTTTCTGTCACTGGAGATCTAGGACACGGATCTTTCCTGTCCTCTAGTTTCTGCTTCCTGACATCATTTTTTCTCTCTATTTTGCCCTTTCCCAAATGGATGAGTGTTGCAGTGGAAGACAGTAGAGAGCTGAATAGGAAGTCAGGTATGTAAACAAGGCAGTAATTTGGCCTGTTTTGGAATTCAAAAAAAGCATATAAATATGGCCTTCCAGCAGAGTTCATCTGCGATCTTTGAAGACACTCTCAAACTTTACAAAATTTGTGAGGAGCAGTGCGTTTTTGAATTTAAAAATCTCAATTCCTTTCTTAGAAGAGTGTTAACTGCTTGAAATCCTTTAGTACCTGTTCCTTGTAGCCCCTTAAGTTCTATAATTGCAAATTCATTAAAATGAAAGTAAGTGTCTATCTGTGTGTATCTATGTATTAGTATTGTGATCCTCATGTTGCAATGGAAGGTGCAGAAAGATTTCATTTAGGCAAATCAGTGAAATGAATGATGAGTGATAAATAGTGCAGTAGTAACAAAGCTTATAGAATCTGCATATGGTTCATATTAGTCTGATGTGGGCAACATGACTGCTTGTTTTAACAAATTACATGAGTTAGGAGTACATGTAAACAGAACACGATTTCTGTTGAACTTAACATGGTTAAATGTGATTTGCTGTGCACAAATAAAATGAGGTTTTAATGAGGAACTGTGAATGTTATGAAACCTTTTAAGCTTCTAGTTTTACAGAGTTCTCTCTTCATGAGTATAATGACTTTAATTCTCGGTCTCAAATCACGTGAAACGAAATTCCCCAAGCCATACATAAAACTGGAAAACAAAAGGGGTTGTGCTACGCTTGAGAAGTGCTCCTAAATAGTTTGTAGGGCAGCGACATCTACTGTTAGCAAGTGCTGCTAGCAGAAATTATGGGCAAAAATGCCGTGATGGGGTGGCAACGCAAGGTCCAATGCAGTTACCTGTTCTTCGGTGTCCTAAACCCAGATTCAGCAATTGTAAATTAATTCGGGGTAGTATTGTCTGTTGTATACATGGCTTAAATGGCTATTGCAGTAGCCATTGAAATACATGCTCTGTATACATCTTTGAATTCCTATCAGCTGAATATTGGTTGCATACAAAGGCAATGATATTTACAATAGGAGAAAACAGAAGGAATATAAGTAGAGCTGAAACTGAACACTGGACCAGTACTTAGCTATTAATGTAAATTCCAATAACTTCCTTGTATGTGAGAAATAGGTTATTGCAGGGTCCATTCTGGGAGCTTTTGAAGAGAAGAAGCTTTAGAAGTTTGCAGTGGCAAGGTACAATATCCACTGCAGCAAAAGCAAATGTATAACTAGGACAGGACTTCAGCTAAACTTTGCCTTTCTGGAGAGGAAGCTTCCTGGCATTCTGCTGTAAAGGATAAGCATTTTTTTCAGAGTTGGGGGTGAACAGGGACACATGACGAAACCAAAAAAACTCCAAGTGCTCTGCTGCTTTCTAATCTCTAACCATGAAGCATGACTCTTCCTAGTTGGTGGTGTCTGCTAGTAGTTCTATGAAGTAAACTAGACGCGAGATGTCTCTGCCTTGCAGCCTGAGCAAACAGGAGAAGCATACAGCCTTTAGAAATTCTTGGTAGAAAGGATTAAGTTCAGAAGCCTAAACCAACAGGTAAGTATCTTTTTTTTAGAAAATGAAAAAGTATCCTCATCTTTAAAAGGCTTTCTCTGTTTTTATGTAATTGTTACTCTCTTACTCGTAGGCTGAAATAATCTAGATACTTAATCTTGGTTATTTTTGTTATTTTTGTTATTTTTTTCGAGACCTTGAATTTCTCTGTAAGAACTGAATTTTGTTTATGACCGAAGAAATACAATATAACCCACATAATCTAATATTTTAAAATTTACTGTCAGTTTAGGATTTCATTGTTAGCCATCTTTAACTTTACTGTCTTTTAAAAGCAAGTTGATAAAAGATGTTATTAAATTTTAAGTACTGTGCTTTCAACACTTTGAAAAAAGACCTGTGCTTGTAATTGGCAAGCTGAGAAAGCTAGAATTGCTGGTTGCTAAGATGTGAAATGTGTCTGAAAATAGCTGCGCATTTCATCTGGCATTACACTAACTAGTGGAGGCATTCTTGCTGAATTTACATAATTCCATGTACCTATCAGTATGAAAGCATGGTGTCAGCATGTAATTTACCACTCTGTTGTAATGCTATAAAAAAACTCCAAACCAAAAAAACCCCAACCAATCAAAAAATAACCCACAAAAAACCAAACCACACGAAGTCAGTCAGACACTAATTTAGTAATTTGAATTATGAAAACATAATATGTAAGTTGTAGAACAGTTGGTAAAATTTAAAGATGTTTCTCATGTACTTCAGTGGATTCTCCTCTGGGACAGTGAGGCAGTAAGAACGATTTCAAATAAAGTTTGATGATTTAGGTGCAAGAGCTCAAGCACACTCAAAAGCATTTCAGATTTGTTCCAATATATCTACAGTACAAGACAGTGAGTTATCAGTAGTATATCATGTGTTGCTAGTCATATTCCAAAAATATCTTTAAAGGTTATTAGAAAGTGAATTCCTTAGTAAAAACTTTTGAATGCTCCTAACCGGTTTTCTCATGATTTTCAGGTATCTTGTGTTTTACTGCCCACAAGACATATTCTACCGGTGCTTTGCCTTTCTGCCTCTTCGGCTTCTGGTTGCAGGAATGAAAGAAGTGACTAGGACTTGGAAGATAACAGCTGGCATTGCACATGCAGACAGTCACTTCAAAGACGCCTGGTTTGTCATGGTAGCTGTAGGCTGGGCCAGAGGTAACATGCATAACATCTTGTTCTGATGGATTGTGATGTTTTAGAGTGGTATTTAAATGGCTAGCCTCTCAACATAACTGTAGCACTTACTGTGCTGGATATGATAGTCCTAATACACTCCATTATCCCCTCAAGGGAAAAGCCAGTGCAGCAGTTTTTCTGCATGGATTAAGAGTGACATTGAATGACTTTGAGGGAAGTTCAGAAGGTCTTGTGAGGACTTGTAGGATGGGCAGTTGATGGCAATAAGGAAATAGATCTCCTGTGTAGCTTCAGTGCTATTACTAAACTTTCCAACAGCATATTTCCTCAGAACTCTTTTCTTTGCATGTGACTGAAGAAGAGAACATGTTTTCTTAGCTTTTTGGGTTGCAGCCATTAGCTGATTTTAAACACAGGAATGAACCTTCTTGCCTGCCTGTTGTTTGGAGTATGACTCTGGAGGCTACCTTCCTAGCAGATATATTTGTAGTCACAACTGTAGAACCACTTCAGAAAGTAGTAGTGCAGCTCTTGTTTCTGTTTGCTTGATTCTGTTCTGCTTTGGGAAACAACACGTGTTAATGTGGTGGTCTAATGTATCCTCTTCCCAGGTTATGATACTGATTACTCTCATTGGCCAGAGTGTGTGACACCTCTTTATGTCTTATCTTCTTTTAATGTAAAAATACATATCCACCTTTTCTCGTGGAGGGTCCTCGTACTTTGTAGAGACACTCTGTGCTTATATGACAACATACATAAAGGAATGAGACAAGCCTCTCTGCAGATTTACTTCTGTAATTCAGGTATTTGTTTGCGGTGATGAGTGAATCAGTTCAGATGCTATCACGTAAAGGTGAACCTGAGGTTCTTGCTCAGTAACTGAACCTCTGAGGTTTCACGTCAGGTGCTCAAGTCATGCACATATAAAAGATTGGATTAGTCTCTCTCAAGTCTGAGCTCAGGGTGCTGCATTTGGCACCTGGTGTAATGAGTTTTGCTCGGAGCAATAAAAGGTTGTGCAGTAGTGGTGGCAGTCAGTGGGGGCTTATCATAAATCTCTGCAATTTCAGGAGCTGGTGGTGGCCTAATTTCCAACTTTGAGCAGCTGGTGAGAGGACTGTGGAGACCTGAAACCAATGAGCTACTGAAGATGTCATAGTAAGTTTTTTTTAAAAAGACTGCAACATGTTAGCTGGTTTTTTTGCTAACTTGTGTTGACACTCACTTTTAGTGGTTTAGATTTAAAAAAAAAAAAAGCAGTAGGAAATGTTGGTAATGAATGCTTTTGTGTGTATCTTGTGGAAGACTGGTTGTAATCATTCTAGGTTCACAGCACAAGAACACCAAATGGGAAGATAAGTCAACAAAAATAATTTGGCAGAAAGCAGTATTGAGTCATTAGGAAGTTCCTGGAAAGCATTATTTAGTCAGTTTGTCTTACAGGGACACGGTCTCCTATTCAAAAATGAAAGGACAGTGGTACCAGAAGTATACAAGTGAAGTCTGCATTTTGGTGTGTGTTCTGAGCATCACGAAGATGGCTTCCTTTGAGCATTGTCCCTTTTCTTTCTCTGCCAATACTGTTTTCCTCTGTAAATACCAATTGTTTGAGAAGGTGCAAACTGGTTATTCTATATCGCAAAAATGTACTGCAAGATAGGAAATGTTACTTCTCTTGCAGAAGCAGAGAATGGGAATATTACATGGCTCCTAGTTAAGTCTGTGCAGTAGAAGGAGAATGGAGACAGGCTGGAAAGCCATAAGCTACTGTTATAAATCAGGATAAGTTCACTGTGGTAATTTCCTAGAATTTGTTTGCTGTTTCCCATGTTACTCTCAGGTCTTTAGAAATAATATTTATTTTTAGTTATCTTGCTTTTCTGCAGCCAGTCTTAGCAACAGAGAATAACAGAAAAGAAATTCGTAGCCTTCCCTTTGGAAATATGTCAACTTTTTATGGCTTAAGTTAGTTGTGGGCTTTTTCTGAAATTTCAGGTATTTAGAATTTCTCTCCCACAGTCAGTGCCTGAGTGGCTGCAGTCTTGAAAGCAATCTTCCAGAAAGAAGATGATACTGTCAATAATAGAACTGTGAATCCAAATAACACTGCACTTAGAGGTGCAGCACTGGAGCAATGCTTACTGACTGTGACAGCACTTGCATATATTCTCCTTTTCCATGGTGGATGTAGCTCAAAGTAACTCAAAAAGTATTTTTAAAGTTCTGTTTAATATATAAAGCTTAAGAATATGAAGTAGAAGTAAGTTACAAAGTTAAATGGATAAAACATTCTGCAAATGGATGAGATGACTGTATACACAGAGTTGTTTTTTGGACTTTCTAAGCAGGAAGTTGATGCAGTAAATCTCTGAGTTACTGAAAAGACAGTGAAGAATTTGTCTACACTAGATGCTCTGTTATAACAGGAATGTCATCTGTATGTCACATGTAGATGCAGATTAAGAAATGCACAGAATTTTTCTGCCATTATATTAGTGCTTGCTCTTCAGATGACTTTAGATAACTGACCAAAGTTCTCTTCTTTTCTCACTGCGTACCTAGCAAGGGATTTACCACCACAATGAAGATAGCTAGAAGATGTAAATCTTTGCATGCCTCAAGTCAACACAACTATGTTGGAAAAACCTGGTAATATAGGCCTGACTCAAGTCAAGTATAAGCTGACTACAGCCCTAGAACTGGTGGAGTGTCACAGTGGACTAAGACTTAGGCTAAGTTGTTCTTCAACACTTTAAGCAACTCCTTGGAGTAACTACCACCTGGAGTACAGGAGAGGAAACTATTTTTAAGTCCATTCCGAGCAGCGCAAGCTGTGTGATTTAACTCTCCAGTAAGATATATTGGGAGAGGAAGAAGGGAAGCAAGCTGGCGAATAGAGTCTGAATAGAGGTGTTGATTTGAGGATTTGTCAAACATGAGTTTGCTGGGTGTGTAAAGTAGTGCTGAACTGGATGCTTATCCATACTATGGACAGAAGGTATAGTAATACTATACAAAGTGAAAGTCTTAGTTTAATAATAGCTAGATTTTGGACCTTGTAACTGTTACCACAAGTTTTCATTAGTTCTATTCAGAAGTAATTTTTTTGCACGCTAAGAGCATTTATTGCTTTGCAGGCCATGGCAGCTTTCACTATGGTGTAGAGAAAAGTAGTTAATATTGTTTGTTTGATTTCCAGCCCTGTGAAGGTAACTTTGATAGGAGCAGTTCTTTTCACCCTGCAACACAGCCAGTACTTGCCAATAGCAAGACACAACCTTGTGTTTTTGTACACCATCTTTCTTGTGGTCTCCAAGGTAAGAATGTGAAGGTGTTGCAAATAACTGAATAACAGAAAATATTTTATTTCATTATTTCAGAGCAAAAAATATGCCCTCAAACATTCTACTACAAGTTTGAATGTGTGCTTCTGGATAGGAAGGACAGCTCTTGTTGAAGTCTTAAACCTGTGTTTAGTCTTCTATACATGAGCAGAACAGAATACCTATTCTGTTACTGATACTGTTCAATGTATGGAAAGAAAAAATCAAAATAAAAAATCAGGAATTTTGGCACCCAATAGTTGATATGTCAGGCTTGTATGTTGATAATCTCAGACAAAGCTTATGTTTGTAGAAAGAAACTCTCCTGTTCTCTGCCTTTTGCTAGCTACTTAATGCCTTTCTTGTACCTGTGCAGTCATCTGTGGGTTTGCAAGACAAGCCAGCTAGGTTCTCATCTAGCTTAAAGTGTTTGCAACATGAATGTTCAGGTGGGAAGAGAAAAGAGGGTCAAAACCATTCTGAAGTAGCTTTAACTACTTTTATAATAAAATAGATATGACTTCTCTATTGGGTCCTTTAATCCCTCCAGTTTTGTTCATTTCCAGGATGATGCCTATCTTCAGGATTATTAGCTAATAAGAAAGTGCAGTCTCTGTGTTAGCAGAAGTCTGGCAATTTTAAGAGCTTCAGAGCTGCTGTTCAACAGACTAGAGAATGTCTTAAAGCAGTGGTTACCAGTTGCTTTTCTGTGAAGTAGCTGACAAGTTTAATTCTAGAGAAGTTGCTTTAGGGAGCCAAGACTTAAAGCTGATGCTCACAATTCTCCACCTAAACCAAGAAAGGCACTGTAGAGCTGGGGATGCTGGGAATGGAGAAGGAAATGAATGTTATTCTGGAAGTGAGAAATTACATGTGTCTTCAGAAGCTGTCTCTCAGTTCTTAAACTGATGGTCATCTTGACAGTCAGGAACTTGAGCATCCACTTAACTAATAAAGCAACAGTTGTGGGTGTGGCATAGTCCTGTAGTAGTGTCTTGTTTTAGAAACCTTTCATGTCTCTGAAAAGTGTAGAAACTGTTGCAATACAAACTTGTCCAGCACCTGGATCTACAAAACAGTTTTTTCTATCCTGATTACAAGTGATGTATTCTAAGGAATTGCCACCTAAATCTCTGTTGCCAACCTCAGCTTTATTGAACGAGTATAGCTGTCTGGAGTTTTAACTAAGGTCTGGCTGTGTGTATATATTTAGGTGCTTAAACATTGCATTCTTTCAATTTAAATGGAAGTAGCTGCTCTGTTTACAGTTTTTCAGTTTGACAAGGTACAAAACTTAGACATAAATGTTGCTCTTCACCTTAGTTCTATGACATTAAATATGTCTCAGGGTGATTTTAGTAAACTTACATAGAAAGTTTTTTGTGCACATTGTTTGTGAAGAGTGCAGGTCAGAAAGAAGAGAATTCTTTGATCAGTTCAAGCTAAAATGAACATATTTCTGTTCTTGGTAGCATGGCCTCATGCTTGTGTAGGAAGTTAGAAATGACATACATTGATTCAGCTTTGAACTTGTTTTCAGTCATTGTGAAGTCATTAAAACTTTTATTGTAACTTGATCTGTGTTCTTCATAGGTAACAATGATATTGACAAGATCCACAACTTCTCCATTTGCTCCCATTGAGGCTGCATTAGGCCAGATGTTCTTTGGCTTGCAAAAGACACCATCCAAAGTGAAGGGTGACGGTGCCACATCTTCCAATGGCTCTTCAGTCTGTGACCGGTCTTCTTCTGAGCAGCACCATGATGGTGTAAAGAAAAGACAGGCAAAGAAAACGGAATAAGTGGCTTATAATGCTTGCTGGTCATAACCTTTTAGGATATTTGTATTTCATTTTAGGCTGGCTGAGAAATTTATTTAAAGAAATACATATGAGGAGAGAACAGGGCTGTATACTGCTGTGTTGTTTGCCTTCAGAATGTGTTTTATAAGCTACTGTTCAGATGTCTAAGTGCACATGTTGGATTTCTAAGTTAAAAACTACAATTTTTTATAGCGTTGTAAGTTTACTAAATTTTGTATTTATGAATAACTTTAAATGCTTACATGCTAAAAAGATAGTTTCAAAATGTGACAATCAGGTTTGTTATTTTTTCTGATACATCACTTGTTTCACCTCTTTTTTTCTTTTTTTTGCCCCCAATTCTTGTGTTTCATTTGGATAACATGGACTTGTACTGCCACGTGTTCACAGTAGCATGTCCTAAGTAAGAAGGTCTTCATCTGAGTCAGGCTTAATCACACTGCACTGTAAAACCATGAAAATGTACTGAACTAATGCCTTTAACTTGAAAAAACACTGAATTACTGTTGTAATTCACATTGCACTGGTCTAGATTTTCTTCATTTACTAAAGTAAATGTTTTTCATATTTTTCTATTTTTTAAAATAAGAGTGAATTATCTGGCACTTTTAAAAATCCTTATAGTTAGCAAGTAGAAACACTTCAATATTTTCATTGTTGGCTTTGACACTTTATTTGCAAGCATTTGATATATAGCCTTTTTCACGTTACATAGGTGATTTACATATGGTTTGTGGTATCTGCTGCTTCCTGCTCATTGCATCTTTTTTGCACATGATGTGGAGCAGTGGTAAGTGCCATATACTTCCAAACTGAGAACTTTGATGTTTTAGAGATGTTACATTTCATAAGAATAGAATCTTTTCAGACGAATCTTTCAGTGATGTGCCAATTTTTCAAATAAATTAAACTGTTTTTACAGAATTAGATTATTTGTCTTCCAAGAGTACTGTTTTGAAGAGTATTCTTCAGCACGAGGAGGTAGGTTAATCTTTGTGCAGGGATGCCAAGGAGAATGTGGAGGGAGATCTGATTTGAAAAGACAAGGCTCTAGTTCCAGGTACATACCTAAATTTAGAAAAATTCTCACCAGTGCTTTGCTTAGAGAAAAGAAAAAGAAAAGAGTACCCAAGAAATTTCTTGTGCCTCTCTAGTCACATTTCCATGGTAGTGACCAAAACCATTGAACTCCTCAGTTTGGAATCCAACTTTATAGCAAATAAAACCTTGAAAGCTAAAATGAGTATTTTCAACACAGAATAATAGGAAAAAAACCCCAAACCCAACTCTTCGGACAAAATAGCAGTCTTGTTCCTGGCATTTTACACTAAAACTTGTTGTCCAGTTATAAAGGCTTGGAGTATTCATTTGCAGGGCATCTCAGTTTTTTTGTAACTTGGTATCATGGGTGTATGGATAAACTTGAAGTTGCCAATTGATGTCATGGTTTGGGTGGACAACTGACTAACTAGATAATAATCAACTAGTTATTTAGCAAGACCGCAAAAGTTGTATGTCCACAGTTTTTAAAACTTCTAGGTGTTTTTTTTAAAAGGTGTAATTGTGTATACTAGATCACAAGAAACATAATTGGATTGTGGTATGGAACTATGTTGCACAGCTGTGAAATACTGGCTGATAACTGGCTACTCTTAGCCCAAATAAACGTGAAGATATACTTAGACTAATTCTTTAACAAGTTTACAATTTGAAGGAAAATACATGGCTTTGTATTAATTTTGGACTTACAGACTACAGTATTTTTTTAAAAAAAGTTGTTATTCTTGACTGAACACCTTAAGAAAAATACAGATCATAGTAAAAATGTGTATTGCTGTGTGTTGTGGTTTGGGCTGGGCTGGGCATCAAAACAAATGACAGATGCTCACTTTTACCTCTCTCCCCTTTATAGAAGAGAGAGCATCTCCCTTCAGAGGACAGGAGACAAAAATGAGACAGACAGGAGCTGAAAAGAAACTAAACTACTTTAATGAAATATTATTAAGAGAAATAATATAATAAGAGAAAGATAATAATAAGAAAATAATGAAATATGTACAATATACACAAAACTGTATCAAGCTCCCAGGATGACAATCATGTCACTGGCAGGCACTGGAGAAGTCCCAGACTGGACTCACCGATGGACAGGAGCTGAACTCAGGAACTGGATTCAGGAACGCACAGACTGGGATCAAAGGCAGATGAACAGAGAGAGTCCTGCTCAGACACTGGCCACTGAAGAAAGAGGCCAGCCCCTTTGATCCCTCAGCTTTATACTGAGCATGGTGCAGATGGGATGGAATACCCTGTTGGTCAGTTTTGGGTCACCTGTCCTGTCTGCTTCTCCTCACAGGTGCGACCTCTCTACACTTTTCCACTTCTGACCTTCCGACAGGGCACACAACAAAGTTAGCTGACCTTGGTTGTTACAGCAATAAGTATAAGCAAGAGCCTCTCTGCATACCATTCCTTGGTATTAACTATAAATATCAGGCCTTACCACGCTGGAAGCTGACACTATCTGAAAAATACAGCGTTAATTTTAGAGAGTTAGAAGAGGATTAACTGGAAAGTAAAATTACTGAAAAGAAAATTGATTCTGTTTTACCGCAAACCAGGACACTGTGAGATAGAACGTAAGTTATGCTGAAAGAAATCCTGTGGTAAGCACCATGAAAACCAATCTTCATTTTTAAAGATCTCACAAGCTTCCGAAGGATGGGTGCTCAAAAGATCTCCATACTAAATAGTTATGTGCAAGTGTTCTGAGAACTGTTTTAGAGTACAAAAAAGATAACCAGTTGCAGAGGGTTTAACCTGAATTCTGTAGATTTTGATACACTCTGTCCAGCATGCCTTAAATGAATAATTACTTCCTAGCTTTCATGCTTATAGTTCTAGATATCTGCTAAACTTCTCTGTGTAAGATTGGGAAGCAATCCTTGTAACAGTCCTGTTCTGGTAAAGCATGTCAGATTCAGCAGAACTGCATATGTGAACTAGTTGGCTGTATCTAATTTTGTCATTAGCCTGATAAAATCAGAAATAGTTCTCTTGTGCTAATACAAAGTAAGGCTTGAAAGACTTGTTTTATCAGCTCAATTCTCAGGCTGGAACGTCCTATTCCTGATTAGTCCAATTGCTGTTCTGGGTCTCCATTTCTATTGTGTGCCCAATTTCTGTAAAAAAACCCAAAGCCTTAGGATGTGATTCATGAACAGAATCAAAGTTGCTTTAGATGATAAATTCATAGAATCATTTAAATTGGAAAGGATTTTTAAGATCATCAAATCCAACCATAAACCTAACACTGCCAAGTCCACCACTAAACCATGTCCCTAAGCACCACATCTACACATCTTTTAAATACCTTCAGGGATGGTGACTCAACCACTTCCCTGGGTAGCATGTTCCAATGCTTGATAACCCTTTTGGTGAAAAAAATTCTCATAATATTCAATCTAAACCTCCCCTGGTGCAACTTGCCAAGTCCCATCGCTTACTACTTGGAAAAAGAGACTGACCCCCACCTTGCTACCTCCTTTCAGATAGTTGTAGAGAGCGGTAAGTTCTCCCCTCA
>VYXH01011713.1:199647-222359 GCA_013397275.1 Burhinus bistriatus | reverse complement strand
CATGGCTTGTGACTTTGTCTTTTGGTTGCTTGGTTGCTTCTTTTGGTCACATAGGACCAGTGAAAGGCACTGATGAATAGTTACCCGATGCTTTTGACTGTGGTTGCAGACCATACCATTTCTTGCATTCATCAAGCAGAGGAGACCACTGGCTTTTGCATACGCCCCTTTCCCTTCCTAGACTCATTTTTGTCAGTGGACCTTTTTGGAAGTACTAGATGAGGTCTTTATCACCACTCTTGTTTTAGAGAGGTAAATGGAGGCACTGGGGTTTACTCTGGGCATAGTGTGGCGCTTCACCCTGGAGGTTGCAGGACTCCCTGATGAAGTCCATGAAGTCTCTTTTGACATTTAAATCTTTAAATGGCTTGGGGTCTGGCTGCCATGGAGACATGATCTCAGCCATTTGACGCACAGTATTTGAACTCAGACAGGGACTTGCATCAATGACTCCAGAAAGGAGGCAGCAGGGCATTATCAATGAGATGTTTTCAACTGTAATCCTGCCTTGTTGGCCTACAGAATGTGCTTTCTTTGCAGCTACCTGGAAGGACTGTAGTTCTTGTAGGCTTTGTCTGGATAGGGTGTCACTGCGTTTCTATTTTTGCAGCAGCTTGAACTGTGACTGAAGTTTCACCAGGATGCATTATTTATACATGGGAACACCAACACAAAATGGAGGGAAGGAGGTGTAAATGTTTTCAGAAGCTGCAGATGGGGATTTTCAGACTATTAAGGGAGCTGGGGGCTCAGTTTCCTCTGAGGCTGCAGTAAGATGTGGGCACCAAAGTTCATTTGTTCTTTTGGAGAGAAGTCTCACTGCAGTCTATAAACTATCTTTGAAGCAAATTCTCCTCTGACTACAGCAGCTGTATGGGCTGAAGACACTTCATTTTGCACTGAATGATAAGTGAAACGTTGCTGATGATGTGACCCAGCACCCAGAATGCCACAGCGTAGTAGAGAAACAGCTAGTGTGCATCCTGTGCCACAAAACTGTAAGGCAGCATTGCTGTCTTGCTGAAGTCTCCAGATTCTATGACCAACTCTCAAGTCTAAAATTTTAGAGTTTTTCTGGAGACAAGCCCTTATCTATTTTAAATTTTTAACCATGCTCAGAGACAAAGCAACATTCTCACAGGTGAAACATGTTATGCTTCTAAGCATCTCCAAGCACTTTCCAAAGCTGTATTTTAGCCATATGAGCTTTTTTTGTTGAGATAGATGACATGAAAATCATGATTTTTTTCCCCACTTTTATGCACTCAGATGACATAGCTATCAGGCTGTTGCAGTCCACTCTTATCTTAGTGATATTCATCAGAGGTGTGTGAGTAACATTTGGGAAAGCTGTTTGATGTAGTTGTTCGTAATGGTAGTCACAACAGAGATCTTAAAACAAAGGACTCTGTATGTTTTACCAAGAGAAGCCACAGTAACAGGTTTCAGTGTAAATGAAAGTTGTATTGCCTTCCATCAGAGATGACTTGAAAATAAAGTACTTTGATGGTAATACTGCAGATGTCTGCAGGAAACTCAGCACAGCCTTGAACATTGTAGTTAGATAGCTGTGCAAAAAAGTACATGAAGGGAAGAGCTAATGTGCAATACTTCTATTTAAGATAGAGGGAGGAAATAGAAATTGTGATAGCATGCTATTTCAAGTAATAATAGAAAGTACTTGATGTTTACATGGTGAATGGATCAATACTAATTCTGTAGTCAGGGCACATACAGTAGTTTGGATTATACAAGTGATAGATGCACTTGGTATAGCTGAAATTTCCACCCTGCAACATTTATTTCTCACTGCGTGTTAGATGGAATTTTCCACCCAACTATCTGAAAGGATTTGCATAAGAATGGTGATAGAGCAGTATTCTTTAATGATGTGCTTTTCTTTGTTAAACTTCAAAAATGTCTACGATGCATGATGAGGTTCGGATGAATTGCCAAGCTAATGCTTTTATATTTTCTTTAAAGAGCTTATCTTCACTGTGTTGTGGGAGTTACTTTATATTGTTGTCATAAAGGCAGTAGCAGTAAAGCTGACTTTGTAGCAACCCTGGTAGGTGCCCCCTCCTCCTTTACCTTCAGGTCTTCAGTACTGCTGAAGGAGACAGATCACAACACCCCTTAGCCAGCACCTCTTTGTCTTCTCTGGTGCTATACATGGCATTACTCATGGTTGCACCGTGTCATTTTACTTTTAAAACAATGACCCTCTTGGCATTTAACCTAGATCAGCCTAGGTTGCTGTACTGTTTGTTGAAACTGGGTCATAACCAAGCTCTTTCCAGAATGACGTCCTGATTTAAAAGAAAGCCAGGATAAAAACAAATGTGGAAATCTTCTGGCAGTGGTGATTTTTACAAAATTATAGAGAAGACCCTTTTATTTTGTTCTTCATCCCCTTCCAAAAAAAGTCTAGTTTTTTAGAATATGAGGCAAAACTTGCTTGAAATTGGTGGATTTTAGGAACGCAATCTGATGAGAAGCAGTATTTTCTTACTTGGCCATTGGTCCACTGAGTCACCTTCTCACCTGCACTGTAGTGAAGCTATTCAGAAACATCCACAGCAGGAAAAATAAGCAAGACAAGTGACTGCGAGGTTTGTTATGAAATCCAATTGCATGTAGGGTGCAATGATTTCACTTTTACGATAGCTATTAGACAGAGTGGGGCTAATTCTGCCCTGAATCAACACTTCTGTAGCACAGCATGAGTGTGACTGAGGAACGATTTGAATTTTATTGGGTTTGCTTTTTAAAAATTATTTTTGCCTTTACTGATAATAGGCATTAATTGGAAAGAAATTTTAACGGATACAATTTTTTCCCTAATGGTCTGATTCTCTGCTCTGATATCAGACCTCACATGTAAAATTCACTTGCATTTTATTTTGCTTTTGCTTCTGAAAGGATAATAAAAGCTGTGTATCCTATATATACAAGAGCCCAGTGCATCCCATATGTGTGCCTTGCTTGTCAGTTACATCCACAGGACAGTTACTTACCTTCCTATCTCTCCTCACTTCAGCCTATCTTCATAAGTCTCACAGACTCTAGGAAAACTCTGTGTAGCAAGAGCAGAGCGTAGGTATCTGAGCTGAAAGAAGGGAGGAAAATTTTTATATCAAATCTCTTTCAAAACCAACATCTGTTGCAATGTCTACAGAAATAAGCAAATAAAACCCAAAACCTGCACAATGACCTCCTTAGGGATATCTGGAGGAGGTGGTGCTTTACTACCGCACAGTACTGAACATGTAGTCATGGACATAGGTATTTGTGTGTGCATCTACAGCTATACACAATATGTATATATTTTTATATTTGTATTGACATTTATAATGTAAAATCACAGGATAATTCAGGCTGGAAGAGACCCAGGGAGGTCTCTCATCCAAAATCCTGCTCAAAGGAGGCTCAGCTGTGAGATCAGACCATCATGCTCGTGGTTTTATCCAGCTGGGTCTTGAAGACCTCCAAGGATGGAGGCAGCACAACCTCTCTGGGCAACCTGCTCCACTGCCTGCCCATCAGTGCTGGCATCACTGCTGGGGTATCCCCAGATCTCTGAGTGGGTAATACTCTGTCTTGTCTATAGCCCCTTACCACAACATGACCCTTGTCCTGCCTCTGGAAACATTTCATGATGGTTGCACAATAGGTTTAGACTTGGCATCCATTACATGGGTTTGAGAAGGGAGGATGTCTTAGCTGTAGAGCCTCTTGTTAATGGGACTGGCACTAGGATATACACGAAGATGAGATGACTTGATGGACTAGCCAGTTTAGAGGAGCGGACACTAGCACAGTTACTGTACTGATGCTAGAGCTGAATGTATGTGGAAAGAATCAAGAAGGCCAGCTTTAAAACACACACATTTCTGTGTGCATGAGTGCTATTTTACATGATTTTTTTTTTTTTTTACTGAAATCATGTGGAGCTGGTTCCTGCAAAGCTCTTCTGTTCACATGACCAAAAATATGCCTCTGTGGCTTGGTTCATTCATCACTGCCCACTGCAGGTGTGCCCATCCCACAGTGGTGCTCTGTGGTGTTGTGAGAGGCATGCAGGTATGGGGATACCAGTGTCTTGGAGTAGTGTGTCCTGGGGTCTATGTCTCATCAGATGTCACAGGTAATAGCCAACCAGTGTTGCTAGGTTGGTCTGCTAAAATGACTGTATGCTTAAAAAATCTGCCTAACTTCAAAGAGCAGCTAGCATGACGCTATGAGATGAAGCTCCATGTGTGTTTCTTGCTATATTTTACATTCTGCTCTTAGTTGCTATTCTGCTGCAGCCCTGTCTGACACCTCAGCATGCCAGCTGCACTCATTTTACACAACAACCGAATCCTCAATTAGTGCAATTGATGTTATTTTGCCATTTACACCTGTTTTCTGGCTAGGAACTTGTGGGCATCCCCCTTCCCCCAGTATGTGCTTGGTGAGCCTGGGCCAGAGTACTCTGCGCTGGTTGGAGAGCCCCAGCCCCCAGTATGTGTTTTGTGCCAGTGTCCAGCTCTTTACTGCAAGCGAGCAAATACCTGTTTTGTGGCACGTGAGAGGACAGCAGGTCCCAGGCTGAAAGGTGGTTGCTTCAGATTGAACTGGTGTAATGGGGAGTGGTGTTTTGGCTGGGTACTAGGGGAGTTGGACTAGATGATCTCTAGAGCTCCCTTCCAACTCTAAAAATTCTGTGATTCCAGGTACATTTATGTGGCATTGGGTATGACAACCTCAACTCGGTACCTGTTTGCTTTCTGGATTTTACATCCACTCTACATGTTATTTTAACTTGGTTTTTGTGTTTAATTAACCTGTGTGGTGTGACTGAGAAATAACTTCTGCCTTTGTGTTGGCAGAAGATGTGGTATTTGTAAAGCTATTATGGTGAAGATAAAGCTTTATAACAGTGCAGGAAATAAAGCCCACAAAATTATTTGAGAAGCCACACTATCCAGGATAAATGTTACAGGAAGCATTAACCTTCCATAAAAATTCCTTTGCCAGTGAGGAATTTAATACACAGCCTTTGTGAGACAAGATATTGTACCTCAATCATGTTCTGAAATGCTTTATTTAAGAATTAGACATGAGGAAAACCTTGGTTTTCTGCAGTTTAGGCTATTTGCATTTAGAGATTTTAAACATTTTTTTAACAATGATGCTTAGTAGCTTGTAGATATGTAAATAATATTTATATATAAATAATGTGTCCTGTATTTTATACATATAAATTAGTTTTTTACTTTCTCTCTCTCTTTCTGTGTGTACAGAAATCTCCTGTGTATTTTTTTCTTTAATAGGCACCTGGAAGAGGATATGATCACAGCTGAATTGTACAAGCCTGCTTCTAACTACATTAAAAAACACTGAGGTTTTTATCATGATAATTCGGAAGCATAATTCTTTCTAAGCTTAAAAAAAAAAAAGAATCCTAATTTTTGTCTCTTGATGAGAGGCATTAGCTGGGCAGTGCCGGAGACCTAAGCTGTCTGCTGATTTGTTGAGGAGACATGGTCCAGGCAGGGATGCTGGCACTGCCTTCCCCTCACCCCTTTATGCCACTTTCCAGCAGCCTGTTCAGCAGGGTCCTGGCGCTGGCACCACCAAGGCTTGGACCTGCTCTTCAGAATGGGGACCTCCTGGCAGACCAAGAGAAAATGAACAAGACAGATGCCTCCAACCTACTTCACCAAATGGTCAATAAATGGTACAATTGCTTCACCAGCTGCAGTTTGGTCTGGGCTGGAACCAATATTTAAGGTGCAAGGTTTTTCTGTCTCATGTGTAATTGCCAGACTGGTACGGTTTTGGACTCCAGTTACTTGTGTCTGATCAAAACAAAATTGGCATGGGTTTTTTTCCTTTGTTTTGGATGGGTGGACCTTGATATCCAACTCAGTGGCTTCTGTTGCTACATTTGGCTTGGCTTATAGCTGCATTAGTGTCGTGTGAAGCCTTCATAAAACAAAAATACGTTTTAGATTAAGACAGTTTGAAGAAAGAATTTTGTTGCAGTTTGTTTTCCTGGTCCTTGTGTTCTTGAATTCTGGAATAACTTGCTCTGTTAAGTCTCACTTTTATTGTCTCTTGAATGCTATAGACTTACTTAGTTTGCCCTCCTTCATAGGACTGGTCAGGCAATATTGTCATGTGATTTCAGACTCAGATTTGACTCAGAAATGGCTGATAAAGAGTGTAGCTTTTGGAAAGACCTTCCTGTAATGACCCCAAGTGGTGCAGCCTCCCTTCTGAAAGATTCTGGTCTACTCTCCCATAAAACATTTCTATGGTGCACCAATTCTGCCCTCCTGCTTTTGCCCCAAAGATAAAATGCACATCTCCATGATTCCCATCCCATATTTCATCATAGGTTGTGTCCTCTGATGGCAAGGCAATTCTTTGGTTAGTAGATACTAAGAGCTGTCTGTCCTTGGTACGTACTACAAACTGCTTACAGATAATGATCTGCCCTGACCATTGTATGAAGCTTTCCAAAAATAGTTGTCTATAAGTAAAAATAATCCTGAGTTTGTGTATTAATAGGATGATGCTTCAGGTTTTCTTCTTACTTCTGGTGCACTGGAACTAAAAATGAAAGGTCTAAAATACTTTTGGAAGAGTCTACAGATGTGAGAGGATCTTGATCTAAAAATACTCAAAGTCTTTTCAAGGTACCTACTTTTTTGAAAGAATGATGAGTACCTGTCTTCTGAAAATGGAGTGATTTTATGAAGGTTTAAGTTTGACAGAAGTTGATGTAGTCTTTTTCAATGTCTTAGCTAGTTTCTATATTAGTGTGTTATCTCACAAGCTGTGCATCATAACATGACCATCTATCTGTTTTTTTCCAATTCATTTTAAAGTGAAGAAAGTTTGCAGTAGATGAGTTATTAACATCAATGACTGAATACATATGGTCTGTTCAAAGTATCCCCACCTCCCTCCATGAGATTTCTGTGGAAATAATAATAATTGGTATTTCATGTATTTATCACTTGGTATGAACTGCTTGTCTTGCTTGAATGCCTAGAGGCTCTGATTGAAATTTCATTCTATTGTGCAAGGTGCTGTACAGATGGAGACTATTAGACATCCTCTGTACCTAAGAGCTTGCATTCAACAGCGACAAGACAGATAAAGGACAGGATGAACAAACACCAGAGAGGTTTGCTTTACTCTATTTTTTTCATGCTGCCCTTTATCAGTCTGCTATCTTCCAGAAGTACATTAAGTTATGTGATTAGTACTCATTGTTTCCAGTTATCTATCTTTCTTTTCAAAGAGAAAAATTCACAGGCTTCTTGGTGTAGGGTTTTAAGCACACTTCCATATTGATCCTGATGCTGTTTGCGTGTGCCAGCAGTGGCAAGGTCAGAGAAGGGTTCTTGGCATATGGAGGATGAGGCAGGATTTTTGCCCATCTACTCATTTGATCTACAGGTGGTTCTGCCTTAGAGGCAGGGAATGTTCCTGGGAGTATGGATAACTTGCCCAAGACATGAAATTTTGGAGCACCAGGCAATGTGCCAGGTACCTGGGGCTCTGGAGACCAAGGATGCAGTCTCCAGACTTTGCTCGTAATCTTGATCCTGCTCTGTGAGAAGGCATGCTGGTGAAAACAGGGGAGGGTAGGCATGCTGTGTGTGTGTGAGGCTACATGGCAGAACAGCATGGTTGCACTACATGCTGTGTACCTCCTCCTCGGGAGATTTTGTGCTGCGTGTGCTGGGTTGCTAGGATCTGGCCAGTTGCTGAGGGTAGAGAGTCCCACTCATGCCAGGCTGTTGTGCCTCAGCCTGGTGGCCCTCCTGGGGTCCCAGCTGCTAGCTGCAAAATGACTGTCCTGTCTTTTGACATAACCAGCTTGAGGCACTCTTTTGTGCAGTTTTTCTCACTTTCACTAGGCTATAGACACTGTCTTTTTCATTCTGCTTTCTTCATACAGGCAATCAATCCCCTGCTTGCTCAGACATAGGGCCAGGACCCCCACCTGCTTTTGGACCAGGGCTGGCATCTGGACACACCCACATCGCTTAAGCATGTTCTTTCCCAGTGCTCTGCCTTCGCATGCGGTTTTGATTTACTAATTACCTTTTCAGGCTTGTAACAAGTAGGCATCCCAAAACCTTTTAGACACACTTACTCTCTGCTTCAGATAGTCCAAGAGGTCATGTACAGATTGAGACTGAACAGTGAAACATCTGCATATGCTTAACCTTGCTTCACTTTTGGCATTGCTCTGAGTGTTCTTTGAGCTTTGATCAGAACTTTTTAATCAGTCCAGGATCTTTCCTCTTCCTCAATATCCTTGTGCATACCTGCTTTTCCAGAGTCTGGAGTCTTCTCATATTCCTGAATTCAGTTTTTGCTTCTGCCTTTTCACTTTTAATCTAAAATGGCCAGTGAGAACCAGCACGTTTTTATAGCTGTAGGTCCTCTTTGTCAAGGGGACTCTAGGTTAGTAAATGAGACAATCCATACACCCTCAGGAGCTGATATGTTTGTTAGACTTGAAAAACTGGTTCATCTCAACAGTAGTCATTTCTTTGTGCAAGGGGCTCTGTCTGAATTGCATGGGTAATTATCTGTTTAAAGAGAGGGCAAATAACCTCTACTTTCATAACAGAGTTTGCAGTATGCAAAACTGATCCATGGTAGATAGATTCCCAGATCATGGCACCGGCCTTTTGAGCTTCCAGCCATTGCCCCATTAACTGTTTCCCAGCATCTTTATCTCATGAGGTATGGACTTTTCTGTCCTCTGGGTGCTGAAAAACAGCACAAGCTTCAGGCTTCTGAGTAGTTTCTAAATTGAGCATTAGATATTTTTATCAAAGACTAGAGTCAAACTTAAATCTTTCACGAGTAGACTGAAGCCTCTTAGGAATGAAATTTACAATACCAAGATATCTTTATATGCATATATCCCTTCCTATAGTGTCCTAACTAGAAGCTGCTATACTTCATTGTATTTGGTAGAGTTTTCTGGTGAATTATTTTCTTTCTCAGTAATTCCTCCGTTTAGGAAGCCTCCTGAGAAATCTTTACTGTATTAGCTTCAGCTTTGCTGCATCTTTATCTTTAAATAGCTCTTTTAAATTTGCTTAGGCAAATCTGGGGTTTCGTCTGTCTTCAGTGGTATTAAAATAGTATCTGAAGGGGGTGTCACCTGGGTAAGAAGACACACCACTAGATGATACTATAAATGAGAGACAGATGGATTGCTGCTCAGAGAAAACAAGATTATGGGTAGAAACCTGTTTACCTTGTGCAATACAGCCGCTGAGCTGAACAAGTCATCAGAACAGAACTGAGCTGAATAATGCATATCTCTACCAGTCTCTAATTCTCTGAGCTGGAGAAGAATTTCTTACACCAAAACTCCTCTTCAGTGTGCTTGCAGAGTTTTCTATCTGGATTTGAATGCTGGAAAGCACCTTTGATTTGGGATTTGCTTTGACATGTTTGCAAGTGCAGGCATGTTGTTGGCTAGCTAATAGAGGACTCCAGTCTTTTTGCAAAGGTTTTCCTTTTCTTAAATTAGCTGGACATACCTAGTTATTTACTTGAAGTGGATGGCCTCTCCCCAGGCTGTCAGAATGGTTCCTCTCCACAATCTTTGTGTGCCACAGATAGGAGCCAGGAGGACTTGCAGACCACAAAGAGGAAGTTAACTTGTGTGAAATTTGACATCAAGACCTGACACAGCTACTCAGTTGCACAGCACAAAACCAGCGAAAGCAACACCTGGAAGGGCTGCTGTGGTGGAAGCTACACAGCTGTTATTGTTTCTTTTTCTTTTTCCTGAACTGACTTTTGAGCTCTAGAGAATTCTAGACTGAATGTTTGTGCACATTTTTTTTCTTTCTACAGGTGAAGAAAATGGAAGATCACAGTCATATAAGCTGTTTTGGATGCTACATTTTGCCAGGTGTGTACTGGGTGGTAACCTTTGTGGCTAGGGCTAGGTGTATGTTTTTGTTGTTTGAGCAGAAGAGGGAGAGGGAGCAACTTGTATGTCAGCTGGAAGTTTTTTTACACTCACCCATTTGAAAACACTACTGAGATCTGAGGTTCAAATCTTGGCATAAATAATACTCAGCTTGTGGTAAGGTGGTAAAGAAAAGTCTTCCAATAGCTTAGCAGACTTGCAGGTACCTGTATGAGTACAAAGTGAAAGTTCAGGACAGTCTGTACTGACTGGACTACCTTTCTTGGCAGGGTCTACTGTTGCAGTAGTCCCCAGAAGACAGGTCCTCACATGGAGAACCTGATGGGGAAGGAGCACCGTGGAATGCAAATTTCTCACAGGTTTCAGTCTGCTCTTATATTACCTAAGGGAGAGACAAATGGGAAGGGCATTCTCTGTCTTAATGATAAAACAGTGTTTTACAACTAGTTAAATATGGCAGACCAATGCTGGGCCTCAGTTACAGATGGATTAAGTATGTGGATCCTGGACCACAGGGGTGAAAAAATGCACAAGACTTGGCCTTTCCACTTTGTGTAACCCGTTTCAACATAATCGGTGTTGATCAGAGAAAGTCAATTAGTTGTGCAGAATTTTATGCTGTCTTCCCTCTGTTCTGCTCATGTGTGACTCCATGGGGTATGGCATCCAGGGACATGTTTTCAGAACCAAATGCTGGGAGTCCTGTGAGGAAATACATCTTGGATCTCAAAGTGATGGTGCTGGAGGTGAGTCTGAAGCATCACTCATGGCATTCTTGCCAAGCAATACCCACATTTGACTTGGGGTGGAGAAGTCCTTCTGGGCGTGTGGGTGCTGATACTACAGGAAACATCCTAAGAGCTTAGCTGTGCACACACAGAGCTCAGGGCCAGAGGCACAACTCAAAATGAGTACACTGGGGGGCATTGAGCTACTAGTGTTCTCTGAGTGGAGGGAGAGCTCAAAGAGTGGCTATGGTCATCTAAATTTTCTCTTCATGTTCATCAGGCCAAAAAATTCAAATAAGACACTGAATTTTCCTAGCTGTAGTAGGGCAAGCTCTTCTTAGTATTGGAGTACCTTGATACATCTTTGAGCTGAATCCCTCCCCAGCAAACAAAATCCCCAAATGTTAATAATATTAATAAGTTAATACGAAATGTCAACATGCTACTGAGGTCTCAGAAGAGCTGTAAAGCCAAAGCCTATGTGTCCTTTGCCATAGATACAGGCCCTGACCCCAACATTTGGTAGCTGGGAGCACTTGTAGAGAACAGTGAGATCTAAAAACATGTGTAAGACGTTGTCCTGATGTAGTGATGAAGTGGACTGATTCTAGTGCTTTCCCAGGCAGGGAAGAACGCAGAAACTGGGAGTAATGGGATGGAGTAACGGAATAATTCTCCTTTTAATGAGGTATTCTCCAAAGTATTAGCCAAAGAACCCAGCTTACAGGGTGCAACCAGGGGTGCAACCAAATATGTCTTGGGTGGTTTGACAAACAGACGCTTGTCTGGGCCTGATGTGAGCACTTTTGTCTTGTCGGAGGGCAATGCGGTGCTGCTAGAGGTCATCCTACTGGTTCTTCCTGCCTTCTTGGCTGGTGACCACTGGTTGGTCTAATTCACTCCAGAAGCAGCGATACCACGCGGAGCAGCAGCATATATCTCAGGGGTGCCCCTGGCATACCACAGTGTTAGGAGCACCTTATGTCTCTTCCAAAATGCATTGATCTCACCCTTCACAAGAGAGGACATTACCATTCCAATGGGTTCTGCATGTAAGGAAGGTGTTCTGCCGCAGAGAAATGTGTTTGCTCCACACTGTAGTCACAGGAGTGACTCAAGGCTGGTGACACAACTGCTCTCAGCCTGGGGAGAAAGGCTGGGTGCAGCCCCACTTTCCTGTGCCCTGTGGGGCACCATGGAGCCGAGGTCCCAGCCAGGGCTGAAACTCCACCTTAAGGGCCAGGGTGCATCTGAGCACCCACTGTCAGGTGTGGAATCGTCCAGGGGCAGGTTTTGTTGGAGAGCACATCTCCAGCTGACATCAGTGAGGTCTTTCTCTCAAAGCGAACATTAGGCAGCTATCAAAGTGCCGTTTGTGAGCAAGATTCATGAACTAATTAGTCACCAAGCCCATTAATCAGAAAGACTAGAAATAATTCAGCAGAATTCATGCTGTCAGCAAGGATGAGAAGAGCCCTCTCTATGACAGCTTACCTTGCATTTTGATCATTAGGCGATTCGGAGTTTAGCCCATCCGTCTTGTTTATCTGCCCTCAGGGGAAAATAATCCCTGCATCCTAGCCATCTCGACAAGTTTGAAATTCAAACATATTTTTAGTTCTGTCAGTAAAATATCCAATGGGCACATTTGGATGAGTATTGACAGACAACAGTGCTGGTGCCTTTTTTTTCCAAATGTATTGTCAACAAATCCCTCCTTCCCCTGCTGCTGGTCTGTGTATAGTAGCTCAACACCATCTTAGGGAAAGTGGAGGATGGAGTCCATGACCTGATCCTTAAAAGACAGTTAAATTGAAACATGCTAGTTACTCTTAGCAGCCTTCCCAAGACAAGCCAAAGGCATTCCCCAGTGTAACTCCACCTTCTTGTGTCTTGGGGGGATTTATTTACATGTGCTAGAGCAAGAGATACATCTTAAAATAATCAAGCCAGTGTTTATTTTGGCTTTCCTTACATCTTTTCCCCACATCAGAAATCCATACAGAGTCTGTGCAGTAAAATATTTCTTTAACAGATGCATACCACACTGTTGGTATGAAGTAGATCGGTCACTCTAGAAAGCGTACACTAACAAGGCAGTAACAGATGGTCTCAAATCTTGGTACGGAGTTGTTGTGGCTGCTGTTTTTTCATTAAGCATTAATTGCTGGAGGTGGAAATCATGCTTCTTAGTGTGCCAAAGTCTAGAGATGGGTCTCACTGTGTAACTCATATGCAGAGAGTGGAGCAGAGAAGAGAGAAGTCTGGCTGGAAACCTGGGATGCCATGAATTTCTGCCTTTGGCTGGAAGGACTGGCTATCATCTTCATTTTAGGAGTCACTCTCTGGGATGCACAGGAATTTCGATGCAGAGCAGAGAAGGCTTACTGGGCTCCCAGGGAATGGAAGCAATCTGGGAGCTAAAATGAGCTGTCTCTCAAAAGAAAGTCTGCCTGAGAGGAACTGTTGGCCTGCTTGAGGTGAAATGAACATGCAGCTGAAACTGAGGAGAGCTGATGTAATAAGAGTGTGGAACAGGCCAGGAGTATGTTCAGTTGTGCTCTATGTATTCTGTGTTTTGTATTTTTAATATTACCAGATGAAGAACTGTATCCTGAAGATACAAGTACCAAGTTCCTCTTGTTCTGTGGAATGTTTATGTAAAAATGTTCTTTTTAATACCCTTTCGTGCTCACCGAATGTCTTCTTTTTTCTGTATTATTTAAAGGAAAAATACTATTTTCCTGTCTGGATTTATCAAAGAAAGCTACCATACCAAAATCTTAAAAGAACTACTATCACTTTTGAAAAAAGGAAACAATACCATTAACCCTGTACCCTACCTACTGTTTATTGGTGGGAGTATAGTTTTTCTCAGTGTCATTTCTGTTTCTGCTCTCTTTATGCTATTCCTATTACTTGGTATACTTTCCTCATCCATTTGCTCTTTGGTGTATAAGAAGATGTTATTCCTTAGGCTGACCCTACTTACATAATTTAACCTGATGCTCCTTTATGGGAGATGCAGCTTAGAGGTGGCATCTCTTTGCTGCATATAGATGTCAAGTACGGAGCTTCATCACTGTGGTGCTGCTCCAGCTTTATTATAGCTCCGGGTAGTGCTTTGGGGCTCTTCTGCCCCAGAAAGACTTCAGGCTTTAGCTGGGGCACAATCTTCTTTACCTGTAACCTTGTTTGTTTTTTCGTATAAAACTGATTCCATGCAGTACATATAAACATAGTCAATGTAATCGATCTAATAAGGCCCAGATCCCTTGTTAAAGTAAGTGATTCACAGCAGAGCTTAGGAAGCCAGACCGGCCATGTTCCTGTTTCTGCGGTTACATACTGCCTTCATCAGCTGCCTGTGCAGTATCACTTTTGGAGAACTTAATGTAACATCATTACATTTTTCATCTGTCTTGAAGTCTTGATAGGTTCATCCAGTTCCATTTTGAGATGGTAGAAGAACAAACAAAAACTTCTGACAAATAGCAAAATGTCCTCATGTTGTCAGAATGAAATATATCGGTGTTTCACAAGGCAGGATAAAAATTTCATGTTTTGACTTTTTAATTTTATATTATGTATTATAATGTAAAATAAAAAAACTAGGTCAAAATTAATTTCATACTAGTACAAGCTAGTGGAGTTTTACCTGTAGGCTGTAATTTTTTTCAAAGTTAAAGGTTTCATGTATGTGTAAGAAGGTACTGTTCTTTCTTTTTGTGATTCCTCTTATCAGCCTCATTATGCCTTCATGTGATCCTTCTTTGTGCTATACCTGACGTTTTGTTAGCATTTATTCCTTGTAATGCACAGATTCTGATAATTAGAAGTGTCCAAAGCATTTTTCCTTTTTAGGGATATTTCTTCCCCCCTTTTTTAAAACCTCCCTAGAAATTACAGATTAGGTAAAACTTGGAAGATTCTTATGTTTTGAAGCTTTAAGGAGTGCCGTTGGATTAGTTTTGGGCTGTCAGAGCACAAACTGTCCAAACGAACATGGTGACTGAGCTTTCCTGATGATACTGTAAATATACATCTGTTCCCAGAGGTGCAGAGCTCAGACCTCTTCACTGATGAATAGGAAAACCCTGCTGCTGCTTCTGTTACAGTAAATTAGCAAGAGAAGGAAATGTGGTAAGGTAAAAGGAGAAAGAAAGAATGACTTGTGAGACTGACAATGATGGGGAGAAGGAAGCGTAGAAGGAGAAAACAGGCACAATTGGTTTTAATAAAAAACCTTTATAATGCTACTTAAGCTGTTTTTTACAGTGGAAGGATGTTTAGCATCAATTATAGCAGAGATGCCTTTTTTATTTATTTCACTATTTGTTTAAGGTAACTTAGAGTATTGCTTTTATTCCATTAGCAGCCAGTCCTTCCAGCTAGGTGCAATAGTCAGTTGTTAGTGCACATTTTAACCATCCTTCTTCAATTATCCATTAGTGCTTTCTCACACAGTGTGCAGAAGGCCTGCACCGATAGCTAAGGCACATTTCGTTGGTGGCACTTGTGTGGCCTTTCATCTTTTCCTGTTAAAGCAGTGGTTATCTACCCACCTGAAGTGTAAGTGTGCACTGAAGTCAGTGGAAGAAGACTCATACAGGCAGTCAGTTCCAGCTGTGCCACAGGTCTTCTGGATGCCCTTGGGTGTCTCACTCGCAGCCTCCACGTGCTGCAGTCCCTATCTCTTCAAAAGAGGATGGTACTATTTCCTTTGTCTAATTACCCTGCAAACTATTCTTTTGCAAAGGCTGCCTTTAAAAATTGTGACCTTCGTAGAATGTTAAAATATTATAGTGTAAACAGGATTAGAAGAAAAATTTTGTTGAACATAAGTTTCCCCTTAGAATAGTGGCTATCCATTTCCTAAAGAAAATAAAGGCATTCATTTATTTGATCTTTAAATGAAGATTTTTTATTTAGTTTAAAAAGTGAAAGTTTTTGTCATGTTATGGAAATCTGTGAAGATGACCAAATGACTGGCGTGTTCAGGTGACGCATACTAGTTGGTCCAAAATCTATTTTGACTTTCCAGGCTAAAAGGTGATGACCTTTATCTTACTCATGGAAATTTTTAGACCAATCCCCACACTTTTCTTACTGCAAAACATACCAAGCATTATTTAAAGCTGTTGAGGAGATGAACAGTGTATCGGGACCATATTGCTCTCCTATCATCTGGCATAATGGTTTTCTTTTTGCCATTTAAGATTAAAACACATATGGAACTTGCTTTAATTTGTCACTTTTATTTTCTGAGTTGCTGAGTTCCAGCTTCAGCTGGGATGTCACATTAATTCTGTTTAAATCTTGGGGAGCAAGCAGGTTGATTGGAGTTAACTGTGTACTATATAATGATTCTGAGCTTAAGCGGTGTTATCTCCAGCAAATGTCTTTGCTACAATAGTCATCTGTGTGGAGCCCTGGAGCAATTCTTGGCTTTTTTACTCATATCACTTCACTATCAAAGCTGAACTGATTAATATTCACAGAAAAAAAATAGTTTTTCCCACAGCAAATCTTTCTTTCTATTTCTATTTGGTGAGAACCAAGCCTTCTGCATACATTATATGGATGAGCCAGAACCAGTCTGAGGAGTGACAATGTATATCTGTGAAAGTGCTACAAATACAGCACTCTGGTTTTCAGAAAGAAATTGTAAACATGCCCATATTCCTCACACCCTCACCTTTTATTTTCTGAGGCCAAAATCCTTAGTGGCTTTTTGTCTTGGTTCTCCTGTTAGCTGTGGTAGTGTAAAATCAAGAATGGTATACTTGAACAGGCTGGATTTCTGTTGTGTGGGAGTGGGGCAAGTGAGAATCGAATCAGCCCACTTTGTCACTGTGAGAGCAATGCTGCTTTACATGGCACTTTTTGACAGACAACAGCTACCATGGTGCAACCCTGCCTAGCAGCATCTGGGTGTTCGGCCACATGTGTGGTGTGACCGTGGCCCAGGCACAGGCAGAACCAGTCAAATCTTGGACCACTTGTAAGGATGGTGGTTTTCAAGAGCAGATGCTGACCGAATTGCTCCCAACTGCTCCCTAGCCCTGGAAATGTTCAGCACTTCTAAAATAAGACCAGTCTAAAACAAATTCCCAGATGTGCATCTAGAAGTCTAAGATGCCCATTATTTAAAGGCAGAGAAACAAAGCAGCCAAAACTGGGCTCAGGTGCATGAGGTGGTTTCCCAAAAGATCGTTTTAAAAGAGAGGCTTAGGCTGGTTTCAGGTCCCGCTGAAGTCGGTAGCAATCTTCGCACTGGTGAGGTGGACCTCCCAGAAGTCAGTGCTTCACAGGAGGAGAGCATTTGACATTTAAATCTTCTGTTGTGAAAATGGTGAGTGGTCATAGATTTAATCAGGGCACACTTCACCCTGCAAAAGCAAGCAGCCTCTTCACTTTTGAGAGCCCTTTGTTTTCAACCCACGTCAGCCAAAAGTCTATACATCTGTGCAAAGTATCATATGTATGGATACATACCTATCAATTTATTTATAGATATATATAGATGTATATTTTTGCTGGATTTTATCTGATACCAGTTAATTATTGCCTCTGTTGCATGGGTGAACTTAGTTCTAACATTTCTTTAAAGTACTTTGAGATGTCTTGGCAGGAGAGACTGTGGAAGTTTCAGATGCTGTAATTCTTCTAAATGCAAGAAATCTACCATGAGGGGTGTCCAAAGCATAGTGCATAATGGGATTCATAGTGCCAGCCTGCTAAGTGCAGAAATGCTGCAAAAAAGAAGTATTGCTCTGCATAAGGGCACTTGGAGGATTTAACTCTAAATCTGGCCTGGGCATAAAGCAGAAGCGAGACTCACCTGCTAATGCACTAAATACAGCCTATATCTGAAGACGAGTAAGACGTGGATCAGACTCAGTCACCTAACCTGAGGCTCATGACACAAAGATGAAGCCAAGGTACTGCTGCCTGTGCAAGGCTGCTGGAGGAGCTGAGTGCTGTTCCTCATGCAGGGTGTTTCAAGCCTTTGTGCTGTAGGATTCTATTGAGCTGCTGCCCAACGTGAGGAGTTTGTGTGTGCTGATTTCCTCCTGCCTGGAGTAGCCCATTGTTGAAATTTCTGCGTACCCTGCAAAGAGGGTCTGTGCAGGAAGGAGGCACCTAGAGAGGGACTGGAGCATCCAGGTTTCCCAGGCAGCTTACAGTGTTATCTACAGGAGCTATCTGTTTGAGGAGCTGGCACTATCAGCCCTTGTCCCAAAGAAAGAAAAATCATCAGCTTTGGCAGGTACAACTTTAAAATGATAACTAAGAAGTTGTTGGTTAGATTTGCAAGCTGGATTTCTTTCCTGTTCAGAGGTGAAACCCTCTCCATATGGGAACATCAGAGGAGGCCTCCTGCTATGGCTTCCCATGAAACAAGGGTTTGGTTTTGGGTAAGGGCAGCCTCCAAGGCCAAAGTGGTTTTGATTCAAACACTGCTGTGCTGTGTGCCTCTCTACCCAAACCTTTAGCTTAGGATGTGACCCTAACCAATTGAATTGAGACTAGTAAAAATGAAGAACTGCTTCCACTGATGCTAGTAATTTTTTTTGTAGCAGCATTATAAAGAGAACCTGGCATAATTTTGACCCTGCCTGTCAGTAAACCAGCAAATAACCCAAGCAGATAATGCAGAGAAATATGAATCAACAAAAGCTGTGATCAATAAAAAGATCATTCTGTGAGGGGTAGAACACGTTTGCCAGAGATCTAGAAAGACAACATCCAAGGATGCCTTCCAAGTCATCACCACATCCGGTGGAAAAGGCAAGCTGGGCACTGGGATCACTTCAAGGGATAAAATACAAAGTAAGAAGTGCTGATTTGCACGTCATCAAGAATTTTATGTCGTGTTCAGATCCCTCTCTTTGGGTTTGCATAGAAGCAGTTTGACGGCCTTTAGAGGAGGCAGAGCATGAGAGAATCAAGTTCAGGAACATGTCTTTCAAGAAGAAGCTAGTATGGTAGTGCCAAAAGCAGTATCAGGCAATGTGGGTTATGTCCTGCTGAAAGCATTAAGCCTGTATGTGGAGCAATAAGGCTGCAGTTTGGCTCTTGATGCTGTAAAGCGTGAAATCACTTTTTGTTGATAATGTTGAGGCCATAAACATGAGCCCAAAGCTAGCTGCTGCATTGCAAAAGTCACCAGATCACCTGGATTATACAGAAAAAGCATTTCCAGAATGTTTGGAGAGGTGAGGATGGGACCTGGAGTTGTGTTGAAATTACTGCAAATGGGTGTGTGGCCTTTTCCTGTGTTGTATGCCTCTGGCACACCCATGAAACAGTGAGGAGATGAGAATGCTGAGGAACCAATTCCCATCTTCACTGAGGAGCTCTCCTTTGGCTTTGGCAACATAATTGCTATTTATTCGCTCCCTGAGGACGTTTTTTGCTTTGAAAAGGTGGAAGAAAAATGAGCTTTTACATCAGAAACTGTTTGGGTCTGTAACCTTTCTTTTGGTGTTTGTTCTGTGGCATAAAAGCTTAGGAACTCTAATGGACTTTCCAAGGAAGTAATTACCTGGTGTACATCCTTAAAGCTTTTATTGATATTTAAAAGTGTGGCTAAAGAAAATACAGTGACAAAGTATTAATCTGTTATATTTTTGCATCAATGCAAAAACAGCAGTTAATGCCACTCTTAGACAAACTTCATAACTCTTATTTCTTAAACCCACAATGGTGAAGGGGGAGAAAAGTTGGAGGATGTAGCTAGGGCTGTTGTTTAACCATTCACCTCTCTTGATAATGGTGCTTGATCAAGAATGTTTTATTTTCATTTATTATAATGATACTTTACTCCCCCTCACTTTAACTTAACAATTCAATTTTTTAAGCCCAGGGAGTAGCAGCTGTGCTCCCAGTGTAATTTCTGCACAGAAATAAAATCTAGCAGGCTAGTATGGTTACAAACAGTGTCACCTGTAGCACCGTTTCCCCATTTTGTCAGTGGGGCTGGCTGCTGCTCTTCTTTCTTCATTCTTGTATTCCTTTCCCCCTAAATGAGGCCTCCATGATCTCCCACCTCTCTGCAGCTGCCTCTTCCCGTAATACAACTCATGTACCCTTAATGCATTTGCTCTTGTTGAAGTATATCCAGGAATAGCTTCCAGATGCTGTCATAGATGTCCATTGCATTATTTCTGGTGGAGGGATTTCACTTAAACATAGCTCCACCAAGAACAGCAGGAGTCTATGCCTGGTCTACATCTGCTCATCTCTTTCGTCCCTATGATTTCCTCATCCAGCAGCATAGTTCAGAAAAATCCAGCTTTCTCCCCTGTTCATGAAAAATTTTTGGAAGTGAGTGAATATGTTCCTGGACACCCAAACTTCACAGTTCTTAGCAAGGTTAGTTTCTAAAAGTGGTACAACCTTTGCAATAAAATGATCTGAGAGGAGCTGCTAAACCTGTTCTTCATATCAGAGCTCTTGAAGTTCCCAAGAGGTGGATGTTTACTCACTGAGGAGGCTTTGATGGCGGTATGAGAAGGGTAGGAGAGAGATTTCAGGTCATAAAGAGCAAGCATGAGTAGATGTCCAGTCCAAAAAAAGTACTTAGGCATATAATTTCATTTCTCTGTGGACCTAACCCTCACTGCATTTGCTGTGTCAAACTGTCACTCCTTGTCATCGTTGTAGTCTGAAGATCAGGGCACCCAAGGGATGGAGAAATACACCATATTGGTCTTGTAGATCAAAAACCAGAGGAAGTGGGAGGAGGTCTGTCAGGGGAGTGATGGACAGGGGTGTGGAAAACACCTTAGGTCATAGGGAACTGAAGAAAAAGGGCTGTGAGGAGAGGGTGGAAAGATGTGTCAGCTGTGGTGACATGACCAGGAGATCCTCTTTGTATTGAAATATGGGTTTGGTCACAAAGCACGAAGAAGAAAATATGCAACTTCAGTGAAAGCTGGGACTGGACAAGATGTGGGGAAGATCTGAGGCTGTAAGAGCAGACACAGAGGCTGCCCAGCACGTGAGGAGAGGGCTGGGGAGGAGGTGCAGGGTGAAGGGACCCTTCACCATGGGGGCACGGGGTAGTGGAAGATGAAGTACCTGGTGAATAGTCCCACCTGAAGAGCCAGTGAGGATGGATTAGTCCTGCAGGGCCAAAGACCCCAACAGCCATTTGAGCATAGACTGGGGCCGTCAGCCCAGAGAAGACATAGTTTCTGTGTGTGGATCATGTTGCCCACAAGAACAGGTGATCTGTTATGGCCAGAGCATGGCTTTTGGGCTTGACCTTAATGAATGGGAGGGGGACATTTCAGCAATGGCCTCTGTAAGTAGGAAGAAGTCCTTCTCCCTGGCTTGTGCAGCTAGGCTCAGCTCAGAAAGGAGGTGATCCCTGAGTGTTCTGTGTGCAATTGCATGTTGGGTGCTTGCAGCAATCCTGTTACAGCATGGGGGACCTGACCACCTTACTATAAAAGTGCCATCGACCCATAGCACAGCAGTAGCGCAACCCAGCCCAAGCAGGTGCTCCGCTGTCTTCGTGGTGGCTTTCTTCCCTGTGCAGCTTCAGGGGTGACGGGGACTTCCCGAGGGAGTTCATTCACTAGCCTCCTGCAGACCCAGCTGCACTACTCCCCTGCAGGCACGGTGTCTTATGGTTTTACTTATCAGTGCAAAATCACTGAAGAGTCTGTTGTGGGTAGGGGAGGGCCCTAAACCACAGCAACAGGCCTACTATCACCCATTTCCTTTCCTTTTTTTTCTTCTCACTTTGCTGTTCCGTGCTACCCTGTTTGGTGTCTGTGTCTCCAAAGGCCAATACAGGCTCAGTCCCATAAAGACCTGGTCTTTTTCATGGTAAATACACGTCAACACCTTTTGATGTAGGTGCCCCAGCATTTACTTGAAGATTTCTCATTTCATAGATGATTTGTCTTTCGCTCTGATGAACTGATGTTTTCCTATTCTCCTACATCCCAAGTGTTTTTGCATTTCCCTGGGGCTTGTTTAGTTTTAATAGATAATTGTACCTCTAGATATTCAAGGACCTCTGATTCTGGTTTTGAGCATGGTAGAACATGTGGTCTCAGTGGGATTATGTGGTCTGGAGTACCTTATGGCTATGTTGTGTGATAGCTTTGGAGTGGTTTTGAATTGCTCGATTTTAGTTTGCACTCATTCTCCTTTTATACTGTGAGAAAAGGTAACTGGAAGTTCCTATTTTATTTCTTCTACATCATTAATTATTGTACACACACACACATACATATATATGTAAATATAAACACAGCTTTATTGTGTGTGCCTTGAGTAATTTCTGTGGCTTTCATATTCTTTCTAGTCTCCTCTCATAAGCAGCTTGTTCGCAGTGCTTACTTGCCATTCCCTTTTTGGTTCAGATGTCTTGAGAAGAGTGTCTGGGATGGGATGCAGGTTTGGCATTGGGATACGGAGTTTATTTCCCTCCCAGGTACTGGCTAGAGCCCCTGTTTGGATCTGGAGGGTTTACAGCCTCTGGCAGGGAATGAATGTAGCTGTTACATCTTCCCTGAAGTAACATTTACAGATCGGCTGATGTTTTTGGCACACAGGGAAGGACCCAGAAGACCCACCAGATCGGCAGTGCCCGTCGCATGCTCCCAGTGAGGGTTTGGCTGCTGGTGGCACAGCCGGGGCAGCAGCACTGAGCAAACAGTGCCTTGTGAACAGCAGGGGACTTTGCTCTCCCCATTAGTTGGAAGTTGTGTCTGCCTGTAGGAAGTAAAACATGGGAAGATGTTGGTGAGTCTTTCGGTGCCACATGTTCCTCACAGGCTGGGGGCCGCTGGAGGCAGTTCAGTGTAGCTAGGGTTGAACTGTGCTTTTAAAATCAGCCTTCGGTGCGCCTGGCTCTGCTCATAGGCTGTGGCATCCTCTGCTGAAAGCCCCCGAGGCTCTGCTGAGCTTGATGGACAATTCCTTTTCTTTCTTCCCCTTTGTGCTCTCTCACAAAGAGAAACTGCTTCTCTTCCAGGGAGAGTAAGGGA